>OY294022.1:359411-653411 GCA_958510785.1 Exephanes ischioxanthus
GGGGAAACTTTGAGCCTTAATAACTTGGCCAATTTTTATCGTAAAAAAATTTAAAAAAAAGGAAATTACTCGGGCTGACGCGCTCTACCAGCATGTTCAATACTCTATACAAGTTACGGGACACCCTGTATATATATTGTGACGTGGCACGTCACAAGTCCCTTCCGCTGCCTGGCTCGGAGTCCCACCACTCACCTAGGGAATAAACCGGAATTAGGACACAATTTAAGCAACGAATTTTACCATTGTTAACCCCCTCCGCTGACTGACCTTCATCCCCTACCACCCCGTCAGACCCTATACTCACTCAACGGAGGCCCCGTCAGCCCTCCGAAGCAACCACCGAACACCCACCGAAGACCCAGCGCAGCCACCGCAGACCCATCGCAGCCACCGCAGACCCATCGAAGACACCGCAGACCCATCGCAGACCACCCAGGAGGGAAATTGAACCCCTGCGAAGCCTGATCGACTCCAACAACCTAGACAGCCCAAGGATTAATATGCAGCCAGACCTCTCTTGCACTAACCTGCAAATTGAAGACCGTCCGAAAATCCCAGTCCGACCTTGCCAGCCCCGAGGAAAATCCCGACGAGTCGGAGCACCCTTCCCGACTCGTCCACCAACACCAAAGAACCCGGCGACACCCTCTCGGCTCGGATTGCCGAGTGTAAACCGACGAGGTGTGTCGCCCGGGTAAACACTAAATTCAGCACGCGATCTGTCAAGGGAGACACGTCGCCGACGCGCCGCATGGAACCGCCACCTCCCGTCGCCAAGAACTGCTCGTCGATCGATGGGCAAATCGATGACGAGGATGCGCGCGCCGAACGTCGCGACGAGTCTTCCGTCGCGACGAAATATTCGCACGGCCGCGCGGCCAATCCCGACGCCCACCCGCAGCCAGTCCCGAAATCCACCAATGGGAAACCGACATCCATACGCTCACTTGCAAGACCGACCCTAAGGTCGGAGAAGAAGCCGGAAGCAGCGAGGCTGAAATCACTTCGAGCCCAGGCGTGTGAAAGACGAGTGTGTGTGATCAGAGCGAAAGTAATAAGGACATTTTTAAGACGACTCGGCTGTCCCCGTCGAGAGCAAGACTCCTTCCCGGAGAGTACAGACGATAAGCCATTCCCCAGGATACGATTTTGGACCATTACGGAGAATTATAACGACCAGGCAAATCGAGGAATATTGAGAGGAATATTGTGCGAAATATCGGACGGTTCTGTAACCGATATTTTACGAGTGACCAGGTTGCGTGAGTAGCGCATAAGTTTTCCCCCGCCTGCCCCTTTCTCGATTTTTCCCATCTTCCCGACCCCTGAACATTTACCCGTGCCCTCTTTTTTGGTAATTGTAAGCGTTTTTATTGTGACTTTTTCGACCGTCGAGTACCGGCCGCCACGTGCGCCGACATTTCTGAGTTATTCAAACACGTGCGCGTGAGTGGTGGTATTCGCGGGATTTTTCCGCGTGCGTTCCTATAAGTTATTATTATTTTTCCCCGTTCCCCGCGACGCATTTTTGCGAGTATTTACCGATTTTCATTATTGTAATTTTTACCAGTTTGTGTGCCGAGGTAATTTGTCAAGAAGCCCTGGAACAGTGTCCCCGACCTGAGAAGTCTCATCCCCCTCCCCCCCCCGTTCCTTGCTAGCCGCGTGCCGCGCAAATTTGCCGATTGTCTTTCTTTTTTTTTCTGTGAGTTACGGTGCTACGCCGAGAAAGTAGCTGGCGCCCAAAATCAACAATTGACAATTAATTTTGAGTTAATCATATTTCGAGTTTCATTATTTTTTTTGAGTTTCTTATATTTTCTTTTTGCTTGAGTTTCGATCTTAGCCGATCGAGGTTTTTTTGTGTAGAGTTTTCACCGGCCAGCCCCCCCCTTTTTCCGTGCGACCGACCCCAACCCCCTGCCGTCCCGATACTTATGATAAACCTAGTTTTTTTTGTATAAGCTCTTTCAAGTCAGTTATTGCGATTACTATTTGATCTTTCCGTTTCCCCTTTTTTTTTGTTTTCTTCGTTTATTACATTCGATTACCGCTATTAAGCTCTTTTCTTATTTATCTCCCCGATTATCATTAACGTACCCCCCCCCCCCCCCCCCTTTTTTGTTGTAAGACCCCGACCTCGTTTCTTTTTTCTTTTCTTTTGTTATTACCTGTTATTTTTGCAACGTTGACCTATTGAAGAATATAATATTTTAGTTTTCTACACAAAACTTCGGACCGTTATTTCCCCCTTCCCTTCACCCCCGCTTACTCCCCAGATCGACCCAGTTTTGGGAGACTACACGAAAAGGTATCATCACAATATATAACGAAGCCCCCAACTCGAGATCAAAGATTGTTCGTTGTTAAACAGTTCATCGTCACCATCACTGTCGAAAATTGTCACAAATCTAGCAGCTTGAAGAATTCGATGCTGCTGCCAATTCAATGCTCGGATCGTCTGCATGAATCTCATACGGCTGC
This sequence comes from Exephanes ischioxanthus, assembly GCA_958510785.1. Classification (NCBI taxonomy): domain Eukaryota; kingdom Metazoa; phylum Arthropoda; class Insecta; order Hymenoptera; family Ichneumonidae; genus Exephanes; species Exephanes ischioxanthus. Next base: position 361,899 of record OY294022.1, read on the forward strand.
TGCTGCTTTTGCTGCTACATTGTCCTGTACATCCCCATCATCGGTTCACAGGCTTTTGAATTCGACACTATTATATCTTCCACCGTAATAGTTCATGTAGAGTTCTCCAGCCTGTGCAGCGTCCACAATTTTTTGAAATTGTTCTTTATCCGCGTCGAGAGCTTTCACAAGTCTGGCAGGAAGGAATGTGGCGAATTCGTTGCCCACTTCGACGACGATTCTCTTGCCGTATTTCGTTTCTACGAATTTGATGTGAGTGATTGGATGGTCCAGCTGCACCTCCCAGTCTTACAGCTTCCTCGTTGGAAGGAATTCCGCCATCTTGCCCACCGCGTTGATTGCAGAGAAATCCATTTTCCGTTGATACGTGGACCCTCGGTGATATGCGAAGCCTCGAAATTTCTTGCGCGAAGAGATGCAGGTCTTCTCTTGTACGAATCAAACTTTTAACCTCTTCGATGTGTTCAAAAAGCAGTCGGATACGTTCTTTGAGCTCCACACGTCTGTCTTGCATTACGTTCTGGTTTGATCTGAGTAAAACTTGCAGCATCCGATTTTTTCAAGCTTGAACCCCTCCCATAATCCCCCACCAATTTTTGGGCTTAACCCCTCCCCAAATCCCGACAGCCTCATCGATAAGTTCCGCCTTTTATTCTTTAACAAACTTTGTTATTTTTTTCGTCATCAACACTTTGACACCCTCTTATTATCTTTGCATTCATCGCAGCTTTCCATATACACTTCTCACATTCTCGACGACGAGGTGCTGGTCCATCGATATGCGTTCGCATATCAGGCGTATTCCAATGCTCCATACAGGGCAAGTACGAAGCTAGTTCAACATCCGCATGGAGATGCGCGGGCAGCCGATCCCATAGATGATGAATTTGCTTGCTCCAATGCCGCAAAAGCTGAGGTTTCGTGATATTTTTCAGCTCAGCCTTCGTTAATTCCCACGGATTTTTAATATTATGAACCGCGAGTACACCATCGATTGAATTCATCTTGCCTTCGAGTTAAGAAATGAGCTCCACGTCTCACGACTCTCGAGTCTTATACACTTGTTACGTCCTGTGAATTTTCCCGGAATATTTTAGATATTTATATTGGGCAATTGGTTAATTAACCAAATATTTGGAATTTATTAAGTCGCTAAAAATAAACATTGGAGAAATTGCCATTGTTTAATTTGTTGAATTTAAAGTATCGATAAATAAATAAAAAAACCAAATGGAGAAATTATCCAATTTGGTAAAAATAATTAGCCTTCAGGTGCGACAGGTTGATGTACAGAGGTGACTGTACGAAGCAAGTCAGCCGTACGAGAGTCGGTAACCTGAGGCGCAAAAATGCAGATAAGGATATCGGCAGAGTGCTCCTCGCAGTTGTCGAACATAGGCCTGCTTGTACAGCGCGTGTCACGATGGGCACGATGCTAAGAGCGACCGTCGGGCATAATGAGTGCAGCACCTCCTGGACAGTGAATATCGATGAATGCTAGATCATCGTTATAGTCCAGGAGTATCATAGTTCAAATAATAAATAGAAAAATAAATAGAAAACAGGTTTAAGGGATGAATGCACGGGATTGATAGCATTTTTGGAAACAATTGATAATAGATTCAGGAAATAAAATAGAGTCAAGAAATAAAGGAAGAAAATTAAGTCATATCGTCATGACAACATTCAACATAAAAGTTAATTAAAATATTAAGAAAGAGGAATAAATATAAAAACAATAAATAACCAATGAATAATCGAATAGCAAATAACGAGGGAAAATATAGAAAATTACGGAAACAAGAAAGAAATGTAAAACCATAAACGTCAAAATCCAGGAAAACAATTAGATAAATATTGAGATAACAATTTGTGTCAACAAATGTTAACTTCGGAATGAAAGGTCGTACAAGTTTCATTCAAATTTGTGTGTTTATAAAATCCGCGATAAAATTTAAGTAATAACAAATTAAGATGTCAAAATTGATGTGAACCTACGAAATAGGTAATATTTAATTAGAACAGCCAAAGAAAGAAATCAGGTGATGAGAGTGGGGAGACGTGGCGCAGGTGTGACAGCGGTGACGCGGGGGTGTCCGGCACCGAGGTTATTTATTCGCGCGCCCACCGCCCATTCGGGATTACTACTTCTAACTTCTTCGCGACCGGGGCAACGACCTCAATCTTGTATTGTAACTCAGAGCCATTAACAAAAGAACCAGCGAGTTATCGACTTGTAAATTTTTGGAATCAATAATCAGTTTCATTCAGTTCAATAAATCATTCATATCTTTCCAAATCATTACGTCGAATTTGAGTATATTCCTCCTGAAAATCATTTAACCATCGAAATCATCATTCCACATCGTTGAAATCTGGGAAGGACGTTCATTTCTGGAGTCGATCATCATCATCACTCGATTCTGATTCGAGTATTCGGCATTTTGGAGGGACGTTATTTTCGGAAATCGATCGTCATCATTCGATTCTGATTCGAATATACATCCAGATTGGGAAGGACGTTCAATTTCGATATCGTTTTACTTCATTCATCAATCGAATCATTCGACCATTCATTCTGAGGTAAAACCATTTAAATCACATCGTAAGTTTGGAAAAATTGCCATCTACATCTCTAAACATACATTTCTTCTGGTTATTTAATTGTCAATGTTTAATTATCAACGTTTGTTCATACTCCAGAAAGGTTAGAATATTTCTTTGGACAGTATATATTCGTGTTGGTCAATTTTATTTCAGCTATATCAGTGCGCGTTAAAATATTAGGATAGGTCGGGAGAAAACAGTGAGTGAGTGTGATAGCGCATCGTCGCGAGGCGTGCGTCGAGGGTGACGCGCGAGAGAGTGAGATAGCCGCATATCGTGTTCCATCCTATAGAAAGAGTTAGCATCCAGAATTTTCTTGTCCAGTTTAAAATCGTCACTTAAAATCTAGTAAATTCCAAATTCTAACCGCGAATAAAATTTCCTCAGCATCAAATATATACACTCTAGGCCCTATCCCGAATTATTTTCCGAAAGGTTAGGTTCAAAACAGGGCCAAAACCTCGATAAAGCGTCATCTCCGAATAACGTGTAAAGGGAGGGTGTAAATTCTCCTTGACCGAGATGGAGTGAAAATTGCAGATCGGGACGTAACAAAAATTGGGGGCTCGTCCGGGATCTCAAAAAGAGTGTATATATAAATTTATTAATATATAAATAAATAAATAAAATATTTTTTTTTTTTTTTTGTGAAATGAGTAGTAAAGGGAAAATAAAATCATAAATGACTTCAACTCGCTCAAAATGTACTGTTCCGGATCAGATCTTACATGCCTATCCAGAAGACAGGAAAAAATCGGGAACAAGAAAAGTGAGAAAATTAATAGAATCGGAAGAAAAATCAGCGCAAGTGACAGATATTCCAGAATTTGAAGAGGAAAGCAGATTAGTTACTTCAACTCCATATCCCAAAGATTTTTTAGCAAATACAGGGAAAATATCGGAAAATTCGGGAAATAAAGCTGAATTGGACGCGACTAGGGCTCTTGGACAAGACATAAAGTTGCTTGCGAAGACAATTGATGAGTATTTACAAGAATTTCCAGACACAATTCATCCAAATTTCGCGAATCCAGTTGCAACCAATTCTAAATGTGAAACTCTTAATGCAAAGACAGTCGAAGTAGAAGCAGTAGAACCACAAATTAAAGACAAAACCGTAATTAATCAACAAGACGATTCTGAAAGTTCTTTTACGTCAGCGACTGGACTAACCACACCCTGGTTGAGATTGAGTAGTAGTTCATGTACACAGTTAAGATCGAGATCCTCAGAAATAGATACAACGCCGAGAAGAAGACCTTTGGTAAAATCCTGTTCAAAATCTGTTTCACCCAGAAGGAAAAGTGCACCAGGTTGTAGTGAAAATTTCTTAGTAAAAGCAGCGAGAGTATTCGGGTTAATCGGCGATAAAAAAGATAGTTCAATCGTCAAAAACAAGTCAAGATCAGAGATAAATTTTTCAAAGGGATTTAATAGTTTTTCCAGGTTGGCATCATTGTCAGAAAAAACATGTTCTAGAAAACCGGGATATACTGTTAATAGATTGCGATCAAGACAAGATTCGAGTCAAAATTCTAAAGTGTCGCATAGAAAGAAAATATCGGGAAAAGTCGTACAAAATTTGTCTAAAAAAATGGCTCCAGTCATTTCATCTGCTCAGCGAATGAAAAAGAGTAGAGAGTATGAAACTGGGAATACAGGTAAAAATGGCAGAAATAGTGACAATATCAACTATGATCAAATCGACGATGCAGGTAGCAACGAAGGGCGTGGCGGTGACCACCGTGGCGGCGACGGCGGCGGCGGTGGTGACGGTGGTGGCGACGGCGGTGGCGACGGCGGAAGGGGAGGAAGGGATCATGATAACCCGAACAAAAAACCGTTTCGTCGGACGGCACCGGATGTAACGCGACCGATATTAAATTTGAGCGCAGGCAGACACGGAAACTTGAGAGACGCTCTACAGGTGATACCGGAGTTCGACGGAAAACGAAGCTCGTTGGATCGGTATATCGTCGGATTGGAAGACGGTCTCGAAATAGTCGGAGTGGAAAATGAGCTACATTTGTTGAGATTGGCGAGGTCAAAGTTAGTGGGAGACGTATGGAGTAGGGCGTCGAAAAACAAGTTCGAGAGCATTGAAGAATATATCGAATATTTGAAGAGAACTTATGATCCTCCAAGAGATATTTATCAGTTGCAGGGAGAATTAGGAACCAGTGCACAACTGAATGCGGATACAATAGACCAGTACGCGCATCGTATTCGGGAATTAGCTGGGAAAATCAACGAGGCGCATTACTACAAGAAAGGATATTTGGGACAGGAAGAAACGGATATGATCGATGAAATGGCATGCAGTTGCTTTAAAAGAGGATTGAAATTGGAAATACAAGATAGAATGGGAAAAGAAGAAACTACCCTCAGCGAAGCAATTCATGCGGCTAAAAGGATTGAACGAGAATTAGGAGATATGAAGAGATTGAGAGAAAATGCTGAAGCAAAGAAAAAACCGGAAAAAGAACCTGAGAAAACTTCGAAGAAAGCAAGCGTGAAAATCATCGAGGAAGCTAAGGAAGAATCAACTGTAGCCGTGGTAAACACCAATACTCCAGCAGTGAATATTTGTCAGATCTGTGGGAAAAAGGGACATCTTGCTACAACTTGTTGGAGTGCTCCAGGCGCAACTCCACCTAATAAGTGTCAGAGTTGTGGGAAACTGGGTCATACAGCGGATAAATGCAGAGCATCGGGAAAAATCGAGCCACAGGCTGCATTCATTTGTCAATATTGTAAAAAATCAGGTCATTCTGCGGATAATTGTTTTAAAATGTCTGGTTCAAACGCACAAACAAATACGATCATGATTTGTCAGATTTGTGGAAAAAGGGGACACACGGCAGATAAGTGTTACAGTAATCCATGTAAAAATTGCGGTCGGAAAGGCCATTTGAGCGAATCCTGCCGTAGTATACAACAACCTATACAGAATCAAGCAAATAATTTCAATCAGATAACTCAGCAAAATCAACCGAAAATACCTCAAGGTCAGACATCTCAAATTCAATGTCAAATCTGTAATGGCTGGGGGCATTCAGCTCTGGTATGCAACCAACAGAAACAGGGAAATATTGGAAATCCAAATGTCGCAGGAGCAATGAATTATTCGCAAGCATTGACACAACAAAATTCAATGAATCAACAACAAAATCAAGCTAATCAAGTAATTTGCAATTATTGTAAAAATCCAGGTAATTATTTAACAGATTGTCAGATCCGCATCAGCAACAACAACCGGAGGGCAGCGCAACAGGGAAACGCGGATGGCCAACCAGCACAGGGTGCCCAGGCACAGGCCAACGTGAATACTCAAGCGCACCCAACCCTTACGATCAAGGCTTATACCGATTCGGATCGGAACCAGAAATAATCGACGTATATTTAGTAAATCCAGAAAAAGACGTAATAGCTCCTACCGTCTTGTTTCGAAGTAGTGAGCTCTCGGAAACAGTAATTATGATGTTGGACACAGGTTCCAGTAAAAATATTCTGAAAGAAAGATGTTTGCTAAACAATTTTGAACTTTATCAGGATAAAATCTTGAGATTGAGCGGGATTACAGACGAATTTGTATATACTTTGGGGTATGTAATAATTAATGCTTTGGGACGAGAAACGGTTTTTCACGTAGTACCAAACAGTTTTCCGACCAAGCAGGGAGGACTACTGTCAACTGAGTATTTTCGTGATAATTTGGCAAAAATTGATTATGAAAACAGTACACTTGAAGTTCGAGACAAGAAAATAGAGTTCCATATTAGAGAAAGTATGATGTTCCCACCGAAAACGACGAAGCTGTTCTATGTCCGCTTGAGAAACGATAACGTTCTTGAGGGATATTTACCAAGGCTCGAAGTCGACGAGGGAATAGAAATTGAGCAAGGATTGGTGAAAAACGTTGGTGGAAAAGCTTACATCTACGTAACCAATCATCGCAACGAGAGGGTCCATATAGAGATCCCTGTCCTGGAATTGACAGCGACTCCACAAGGAGAAAACAAAGAAAAATGTGAAAAGAATGCGATGACTAATTCAGTGTGTATTACAGGTGATCCAGTCTTCAGAAAGGAAATAAAACAGGAAAACTTGGAGCAGTTTGGAAAGTCGGAGAATTCGGAGCAGTTTGGAAAGTCGGAAAATTCGGAGCAGTTTGGAAAGTCGGAAAATTCGGAGCAGTTTGGAAAGTCGGAGAATTCGGAGCAGTTCGGAGGGTCGGAAAATTCGGAGCAGTTCGGAAAGTCGGAAAAGTTGGAGCAATTCGGAGAGTCGTCGGAAAATCAGGGTAAATTCGGAAAGTTGGAAAGAAATCAGGGTAAAGTTGGTGAGTCGGAGAAAAATCAGGGTAAAAACGATTCTGTGAAAAACACGGATGGTTCTGTATTCGGAAGGAAAGAAAGAAAGGTAACGGATTTAGATAAAATTTTCACTGAAGAAGAATGGAAAATCGAGATAAATAAGTCGGAAAGATCAATTCAGAGTAAAGTAGAGGAAGATAATGGAAAAACGGTGAATGATTTTACGGTGGCGGTAAACGCAAACACCGGAGTAAATTGTCAAACGTCTGTTGGAGATATACTGTTACACACGGGAGAGAGTTCGCAAAATATAGAGGAAAATCAAACTGTCAGAGAAACAGAGGAAAAATTGGAAACGTCAGTCAGAGAAAAAGACAAAAACATAGAATCAAAAGAAATAGAAGAACTAAAACCAAGATTTATGTCAAAACAGGAAAATAAAGTAAAAAGGGAAAATAATTCTTATCAGTTTGTCGATTGTTTGATCGGAGTAAAATTCATGACAGAAAAATGTTTTGCTATAAAAGGAAGAGAAAAAGATGAGGCACGGTTCTCTAAAGTTTTGGAATTGCTACGATTAAAGCATTTGGATGAAATAGAAAAAGAAGCTGTGCATAAAATCATCGAATATGGAGTAGATAGATTTCACATCAAAGGAGAAAAATTAGGCGCTACAGACGTGGTAATGCATAGGATCCCAACGACGGATGAATTTCCGGTAAATTCAAAGCAATATCGGTTTCCCGAGATTCACAAAGAGGAAATACGAAAACAGGTAGCCGAATTCTTAGAAGCAGGATTAATCAGGCAGTCGGAATCTCCGTATAACACACCAGTCTGGGTAGTACCAAAGAAATTAGATTCTCAGGGAAATAAAAAGTGGAGAGTAGTTCTTGATTTTAGACAATTAAACGAAAAAACGATAGGAGATGCTTATCCTTTGCCGAATATCGTAGATATATTAGATCAGTTGGGTGGTGCTCGATATTTTTCGGTGTTCGATCTGGCTTCAGGGTTCTATCAGATAAAGATGCATCCAGAAGATTGTCATAAAACAGCTTTCACAACTCCATATGGACATTACGAGTACGTCAGAATGCCTATGGGATTGAAAAACGCTCCTCCCACGTTTCAGCGAGCAATGGACATGGTATTGATGGGACTACAAGGACAGGAATTATTCGTGTACCTCGACGACATCGTGATTTACGCAAAAACTTTGGAAGAACACGACGAAAAGTGCAAGAAACTAATCGATCGTCTGAGGACCGCTAATTTGAGTTTGCAACCGGACAAGTGTGAATTTTTGAAACGGGAAGTGGCATATTTAGGTCACGTGATCAGTGAAGAAGGACTAAAATTAGATCCGAAGAAAGTAGAAGCAGTTCGGGAATTTCCAAGACCAGTTAACGTCAAGGGTATTCGGCAATTTTTGGGACTAACGGGATATTATCGTCGATTCATAGAGGGTTATGCAAAATTGGCTAAACCACTGACAAATCTTCTCACAAGCGAAACTCCTTTCATATGGGGAGAAAGTCAGGAGGGAAGTTTTCAAGAATTAAAAGAAAAATTATGTACAGAACCAGTTTTCATTTTTCCGGATTTTTCAAAGCCGTTTGTTGTAACTACAGATGCGTCCGGCTACGCAATCGGGGGTATCCTTTCACAAGGACCCATTGGTGCAGATAGACCGGTGGCATACGCTTCACGAACATTAAATGACGCAGAATCACGATACGATACATACGAAAAAGAGGCGTTGGCGATTGTCTACAGTGTTTTACACTTCAGGCCGTATTTATATGGCAGAGTGTTTACACTCGTGACAGATCACAAGCCCTTAGTTTGGTTTAGAACTTGCAAAGACGGAAACGCACGGGTACTTCGATGGAGATTGAAATTGGCAGAATATGAGTATGATGTAGTATACAAAGCGGGAAAAACGAATGTAAATGCAGACGCATTATCCAGAAATCCAGTAGAATCAGACAAAAGTAGGAACGATATGGACCAAGAGATATTCGCAGTTCGACAGAGAAACAATGATGGGTTGACAAATGAAGAAATAATGATGCTCTTCGAAAATGAAGGGGATGATTTTGAATTTGAGGAAGATGAGGAATATAATGATGAGGACGATCCTGAGGAACAGTGGCGAGAGTCCCTGACAAAGGAACAACTGGCGGAAGTAATTGAAGAAACAACACCAAAGAAAACAGCGAAGGAAACTTTGTATAATTTGGATGCTGATAAGGAACCAATAGTAAACCAGGATGACGAAAACAAAGAAGAAGAGAAGGAAAAAGATGAAACAGGACAATCAACTAGGAAAAAGACAAAAAACAAGGATCCACCGGAACGTCATGCTATGACTACTAGACGTCAGGTGAAAAGTCAAAATAAACAAGAAAAACATGAAGAAACAAATACAAAAGAGGAAGCTAAACCACCAAAGGAAACTCGAAAGCCAAGGAAGAAGAAAAAGAAAAAGAAAATTTCGGAAACGACAGACGAAAGCAGTACAGACGAGGAATCAGTAGTAAAAACTAGAAAAAGAAAGAAAATTCCCCAAGTATCAGAATCAGACGAAGAAAAATCCTGCCGTGAATCTGAAGAAGATGATAAGGAAGAAGATGACAATAACATGGACCACAATTCAGACAATGAGAAGCTAGAAGATGAAGAAAGACAATCAGAAGAGGAAATCGAGAAAATCCCACCGGGGAATATCATACAGAGTCGTGATCTTTTCTTTACTCGCAAGGATGCACTTAGTTATTTTTTGAACACTAAGGGAGAATCTCTTGATTCAGGATCGCGGAAGTTGGCAGATCGAAACGAATTACCGTATTTTCCGGGTCTACAGTTAGGAGAGGCTAGTGCAGTAAAAAAGGGACATAGGTATCATATAGCATTGCCGGTTAGCGATAACTCAGGAGAGGGACCTTCACTGATTTTAGGTCACATCAAAAGAGTAATGAGCAGTTTGAAAATATTAACAGAGGAATTGGAAATTCAGAGTGTAAGCTTAGCAAAGACAGATTCGGTAGAAAATGTTCCGTGGGATAGAATTGCGACGGAATTACGCTTAGGTTTCTTGGGAAGTCCAACCAAAGTAATAGTTTGTCATGGGATTGTCAGATATCCTAGTAAACAGGAGCGTGAAGGAATTATACAGGAAATGCATGGATCGGCTGTAGGAGGTCATAGAGGGGTTACGAAAACCTTTAATCGAATCAGACAACATTATTTTTGGGAAAAGATGAAAGTGGATATTCAAAATTACATACAGAGATGTTTACCATGTCAACTAAAGAAATGCGTGAGAAATAAAACGAAGCAACCAATGGTGTTAACCGATACACCAGGGTCAGCTTTCGACAAGGTAGCTATGGACATAGTCGGACCAATACCAAAGACGAAAGACGGTAACGAGTATATCTTGACAATACAGGACCAATTGACGAAATTTTGCCTTGCTATTCCTTTACCAAACGCAACGTCAGCAACCATCGCGGACGCGATGGTCAAAAACTTTATCAGTATTTTCGGACCACCAAAGTCAGTATTAACCGATCAAGGTCGAAATTTTCTCAGTGGATTAATCAGACGAGTAGCTAAAAGATTTAAAATAAAAAGAATTCGGACAACAGCTTTTCATCCGCAGTCGAACGGTTCATTGGAACGTTCGCATCATGCATTAGGAGACTATTTGAAACAATACGCTGATAAGGAGTTTGACTGGGACGAATGGGTGCAATTGGCAATTTTCAATTACAATACCAGTGTGCATGAGGGTACAAAGCATACTCCGTACGAATTGGTGTTTGGAAAATTGGCAAGGGTACCATCTAGTGAACCGTTGGGAGTAGAAGATGAACTTCCGACGTACAGTGGTTATTTGATTAAATTGGTAACACAATTACATGAAATTCGGAGAATGGCTAGAGAAAATCTAATAGAAGCAAAAATCAGATCCAAAGAACGACACGACAAAAGACTAAATGTAAAATCTTTCAAAATAGGTGATTATGTATTCCTGCAAAATGGACCGAAACCGAAAAAACTAGCAGATCAATATACTGGACCACACGAGGTGGTCGAAATTATGGGAAATCAAAATATAAAGATAAAAACCAAGAAAAATGTTCAAATAGTACATGCAAACCGACTGAGACTTTCACACATTATACCGGAATAAATGAGAGGATTAGTATGCGAATAGCCGTATAAAAGGGATCAGCCGAGAGCGGCTGGCGACGTCACGTCACGCCATACCCCGCTCACGGTAGCCCACAGGTATAAGAAAAGGATGACTATACGATGAATGAACAGCTACAATGCGCGAAGTAGTTAAATAAAAAGACAATAGTAGAATATATTCTGAAGCTATTCAATTATTAATAATAATAAAGCCAAGAAGGAACAAATATATATAAAAATATATATATATATTGTAACCGTATTTTCCCAACACCCGAATTTACCCAATCGAGACGGCTACAAAACCCGTCTCACTCGGCCTTAAGGGCGCCAGCCGCGAGAGCGAGAGCTCTCGCGGCGAAATTTTAATTTTAAGGTCCGAACGAGAGACGAGAGCGACCCGGCGTCGCTCAGCCTTGGGAAATAGGTAGAGGGGGTGGTTCGGTCACCTCCGCGAGGAGGAAACAGAGATCGAGACGAAATACGGGAACTCAGAAGATATTTTATTATAACGTATACCGGGAGCGTGGTCGAGAAGCGACTAGCGTGCACGCTCGTTCCCTCAATTACCCAAAAAGCTTAACAACAAAACGATAGCAACAACTCACGACAATATTAGGTAACGAAACATCGGTAACGGATAATCGGCGACAGACGTTGCTTCGGAATCTCGGCACTCGCATACAATAACTAACGTGGATCGCAGCCACGGTACCTTTCGCAACAGATATTTCCTAAATCAGCCCGATCGCAGCGGGAATACGCGGAATTCTTAAATCACTACTCTAGCCCGATCACAGCGGGAGTACTCGGAATCTCATAAAAAATCGGTAAACTAAAATATCGGAAAAGTTGAACTATGAATGAATAGTTAGAAATTTGATAAAACGGAAATCAGATAGTGGACTCGCACGTGGCGCAAACTATTGAATGAGATTAATGAATAAAGGAGAACCTTCCAGGCAACTAATGTAACGGAAACTAGGTGGAATGAAAAATATGAACTTTACTGGATTTTTCCCCGAGAACAAATTCCGCGTTCCGCGCGCGAAGACGTACCGTCCCCACGATAACGAGTCGAGTTTGCTCTATTCTGTCTCTAGCCTCAAACCGAACACGTACGACGATCTCACCGGATTATGTTGCAGTTGCGGGAGCTTCTCGAGTTGTCCTCGGCCAGAAGTCCCACTTCGCGTATGACAAGATGTCGGTATTCTCGCGGAACGTTAAGCACGGATCGGCAGCGGTCACGACGTCCTTCCTTCTCGGGAGCCTACGATTGAGTCCCCGAGGGAAGTAACGCTCTCGCGATCGCGGGTCCTTTTTCCCCCCACCCTATGCCTATCGTCGTTTCGCCCTCTGCTCTATTTGTCCGAGTTCCCCGAATTACGGAGATCTCGCGCGGTTCTTTGAATTTCCTCGCGTTCGTGATATCGTGAACGCGAGGTGTTGAGTACGCTCGTGGTGGGAGGTGAATCCACGGGCGTCGTTGCGCGTAGACACGGGAACTTCGGTAAGACGAGCGAGGTGATGGCTCAGCGACGAGCCGGACGCTGTAGATCTCGGTAGCTGGTGGCTCGTCGCGTCCAGGCGGTTTCGGAGGGTGGAGAGCCCGTTGTCGGTAACGTCGCGCGCTACCTCAGTAGCGGCGCGGCTGAACGGCTGGCGACGTGTCGAGGTGCTGGCCGTGTGACGGTGGCGAGGTCGGTAGCTAGGCTCCAGCCTGCTGACGGTGGCCGGCTGCGGCGAGATCGGTAGCAAGGCTCCAGCCTGCTGTATGTTGCTGGGAGGCGTCGAGATGTCCTTGCGGCGGTTATGACCGCCGTACGCTCGAGAGAATTATCGGGAAAATAAAAATAAGGCCGAAATTAGTCGTGGGAACGGTTCGCTTGCGATTGACCCTGTCTGGTTGCCTGGAAGGGACTCTTCCCGGTAGGAAGAGTGCCGCGTGCCGTGCCGATACGTGGGAGAGCCTGAAATTTGGCTCTCTTTGTGACGGGAGCAGAAAAGCCCCGTCACAATATATATATTCATATAATTAATCCAACATTCATAAAAAAAAAAAAAAAGAAAACACACACCCATTTTATATGTTCCTCCTTGACTGAATTAAATATAGATATACTAGGGAAAGGATAATAAAATTAAAAAAAAAAAAAATTTAACTAGAAGACAAAAAAAAAATAATAATAATATAGTAAAATAGTTTCTTTTGATAGAAATAAGCAGGGATAAATATAAACAAATTATTGCGAAATGTAGTTAGTTAATTAGGTAAAAATAATAACAATAATAAATAATCAGATGTTAACAAGCGAAATAATTAAGAATAAAATAAGAAAAAGAAACTTAGAAATAATGGGAAAATAGTTGTTTTAATAAAAACCAGTAGGGGAAATCATAAATAAATAACGAGATAAGCAAATAATTAATCAAACAATAAATTTTAAAGATCTTGACGAGTTGGCTTAATAATCAATTTTTATTTTATTCAGCCTCTACCGAGGTCGAGCGATGTTCTTCGAAGCAACGCTCGTTTAAGGGGGGAGGTGTTACGTCCTGTGAATTTTCCCGGAATATTTTAGATATTTATATTGGGCAATTGGTTAATTAACCAAATATTTGGAATTTATTAAGTCGCTAAAAATAAACATTGGAGAAATTGCCATTGTTTAATTTGTTAAATTTAAAGTATCGATAAATAAATAAAAAAACCAAATGGAGAAATTATCCAATTTGGTAAAAATAATTAGCCTTCAGGTGCGACAGGTTGATGTACAGAGGTGACTGTACGAAGCAAGTCAGCCGTACGAGAGTCGGTAACCTGAGGCGCAAAAATGCAGATAAGGATATCGGCAGAGTGCTCCTCGCAGTTGTCGAACATAGGCCTGCTTGTACAGCGCGTGTCACGATGGGCACGATGCTAAGAGCGACCGTCGGGCATAATGAGTGCAGCACCTCCTGGACAGTGAATATCGATGAATGCTAGATCATCGTTATAGTCCAGGAGTATCATAGTTCAAATAATAAATAGAAAAATAAATAGAAAACAGGTTTAAGGGATGAATGCACGGGATTGATAGCATTTTTGGAAACAATTGATAATAGATTCAGGAAATAAAATAGAGTCAAGAAATAAAGGAAGAAAATTAAGTCATATCGTCATGACAACATTCAACATAAAAGTTAATTAAAATATTAAGAAAGAGGAATAAATATAAAAACAATAAATAACCAATGAATAATCGAATAGCAAATAACGAGGGAAAATATAGAAAATTACGGAAACAAGAAAGAAATGTAAAACCATAAACGTCAAAATCCAGGAAAACAATTAGATAAATATTGAGATAACAATTTGTGTCAACAAATGTTAACTTCGGAATGAAAGGTCGTACAAGTTTCATTCAAATTTGTGTGTTTATAAAATCCGCGATAAAATTTAAGTAATAACAAATTAAGATGTCAAAATTGATGTGAACCTACGAAATAGGTAATATTTAATTAGAACAGCCAAAGAAAGAAATCAGGTGATGAGAGTGGGGAGACGTGGCGCAGGTGTGACAGCGGTGACGCGGGGGTGTCCGGCACCGAGGTTATTTATTCGCGCGCCCACCGCCCATTCGGGATTACTACTTCTAACTTCTTCGCGACCGGGGCAACGACCTCAATCTTGTATTGTAACTCAGAGCCATTAACAAAAGAACCAGCGAGTTATCGACTTGTAAATTTTTGGAATCAATAATCAGTTTCATTCAGTTCAATAAATCATTCATATCTTTCCAAATCATTACGTCGAATTTGAGTATATTCCTCCTGAAAATCATTTAACCATCGAAATCATCATTCCACATCGTTGAAATCTGGGAAGGACGTTCATTTCTGGAGTCGATCATCATCATCACTCGATTCTGATTCGAGTATTCGGCATTTTGGAGGGACGTTATTTTCGGAAATCGATCGTCATCATTCGATTCTGATTCGAATATACATCCAGATTGGGAAGGACGTTCAATTTCGATATCGTTTTACTTCATTCATCAATCGAATCATTCGACCATTCATTCTGAGGTAAAACCATTTAAATCACATCGTAAGTTTGGAAAAATTGCCATCTACATCTCTAAACATACATTTCTTCTGGTTATTTAATTGTCAATGTTTAATTATCAACTTTTAGAATATTTCTTTGGACAGTATATATTCGTGTTGGTCAATTTTATTTCAGCTATATCAGTGCGCGTTAAAATATTAGGATAGGTCGGGAGAAAACAGTGAGTGAGTGTGATAGCGCATCGTCGCGAGGCGTGCGTCGAGGGTGACGCGCGAGAGAGTGAGATAGCCGCATATCGTGTTCCATCCTATAGAAAGAGTTAGCATCCAGAATTTTCTTGTCCAGTTTAATATCGTCACTTAAAATCTAGTAAATTCCAAATTCTAACCGCGAATAAAATTTCCTCAGCATCAAATATATACACTCTAGGCCCTATCCCGAATTATTTTCCGAAAGGTTAGGTTCAAAACAGGGCCAAAACCTCGATAAAGCGTCATCTCCGAATAACGTGTAAAGGGAGGGTGTAAATTCTCCTTGACCGAGATGGAGTGAAAATTGCTGATCGGGACGTAACACACTCAATATTATAAACACACCACGATATAAAGCGTTGAATATTCGGTGCGACGATGTTTGTTTACTTAAACCCTCCCCCTATAAGAAATTTTGAGGACAAGGGTCTGACTCATCGATGAGTGTATCGATTTAAGAAATGAGCTCCACGTCTCACGATGAACAAGGGCCTGACTCATTATCCATTCATCGGGTATAACTGTTCTATTCAATATTTGTTTATAAATGTTTATCGCAGTCATAAATTTCAAGAGTGACAAGTGGTCTAAGATATTTGAAGTGTTTGTATATATTATCGTTCAAACAGCCACTTGATGAAAATTCAAATTCAACTCGGGTCAGTTTATTTATTACTGTTTGTATTATCGGTGATAATTGACGGCTCTTGGAGGGTAACCAAGCGATACATTCAAAATTCAACCACCCAAACACCCACTCACCGCATGCCGCTTGTCGATTCACGTAAAAATAAAAAATAAAATTTCAACAACCCACCACCCACCGCCACCCACCTCTTCACCACCCACCGCATATCGCTCGCCGATTCATGCAAAAAAAATTCAGCCAACCCACCCACCCACCACCCACCTCCCACCTCCCCCACCACCCACTGCATGTCATTCACCGATTCACACGAAAAATAAATTTTCTACCACCCACCCACCCACCTCATTACCACCCACCGCATTTCGCTCGCCGATTCATGCAAAAAAAATTCAGCCAACCCACCCACCACCCACACGCAACCACCCACCTGCACGCAGTCACCCACCCACCCACCCACCCACCACCACCACCCACGGACACCCACCCGCCCCCCACCACCACCAAGTGGTTCGAGTCCGAGCTAAGTGGTTCGTGTCTGAGCTAAAAAGTGCCGGTAAATGTCGGTGCAGATCCCTTGAGTTAGAACCGGCCTTATTTAACTACTTGTGATTTCTCCATTTTTAGCGTCATTCCGTGCTCCCGTACTTTGGAGAATAACTGTCGTAAATGTTGTAAGTGCTGTCTCGTATCTCCTGACACTATCAGCAGATCATCCACGAAATTTATGATGTACTCCCCTGTGTTCCGAAGGACGATGTCCAGTCCTCGGACCCGCGCCGCCGTACTCGTTTTTAGACCGAATGGCGTTACCGTGAACTCGTAACACTTATTCTCATGCCGGAAAGCCGTGTATTTTCGTGACTCCGGATGTAATGGTATCTGCCAAAAACTGCTGGTCAGATCCAGGGTAGACATGACCTTCGCCCCTCCACATTTCTGAAATATCTCTTCTGTGGGCAAAGCCGTATCATAATCCCCTTCAAGGTGCTCGTTTAGTTGTCGGGCGTCGAGACATAGCCGTACATCCCCGTTGGTTTTGATAACGGTGACCAACGAGTTGATATAGGTGCTAGTCGACCGTTGAATTACTCCTTGTGCGAGCATTTTGTTGATCTCGTCGGTCACCTTCCCTCGGTAGGCCATCGGAACGGGATACGAGCGAGCCACGAACGGTCTTTCGTCCTTCAAGACGAGCCGATGTTCGTATGCCTGCATCCTGCCCGGGCGCTTCCGGAAGACATCTCGATATTCGTAGACCAGTTCCTTGAAAGCCGCCTGGACATCGCTGCTCACCTCCACGCACTCTCGAAGCTTCTCATCGACCTCCTCCTCCCGAAGACACTCTGATGCGGGATCGTGTATCTCCCCGCTCATCACATACCTCGTGTCGATCTCTTCCAGGTCCCTCTCGACGTCAGTAACCTCGATCCGTGCAAGCATCGCTCTGCTCTCCCCCATTCTCTTGATTCTTCCTCGGTTTTCCTCCTGTTTCTCCCCCATTTGCCAGTACCGTCCTACCAGGCGTCCAACCGTTCGCCCACGTACCTTGATGGCTTTTTCGTGCGTATCTACGTACACCCCGAGCACGGTCATTGCGTCGATACCGAGGAGTACTGATTTTAGCAATTTTGGCACGACGAGTAGCGTCACATCCCCCTCGGAATTATAGACCTGGGCCTTCACCATCACCTGGTGCTTTATCCGCCCGGAACCCCCTCCGAACGCTCCAACGATACTCGTTGACGTCACCGGCAAGGTCGGACTCTCCTTAAACGCCTCCAGATTTTGTCGGTGGAATTCCTCGGAGATGCATGATACCTCGCTACCACTATCAACCAGTGCACTGGCCATCACTCCTTCGAGGTCGATTGGGACCTCTGGACACATTGGTCGCGTCCCATTATGTTTCGCACCTCCTCCTGGTGCCTCTATATCCAGGAGGTAATCCTGCGGACTCTCGAAGATGGTTCGTACTGGTATAGTTCGTTCTTCTTTTATCGTCGCCATTGAGTCCCCGTCTTCTGCCAATGCCTTCTCCCTCGGTCCCTTTTCGCTCGTCCATTCCTTCGGACTGGCTCCTCTGCCGCACGTGATGACTTCTTTCTTTGTTGCCTCGTCTTCCGTCGGTTCGAATGCCGGTTGAGCCTGAGACTGCCGATCCTCCGCGCTGTTCTCGCGAGCACTGACAGTTGCCTGCTCCAGCACCTCCGCGTAGACACTTCTCCCGAGATCCGTCCCCTCCGCCGCTGTAGCCGTCCCCTGCATCTCCAAACCTCCAGGTTTCTTGACCCTATCGCTTCCCGTCACCTTTTCTCCTGATTTCGTCACGGTCGTCCCGTCCTTCGCTTCTTCTCCGTCTGCACCGCTTTTCCCTTTCCTTTTCCGCCAGAACTCCACCTTCCTCCGTTCGTCCGCCTTCTGCTTCTTCTCATATTTCTCCTGCTTCTCCCCTTTTATCATCGCCGTTGCGCCTCGTGGCTCTTCCGCATACCGTACGGACGCAACGTTCATGCGTTTCCCTGGTTCAGGTTTATAGAGTTTGCGGTTACCTCTGGCGCCGGCTGCATCACTGTCGCAGGCGTCTGGGGCGGAGTCACGGGGTAAAATGGCGGCGGAACCGAGAGATTTGGTGTAGCTGCAATCACCGGTGGTCCCTGCCACGGATGGTAATTCTGTGGCTGGATCGGGGCCGGGCCAGACAGTGCATTCGGCCATTGGCCTTGCGGTCCCCCCCGTTGCTGCCAAGGCCGTTGTCCTCCTCCGTTTCCTCGACCATTCCCTCGCTGCGTTCCGTATCCGCCCCCGGTTGGCCGATCGTTCGCTCTACCCGCGTTAACTGTGCCGCCCAAATCGCTGCTCTCGAGTAACTCGATCAGCTCGCTCACCTTGCTCACCCCTTGGACGAGGATCGCGGTCCTTATATTTTCATCAAAATGTTTTGCGAGACGGCGGATCGTCTCTGCATCACTGATGGGGTCATTCAAATCCCGAGCGTTGCCAATCACTCGGGTCGCATATTCGGCCTTCGTTAATCGTTGTCCTCCGATGAAGTACGTGCCATATTCGAGGTGACGCTTCACTTTGTCTTGCAGCTCCCGACCCCAATATCGTGCCCGAAACACCTCCTCGAATTGCGTGATATTCGAGATTTCAGGTGCCACTAGGTGCCACCAATCTCTTGCCGTTTCGACCATGGCGTCGCCCATCATACACCTGAACTCCGCGCCTTCGGGTTCCATGGCACTGAAATGGTCCCTCAGTAATTTTATATATTGCATCGGCCGCTCGACCCCATCTCCTTTGAAAGTTGGGAGCCTTTTGGAAGCCACATAGGCCTTGCTGGCGCTTAAACCCCCAAGCAGCGTTGTCCCGAGAGATGATTGTGACATCGTTCCTCTTGTCTGTGCCGCATATTCCCGAATTCGCCTGGCGTTCTCCTCCGCGGTTTGCAGTGCTTTCTTGGCCACGTTTGTAACCCCTTCGACGCGATCGATCAATCTGCCCACGGCCACATCCTGTGCCGCCAGCTGTTCTCGGGTGTGATCGTTGATGGGTCTCTGCTCGTCCCGGATTGACTCCCGCATCGTAGTGATTTTTCGATGTGTCTCTTCCTCGCTGTCATTCACCGCGCGCAACAAGGCGGTGAGCATCCTGCCCTGAATCTGTTTCGTGCGCGTGATGCAGGCCGATTCCTGGCTCTTCTGTGTGTCGTGCAGCTTGGTCACCTTCGCCTCCACCTGCATTAATACCCGCATTAATGCATCGTTTGTGGCCCCATCCATGGTTGTGACCCTGACGGAGTCGGTTTGCCGACCATCCCGTTCGTGCCCGCCTCCGCCTCCTCCTGGGGCGCGGGATGCATTTTCTGCCCCCTCCTGGTCGCCTTCGTCCGTTCGTGGAATTACCGAGAGGCGATTCATAGCGGCCTGACCTCGGATATTATTCCTGCCTATTAGTCCATCCGCCGTTGTCGATTCCCATGCCAGGGTAAGGTTCGGTAAGTTAGCGTCCATAAGACTCCCGTCAAATGACTCTTCCGACGGTCCTAGGGTCTCGTTCGGGTTTCCGGTTTCTCTTGTTCCATGCACCCTATCATCGTCCGCTGCCTGCTGCGCCCGGGGTCGATCATTGCGCGCTCGTGCCGCTCGATGCGCGTTCTCTTCTGCCCCCATCAGTTCGAGCTCACGCCTTTCCTCGGCCACAGATTTTCCCGCCATGCCGTTCGGCAATATTTGTACTTAATCGTTCCCCGATTCACTGATCCACCGGAGTGGCCGTATGGCATTGCCCCTTGTCGGCATCCAGAGCCAGCCCAAATCAAATTACTACTACACTGATCCACCAGCCTCGCCCCTCACCGCCCTGACATAATCAATCCCTCTTTTCTCGAGCCCCACGTTGGGCGCCAAATGTAACGGTAGCAAATGCTTCGTACGATAATTCCCGTATTTGCGCACGTCCTTAAGAGGGATGGGCGTTCAAACGGAAGGATTCGGGAACCCGAGTGTTGAGGAATTCTAGACGGGGTGCCAGGCGCGGGATAATAAGCGATTTTTTTTTTTCTTTATCTCTGCCGTACCGAACCCGCGAATATTTTCTCAGCCCGTTTGCTCGTCTTTCTTCTCAGTGTCTCGCCTGATTGGCCCGATTTGTCCAATCCGGTTCTTGTCGCCGCGTGAGGATGCACCTCTTATGCGAGTCCGGGCCTTAGCTTGAGCTGCGGCAAGATGGCCGCCGCGCGCGGCTTGGCTTGCCGTGACGTCACAGCACTCGGTGCGCCGGTGACAGCTCCGTCGCTTCGACTTTTCTTCCTCGATTTTCCGGGTTTCTTCTGCTCCTTTTTCAGCGCCGCTTCACGGAAGGTGTCCCGGGATGTGCACCTTGCGATTTCTATTCGCGTTCCGGGATTTTTCGCTTTCCTTCTTTACGCTGAAATTTCCCGGTCACTTCTGGTAATTTACCGGCGCGCGTTGGTCTTTTATCTCGCGGTCTTGGATTTTGTGCGTCTCGTGGCGCGTAAACGGGGTTTTTATCTGCGTTCGCAATGTTTCGAGATTTCTAGTAATGTTAGCCAGCGGGTCGAACCTTTCCTATGTTTTAGCAAAAGTCCCGAACCTTTTATACGTCTAAGCAGACGCTCCGAGATTTTTATAAGTCCTCGTAAGTGTGACAAGAATTTTTATAAGTCACAGCAAGCGTCGGAGATAATTTTATGAGTAGTTACGGGATTTTTAAGGGTATTTAGCAGGCACAAGAAATATTTACAAGTTCAAATTCAGCGCAATCAAACTTTTATAAGTGTTAGCAGGCACAGGAAATATTTACAAGTTCAAATTAAGCGGAACCAAGTTTTTATAAGTATTAGCAGGCACCGAATATTTTTACAAGTTTCTCGAGCACTTTTGAATATTTTACAAGTCCGTTTATTCACTTTTTGACTCTCTTCACTTGCCCGTTTCTGCTGGTGGTCCTGCTGGTGCTGCTTCCGGTGATTGTTGTTATCGTTGACTGATAATCGATGGTTGATTTGTTGCCGATTTATACGCAAATATCCACCTCCCTCCCCGTGAATTTCGTATATTTTTGGCGGGTTTGCGCCTGCGCTTCCGTATTCTGGTCCGTGAATTTTTCTATTGGTTCCTGGGGTTGTTCTCCCTTCGCCCTCCAATCCTTAATTTATAATTCTGTGACGTCTTCGTCCTTTTTCCTCTCCACTAATCGTGTCATTTTTGTCCTCGAGGTGTCGTCACTCCTGGCCAATCCGCGGCGTGGTTTTTCCCTCGCTTTATTTCCGGGTGTCCTTCGCCGTCGTTGCTGCCTGCCGCCGCTGTATGTCGCTGCCGGGCTCTGCATGCTCTGGGCTGTCGTGCCGTGTGCGCATGCGTCGCTTGCGTATCGATCGGGGTGTCCTGCGATCCCGTCGGATGGCGCCACCAGTTCCTCTGGTGAGCCGTCGTGCTGCCCTGGCGCTTGCCTCGGTACGCGCTCGCTTTCGGATGTTGGGGGGGGAAGTTATACGTTATATGTAGGAACCCTTGACTTCTGACCAAACCAACAAAAACCTGTAAACCAACCAGTCTATCGGTGCATCAAGCCAACTCATTGCACTCTTTGAGAGGTCGATTTTTGGCGATATTACAAAACCAACCGTAATACTAACCGTATGTGTGTATTGGATACGAAGTTGAGTTATGGTTCAATTTTTCTAAAGAACCCGATTTCCAACCCTGTGGCAAGAGCTATCGGTGCTCTCGACATCAAGTTGGACATTAGGTTGTTTTGGGAAAGTCCAACTGTAAACCAACTTTCTGTCCGATACATAATGGTTAGTATTACAGTTGGTTCTGATATATCAACCAAAAAGCTACCTTCAAAAGGTAGGTATCAGAGTTAGATTGGCGTACCAATCAACTGGTTAAATTGGAGTCGATTGTTAGAAAACAACTCAAATCCAGCCCAAAGTTTTATGGTTGGTTGGTTTACAAGGGAAGGAAAATAACACTACAAAAGACTCATCTCGTTCTGTCGCTATTCGTGCTTGCTCTTCACAAGATTGGAACCGGAACCGCGTCTCGACCTAGAATTTGTGCAACCTTCGCTTGCTTCATGCGATCTGACACCTGTATGTAAATCAAAAGAAAATGTTTATTCAGTAAAAAAAAAAAATAAAACAGAAAATTATATATCATATTGCGGACGGAGATAGAAAAAAAATCTTGCGTTTTCTTATTAATCGGAGACCGAGAACATTCAGGGGTTAGAATTTCGGATCGGAAAAAATTAGAAGATGTTACCATCGAGAAGGGCTAAACACGACGATAAAAACTGGAAAATGTGTTCGGGCCACTTGAATAATATTATTATTAAATGTCGCTCAACTACTCGGATGGATAAGCGCCACAAAATGGAGCAGTTGGTGCAATATTTGCGACATGTGCTACACATGTCGCAAATATTGCGCCACGTTGGCTCCATTTCGTGGCGCTTCTTCATCCGGGTGTTTAAACTGCTGCTTTTAATGGGGAATTCGGAAAGGTTAAGAATGATTATTTGGAATGAAAGCGAGTGTGCCGATATTGAAAACATCGATCGAACGTGTTAGATCGAATTAGCTATATCTGGCTTACCTCTTTTCGCGATCTCGATGCGCAGTTTTCGGATCTCAGTAGCCTCGTACTTTCCTTATAACCGGTAAAGAGTTTCGCCGCGTTATGTCTGTTCGGATCTTCGGAAATTTACTATTTTTATTATTGCGAATGTGAATAAAGTATTGGAAAATTCTATCAATATGATTTTCGTTGAAAATATATTATTTTCTGGATAAACAGGGCGAATATGTGTCGATCAATGTGTGATATTTCGTATTTTATTTTTTGTCATAATGAAAAATTGTTTTTTGGAAAAGTAAAATAACATAACCTTCAAAATAATTTCTAATTCAAAATAATTGTAAAAATAAAATATTAAGAAATGTCAGAATGTTTTCCAATTTGCTGTGCATAGTGTTTTCGATATAATGAAATATTGATGTAATTTAGAAAAAAAAATCGTACGTAGGTAGTAGAATTGGAGCGCCGTGCTGAGATTTGATGAAAGAAAATCGATTTTTTAATGGAAAGTCTGTAAGTAATTTTCAGAGATGTCCGAATGTCTTCAAATTAGCTGTGCATAGTGCTTTCGTATTAACAAAATCGTATTATTTTATATTATAAAATAATGCTCCGAAAAAAAAATAGACAACTGATATTTGACACAAAAAAAATTGAATTTTGATTTTGGAAATATTAATTGAAGGCTTTGTAGTGGATTCAAAATGTTTGTACACTATAGTCATGATTTGATTAATCCCTCCTGCAAAGATGAGCAAAATTAGTTTGCACAGTCTAAAGTTGCAAGGCTGTACGGACGTCCAAGAGGATAAATATAGCAAAAAAGCCATTTTTACTGAATCGCAAGCTAAAAAAAATATTTCCATACATTGAAGGGGTTTGAAAATCACTACGCATGATGTTAGATGTCCACTGAACTCATAGCTGTAAAATTTAATTTTTTGATTCATGCGCTGCGACATATCCCCACCGTACAAGCATTTGAGTGAGAGCCAAAAAATTATTGGCTGCTTTTTGCTTTTAATGATTTATGTTGTTCATATTCGCTACAATCACTGACACAATAGATCGGCGTGGTTCAGAGTTACTGGGTGATAGAGCTTAGACAGGGATGCGTGCATGTTATTATAAAGTAGCAATGAAAATAACAGAAAAATACGTCGGTAATGGAGAATTCATAAAAAAAACAGTAAAAGTCGCATAATGATCGATTCCGTCTGTGGAGAGGATCAAATGGGTAGACACCCGATAGGGATGTATATTTAGGGCGTTGATGAAAACATTAAATACGCGTTTACCCACTGTGTGTGCCTCCCAACCACAGATTGATCACAACATATACATAAACGTTGTGCATATATCAGCTTTCTCACTATAAACTGTACCACTCACCCTGCTTTATCTATGCATTTTTTTCATTTTCCTCTATATCACTTTCTTCCCCTGTATCTACTTTTTCACCAGTTGTTCTTTTTAGCCCCACGCCGTTTTGTTTTCTTATCTAATATGTCTTCTCCATTACGCCGTTCATTATTCGTCAATAAAAAAAAATTATAATAATCGAACGTCAGCCCCGAGAGTGTACTCTCAGCTGTTCGGGAAAGCGTCACGATATTATCATCACAATGAGTTATGTTATGTACTCTCCTGGATATATCGTCTCGATTCCTATCTGTCTTCCATCGCACGGTATAAATGATTTTTTTTCTCCCAACTATTTCTTGTCCACAAATAATAATTTTACAATAATATCTTCCAGTAAAAAAAAATATTGTAAAGTAAAACAAAAATTATTGTAAAATAATAAAAGTATTATGAAATAAAAAAAGAATTATTATGAAACGAAAAAAGAATTATTGTGAAATAAAAAAAGAATTATTATGAAATAAAAAGAAAATTATGAAAAATTGCGAATAAGAAATGTTTGAATATACAATCCTTTTTCTACCGTGCAAACTCTTTGTCTGACCGTCTTTCCATCTGTCCGTCTCAGTATTCCAATGACTCTCGCCTTGATCACTATCACCGACTGACGATGGGAAAAAAAGAGCTTGTTCACACAGAATACAGATGTACTCATGAACGATGAATCCAATGCTTGGCGCATGATTATCCCGTTTCGTAGGTTACATCCGGCATTCTCTCTCCAGGACACATACATGGTGTGAAGGAGAACGAAAAAAACGTTATTCAGATCGCACGTGTGCAGGAACGACGTGTTCTCAGAACCACACTTCGTAAAAAGCGAATGGCGAATATTTTTTATTTTTTATAAAATAAAAAAATACAAATTTTTGCTCATATCTCTTCGATAGGACTTTTAGTATTGAGTGACCAATGACAGTTGGCTGGTCGCCCACCATGCCCGTTTGATTTAAACGTAAACGAAATGTTCTATCTACCGAATATCACGTTCACTTTCACTACCCTGCTTAAAATGTTCGATTGAAACGTATCGAAGTGGATAGACATTGTTTAGAGAATTCATTATATTTTATCGGATCTATCTAGCTCTCCGTGACGATGTATACAGTTTCGTTCAAACTGTATACATCGAAATTTATGATTACTATTCTATACATTTGAATGAAATTATATACGAAATGTAAATTTCAATATGAGTACATACGATTTCGTTTCAAAAATAACAAATATTTCTGAATGATTGGCTTTTCATTGATTATGTCAATGGTATTGCTTCGTCTCTGTATCATTGCCAGACATAATGTTCTTAGTTCCTTGCTTCAAGAAATTCACTAATTACTTCGAATAATACAGATGCGACACTAAAGCTAACGTTTTCTATGCATCGTAGCTTAATGAATTTCAATCGTATTTCTTGTTCAAATGTTGAATGATATTCGATGCATAAAATGAAAATGTATAAAAAACATTTCATAGGTACGACATATTTTTATATGATTATCCTTCTATTTATAATGCCAATGGTATTCTTTCAACCCTGTTTCATTACAGGACATTATTATCATTTGCTTGCTATATAACAATAAACGTATATCTGGAATAATACATATAATTCAATGATGCAAACGTTTTCTATGCGTAAGTCAATGAATCCCAATCGCACATCTTTGTTGGGCGTTGAATGATATTCAATGCATGAAATGGAAATGCATACAAAACATTTCATAGATACGATATACGTTTATATGATTTTGTATTCATTGATAATGTCAATGTTAATCCTTCGACACTGCTTCATTGCAGGTCATAATATTGTCATTTGTTTCCTATATATAATGAAATTTCCTTTCATAAATGAACTAATATTCCGAATAATACATATACGTCAACGGTAATAACGCTTTCTATGCCTCGTAGGTTTATGAATTTCAATGGTATTTTTTGTTTAGGCAGTAAATGGCCTGCCACACATAAAATGAAGAATGTATATTACAAATATGTCGTAGATACGATACATTTTTATGTGTTTTACTGTTCATTGATGGTATCAATGACATTCCTTCAACTGTGTCTCATTATATCGGATGGTACATTATCATTTCGTTATGATAAAAAAATACAACTTGTGACTGCTTGGCTATCGGCGACCACCTGAGGCCGAGCCAAACACGATATTATTGGCATAGAGTGAGATAGCGCGAGGTGTAAGTGGCGCCACCTTCCACGATCGAGCAGCGGCTCGATCGATATCGAACCGAGCGCAAGCGCAGACGAGAGATCGGAAGCACCGCGGCGCTGCCGAGCGGGCTTGCGGCGAAAGCACGCTCAAGGTCGAGGAAAGGCGAAAGCGAGGGAAAATCGGCCTCGCGGATTGGACGAAAGTGTCGACACTGAATTTGCACACGGCACCGACCGAGCAGATTGAGAGCACACCATTAGCTCAGCGGGTAACACCGGATGATCGTCACAGCAATACCGACACGGTATTGGAGGGCAAGGGGAGCTCCCCGCGGAGAACCAATCATAAAATTAATAATCGGCCGATCGCACGCAGACGCGAGTCCGCCAGAAATCTGCCAAACCGACGGAGTGGGAGTCCAAAATCGGGGTATAAAAGACGGCGATTTCGGCAGTCGAGCAGTTCAGTTCTTCGATCAGTCAACGATCTACCTTACCAGCGGACAACTCTCAAGGACTACCAGTGAAAAGTACACAGTGAGTAAATTTGAAATAAAAGTGAATTGTGCAAAAGTGGACTTATAAAATCTGTGCGATCTGGACTTGCCAAAAATTGTGCCGTTTCGGACTTATAAAATTTGTGCCGATTTGAACTTGTAAAAATTGTGCCGTCTCGGACTTATAAAATTTGTGCCGATTTGAACTTGTAAAAATTGTGCCGTTTCGGACTTATAAAATCTGTGCCGATGTGAACTTATAAATCTGTGCGATTTGGACTTATAAAACTCGTGCCGTTTCGAACTTATAAAATTGTGAAAATTGGACATATAATATTTCGCACTAAGCGGGCTTCGAATAAGCGTGCCAGTTCGGACTTAGAACAATTGTGCCGAAGTCGGATTGATAACATTATCGACGAATAAGTCTGGCTAATCATCTCGAATAACTGAGCCGCTAAAAGTGACATTCAGCGTGAACCGGTCAAGTGACTAGAAGTGACCGTCAGAAAAGCATCGAGTATCAGGGAATGGTTTGACGACTCCCAGGACATAAAAAGGCATACCCAGGGAGACGTTCACATTCCCTGAAGACGGATATACCATCATCTTAAGGTAAAAACGTCCCTTTCGTAAATAAACACCAATTACAATTCGCGAGGTGAGCGAGCTGTCACCGTCAATCGCCGAGTCGTGACGTCAAAGCAAGCACAGCCGAGCGCGACGACCAGCCGAATTCAGCTACGATCGAGAAGCCGCATGCGCAGTGCGATATACGCACGAATAAAAATCGGCCACTTAATATTCTAACTTCAAGCACGTAAATTATTCAAGATAAAGAGGAATAAGATTCGAGTATTGGAATAATCGATGTCCACACATCTGGTTATCAACGAAAATAAATTGCTTGAACGATAATAAAGGAACGCAATCATTCAAGAAAGAGAAAAACCTGTAATTATATGAGAACGTGTCGATTTACAAATAAAATTTATTACTTTTGCATATAAAAACGTCTCTGACACACCAACCCATAATTCCTAGACGCTCGAGTCCACGAATCCTTCCGTTTGAGTGCCCGTTCCTCTTAAGGAGGTGCGCAAATACGGAGAAATTATTGTAAAAGGCATTTGCTCCTGTTACAAACTATTACTTCCAATAATGCAGGTACAATATCGATGCTATCGCTTTTTATGCGTCGTGTCAGTGCTGCAGGTGTTAATGATTCGTAAAGGTCTACTATATAGTTACTATATATATATATATATATATATATATATATATATATATATATATATATATATATACTACACGTATATAAGTTCTTTTTAGTCATTTTTTTCTATCCACAATATCAGTTTTTGTACACAATATATTATCGTACCCACTATTATATTTTTTACATACATTTGGGTTATATTTAAAAAGCCAATGTACTTCTATCGTTTTTGTATCATTATATAAGATTTTATGTAATCATGATCCTTTATAGTTTAGTAGGGCGTTTTAAAAATACTGACGTTCGTCCGTCTTGAATGGACGATATTTTTTTGGATTTGTCTTATAACCACGGCATGCCTTTTATGCGAATCTGTATCAAAACGCTAAATTTTACAATATGTGATTATAACATGCCACGATAACCTATTAATTTTTATACACTACGTGTAAATTTATTTGTAATTGTTATTCGACAATTCGACTACGATTCACTCGTATTGTACCTGTTACTAGTGTGTGTGTATGTGTGTGTATGTGTGTGTATGTGTGTGTATGTGTATATACATATATAAGAAATTGGAGTGGGGGAAAACGTAGTGAGAGGCAAAGACACGCCACAACGATTCATTTGTATGTAGCCGATGCTGCTAATAAGTGCATTGCAATATAAATATCATTGATATACTCTGCAATTTGTTTTCTTATCATATACGTGCGGAATCCTTTTTACTGTCAATAGTCTTTTTTCGGAAGTTGAGATAATCAACCCAGTGATGTCTTGTGAATTAAAGTTCGGTGAAAAGATGGAAATTGAAGAATAAGGTTAGTTTTTATCCATGGTCGTGGCCGTCATACAGCTGACGTGCAATTAGACCAGAATTAGAGTGTTTATTATTATATAAATTGTCATTATTATAAAAACAGATTACTGAAGGACGAAATGGATAATAATCGGAAACCGATACCGAAGACATACAAAGCATTTCTCGAACCTGATGTACAGAATGTTGAAACTGCAGCTAGTGGTCAAACATTGCGACGATGGCAAAGCATTTCTCAGCGTAAGAGCGCATAGTGACCATTAGTGTCCTATTAGTGCTTATATAGACGATGCAATTAATATTCAGTTTCGTCTAGAGTGATGTTTGTACAAATACATAATTCTTAATATAATTATTTGTCATTCCTAGAATGCTCATCGAAGAGAGACGATGTCAACAGACCATTGAGTGATGAACCACCTGTTGACGCTACTCTGCCTGTTCGAGCTGCAAGTGATCGTGATGATAATTCTAATCAGAGTGGAATTGGGAATTCGGATACATCTGAGGCACCCTCTTGGAATGAAAGTTTAAATGAAAGCTCAACTGCAAGTGGACGATCATCAAACGTCAGCGAACATGATGCGAATGAAATTCCCATGGATATTGAAGATAACGATGCTCTCAATGATGGCGAAGTTGCTCCGCACGATATTTTAAACGATACTGTGATGTTTGAAGCAGCTGGCCTGACCGTAGCAGAAGTTTTTAATATGGCTCAGGCTTTGTCACTGCGATTTTATATGTCGGATGAAGCGACTAAGGCCTTGATTGAATTGACCAAGATTCTTGCTGGTCCACGATTTGAGCACCTAAATACGACAAAGTACACAATGGCACAACGATTTAACCCGCCTGAAGATAAGATATCTTACATTTTCTATTGCAAAAAATGCTATTCCTCATTGTTAGGTCCTGTCAGTAAACGCGATATTCAGGGGAACAAATTACAATTATGTGAACATTGTCACGAAGAATATCAATTAAATGCTAGCTCACCAAACTGTTTTCTGTCGGTCGATATTGAATGCCAAATTCGGTCCATCTTGGAAAATCCATCTATACAGCCCATGCTGTTTGAAAATATTCGAGTTATAAACCAACGCATGGCGGATGAACGTCACGATATATGCGATGTACATGATGGGCAAGTGCATAAGCACATTGTCCAAGGCAGATTGCCAAACAAATTGGTATTGACTTTCAATTTGAGTACGGATGGAGCCGTATGGTTCCAGAGTTCTTCGAAGAGTGGTTGGCCATTGCAATTACTGTGTAACGAATTGCCACCAAAAATCCGATTCAAAACTTTGATTTTGGCGGGTTTATTGATTTGTGAATCTGAACCAAATCCTAAATTAATGGATTTATACATGAGTACATTTGTTGCACAGACACAGAATCTCATGGAAATAGGGCTCGAAATAGAAAGTCTTACGGGTGAACGATTCTCGTTTACTATATTGTTTCTACATGCACCAGTAGATTCCGTTGCTCGACCAATTATACAAAACAGGCTTCAATTTAATGGTTATATGGGATGTAGCTGGTGTTACGCACATGGTGAATATTGCGAGCGTGCCATGTGTTACCCCATAACTGAAGTCGAGCCTGATATCCGAACACACGACAAACATCTGACTGATATGGCAGAGGCCGAAGCCTTCGATAGAATAATAAGGGGTGTGAAAGGCCGCTCCGCGCTAACGGCATTGCCAAATTTTGATTGCGTATGGGGCTTTCCCATCGAGTATATGCATGGCGTTTTATTAGGGGTCACTCGACAATTGTGGGAGTTGTGGATAAAACCTGGTACATCCTGGTGCTTAGAACCGTATAAACAGACTGAAATTAATCGTCGCTTATTAAATATACAACCGCCACAAGAACTACATCGGCTCCCGAGATCATCCAAAAAGAGAGCTAAATGGAAAGCTTCGGAATGGCGTTCGTGGCTGCTGTACTATTGCATTCCATGTTTAACTGGACTTCTTCGATCGGACGTTCTCCAATCGTTCTCATTATTTGTACGAAGTATATATAAATTCCTTTCGGTGAATATTACCGAGATTGATTTGGCACAATGTGAAATCGATTTGATAACATTCGTTGGGGAATGTCAAATTTTTTACGGCGAACGTGCAATGACCTTTAATTTACATTCGTTGCTTCACGTAGTTCAAAGCGTCCGTGCAAGTGGCCCGTTGTGGGCAACGTCTGCTTTTCCTTTCGAGAGCGGAATTTATCATTTGAAGCGCCAAATTCACGGTCCGAAAGGAATCTGTAGCCAGATCGTCAATGGCACTTTGCAAATGAACATATTTCAGAGTCGCGTTGCATCCATGCCTGAGAACAGTTTGTGTACGGTTTATTGTAAAAGTTTATTTTCTCCCAACAGAATATCAAATTTTGCGAAGATTTGCAACGATGTTCTGCTTGTAGGTCAACCCTTAGGTACTAAAGCTGTAACGCTATCGGTAGATGGTGAAATGGTTGACGTGATAGGCGAAACTTTCAATAAATGTATTTATAAGAGCAGTGTACTTCATAGTACTCTTTATAGGAGAGCGCGCAAGACTAAAGACACCATTGTACACCTACTGTGTGGGTCCATCGCTGAGATCTTACAATTTATTGTTGCTAATGGCGAATGCTATATAGAATACGTTACGCTTCTCACATCTTCGGTTCAACTGCAGGAGATTGAAATAGCTCACTTACTTCGAATTATAGGTAAACGAGAATGTGCTGAAGTTTGCCCCATCACTAATATAAAGTGCAAAGTAATTTTTATGGATGTATTCGAAAACTCTTATATAAGTATACCACCAAATGTATTTGAGATTCAGTAAGTGTAAAAGGGCTGTCTGTTAATGACTGAGCAGACATATCAGTATTTTCAATAAATAAATAAAATATCGTGTTATATTCAACTGTTAATTCGTCTAAATTAACGGAGTAACCGCTTCCTATCGCATAATTTTTCACCGTTTATAGCCACTGCTTTTTGTAGATTGTGTGATCGTTTCATTATTTCAAATACTGCCAAATCCACATGCACCTAATGTTTAAATTCGCAAAGAAAGCTCAAGCGCTTCAATAAATCCGCAAAATTTTTTTTTGTCTTCTCGAATGTATAAAATCTCTCGCCAGACCATAGATCTGGACGTTAATTACTAATTGAATCTATTGAACTATTCTCAAAAAAAAATCTTTCGTATAAAATCATTAAAACAATCGTTTAACGCGTTTAAAATGATGTAAGATATATTTCGACATCGATAATTACTTGTTATCGGGTGTGAACATGTACTATAGAATAAACGCTCCGTATATGATCGATGTATATAATGATATGCATACAATGTTATACGGAGAATTCATACACAATGACTTCAGAAAGTAATTGGCTTTTTAAAGATATATGAGAATTATATTATATGGATTGTTCCTTTGCATGCATTGTAGGTCATACATTCGCATACCATCGCATAATTTGTGCCAAGAATATAATATACTCCTTTCAGTCAATATTACCTAGAACAATTAGGTATGCTGCAATTTGTGATTTGGTACTACGTCTTATACTTTCCTGTAACCGAATTTAAAAGTAGCGCGCTCAGTCGACTTCCTTATCCACCTAGCCAATAAGAGACTGGACTGAGCTCCCGCCCAAATCCGCACAGTTTTATTGTCGGTCGCGCGACAACACGCGTGTGATTTATCGTGAGCGGCTAATTTTCTACGGCAATATTCACGTGGCGATATCAGTCGGTTTATAAAAAAAAGTGTTCTGAATAGGTAAAAATTAAATTGTTTACACAATACTTTATCCAATGCAATAATAATACCAATACTAATAATAGTAATTCCAAACTTATTATTGGATCCACATAGCTTAACCTACAAGTCATCACGACCGGCCGGCTTTGCGATGTTCGCCCTCGTGAAATATCAGGACGGCGTTAAGAAGATCGTATCAACATCGGATATCAAACATTTCGATGCGAGTAACGTCAACCACAAAAAAAAGTACAAGATAAAATGGAGAGACAATGAATTTTACGATGGAGTAATAATCATCGTGGGCGGTAAGTACGCTACATTTTTTCCGTAAGGTTCGAGATATTTAGCAAAAAACGAAAGTAGAATCCCGATCCAACAAAAATCAAATGTTAGTTGTTGCAGTCACAGTCATACTTTTTTTTTAACGAGAAGTATTTTTTTTATTATTTTTTTTACACAATTTGTGTAGAGACGGAAAAAGAGATTACCGATAGAGATGCTACGAAACGGCATAGGATAACTCCCTTCGAAATGTGCGATTCTGCTGATGACACTGATTCAAGTATGGTTGAGAAGACTAACGACAAGGTAAAATTTTTATCATTTGCATGACCTACATGGACAATTTTTATATGTAATAATAAGGCAGAAGATATCACGTATCGATCAATCAAGAGACGCGGTAGCGTCTCGACGCCAAGTACTTAAAAAAAAGTTTTTTAAGCGAGTTGACGAGACGCTACCAAGTAACCTACTCCAAAATGCCGGAAGTGGATTCTTGCAGCTCGATTTTCTCGAAAACGAAGCATCGTATCGGAATTCCAAAAACACTTTTACCATATATATAGGACACAAGCTTTCGAACGCGCCCTGTTACGATTATAACTGTTCGGTAGATGCTGAGATATGGGCATCGTGTCCCTCTCGAGGTCCGAAAATATTATAAAATGTGATGTGATGTGATGTGATGTGATGTGATGTGATCGCGTCTACTGCGCATGCGTGCGCCAGGCCAGCTGGCTTGCCTTTCGACTCCTGGGCTGCGTTTTCATAACGTCTACTGCGCATGCGTGCGCCGTGCCAGCTGGTTTGGAAATCGTAATCTTCTCTGACTGAAAAAAATCATTGTGAATTTTTTAGTCACTTTATACGTGCGTGAAAACTCATATTCACAACTCGTGATCGAACGAAACTATAAAAAAAAAAGTTGTGCAAACGAAAAATCAAGAGACGCGGTAGCGTCTCGACGCCAATATACGCCATCGGCTGCCCTGTCGTCGAAGATCTGGGCGTCAAAAGTCGCCTGACAGGAACGAAAAAAATGCGGACACGTAAAGTACGAGCTTTTTGCGAATTGCGTCGACGGATTGATAAGATAATAAAAATAGTTTTTTGCAGTGGACGAGAATTCTCGGAGCGAGTGTACATAGAGGCTGGAACGAGGGCCGCGATACACCGAAATTCACGGACGCATGCTCGTGTCTGGACGGTGGCAATTTTGAGTCCAGACAATGTCCACCACGGAGGAGAGGATACAAGTGCTGGACAGAAGTTTTCTCGAATTCATGAGCAAAACAGAGAACGGCGAGTCCGCCATGAAGGAAATCTACGAGGATTTTTTGGACGAGGTTTTCATGGGTTTCGTATTTTTCAATGTACACCGAACTATTGAAACTGGAAGCTCGGACGTCGAGGAAGGCATTCCGGACGACGAGTCTTACGCCATCATTGGTAAGAATTCACCGTTGCTATACAAGAAATTTAGTTCATTTAGTAATCTGCAACACTAAAAGTTTCCTCCGATCAGTAATCTGCGACACTAAAAATATTTCTCCATTCAGTAATCTGCGACGCTAACAATTTCCTCCGTTTAGTAATCTACGACCCTAAAAATTTCCTCCGATCCATAATCTGTGACACTCAAAATTTCCTTGAAAGAAAAATTTCCTTGGATTGGTAATGTACATGAATAGAAATTTCCTTGGATCAGTAATCTGCGTCAATCAAAATTACTTTGAAATGGTGATCTGCGTTAATAAAAATCTCCTTGTGCCTATAATCTGCGTCAATCAAAATTTCCTTGGACCGGTAATCTACGTTAATAAAAATTTGCTTGGACCAATAATCTGCGTTAATCAAAATTTCCTTGGATCGGTAATGCATCAAACAAAATATCGTTTGAGCGGTCATCTGTGTCAAACAAAATTTCCTTGTATCAGTAGTCTGGGTCAATTAAAATGCCCTCGGATTGGTAATCGGGTCACCAAAAATTTGCTTTATCAATAGAAAATTACTTGGATCGCTAATCTGCATCGACAGAAGTTTCCTTGGATCAGTAATCTGCGTCAATCTAAATTTCCTTGAAATGGTAATCGGCGTCAATAAAAATCTCCTTGGACCAACAATCTGCATCAATCAAAATTTCTTTGGAACGGTAATCTACGTTAATAAAAATTTGCTTGGACCAATAATCTGCGTCAATAAAATATCTTTCTCCCGCGTCAGTATCTATCTTTCTATCTCTAAGCAATTAATAAAAATTTCCTTACATCGGTGTTCTGGGTTAATAAAAATTTCCTCGAATCAGCAATCATCGTCACTAAAAATTTCCTCTGATCATTAACACGAATCATTGCATTTTTCAGACTCGCCAGGCCTGGACGTGTTCGGCTAGCATCCGGTGAAGAAGTCTCACGAGTGCAACTGCCCGAACTGCGACAGAAGTGTAGCGGCGTAGCGGCGTGCAGATTCGCCACTCACCTCGAGAAGTACATGGGAATGGGACGAAACAGTTATAGGATAGTTTCGAGAAGGATAGCGAACAGTTCGAAGGATATGAGTAACTTCAGCGGCGTTATAAGCGACGACGACGGCGACTGAAGTCTCTCAACAGACAAACGCAAGCGCAGGAAAGACAGAAACTGTATAAAGAGATCGAAGCAGCAGAAGAACAGTCAGCGAAACGGCGATGCGCCAGGCGAGCACGTTCACACGAGCAACGAGAATTCCCTGTCGAATTACGAAAACATGTCGATCGACAAGCGAGCTTTGCTCACGCAGATTTGTGGCGTCGTGTCGGAGCACACGAAGAAATTGTGCACGCGCTCGACGCGCTGTCCGCAACACACGGAAGACCAGAGAAAGGAGATGAGAGCCAATCTGGAGACGACCGAGACCGGACGAACGAGTCAGGAAAATCTCGTCGACGTCGACGGATACGACGAGAGCGACGGACAAAATTTGCGTGAAGCTCTCGCACGCTGGGATTGCGACGGCTCGAATCACTCGAGTTCGGCGGACGCGACATCGACGACGTCGACCTCGTCGCTCAACCGGAAACGCGATCCGAAATCCAAGGGAAAGAGAAAGGGATCGAAACGAGATCGCGGCTTGCCGATATCACTGGGCGACTGATCGAACAACCATGTACATTATTAATTATTCGCGCTTATTATACATTATACGTTTTGTCGAGTAACGAAAGATTAAGTGTGTAATATAATGTAACGTTCCTACAACGCTTCGTGTACAAATCACGTTTAGTCCTTGCGCCGTCATTTTATTATATTAGGGCACGAATAAATTACGGACTACGTAGTTGTTTCTTTGGACGAGTATGTTATAGGTATTGTGTTCCTACAAGAACTTTAATCGTAGCTCTTAGTACCATCATTGTATAATATACCGTATATGTAACATGTATGTATATATGTATTTAATAATACATGTATTACGATATGTATAATGTATTCATAATCACGTGTAATCAGTACGTTTGTATATTGTTGTCGAATAAAAAATCATAATACACAAGTATTGTTATTGTATGTTGTATTGTTGGTCTTCATTGAAGGAACCAAGAAATGTGATATGTCACATCACCTTAAGAGCTTTGTTTTTCAACTAGTCCACCGTTTCTCTATAAACGGTTTCTACACACCTTCCGTTGATTGGTGGAACCTTGGTCTAGAGACCTCCACGTTGGTAGAGGCAAGCATGTGTAGAATCGACGACATGAGACCCAATGAGACCCTATGACTCATGGTCGCCAACGTACTACGCAACTGATGAAGGGCCACCATAAGGCGCACTTAGTTTTTTACATTTTTAAGCCAAACGAGTGACCACCAAACGTTTTAATTACATTATTCTTCACCACCAAACGATTCCGCATCGATTGAGCCCTATTTGAAGTAATTTTAAGAAAAATAATTAATTATGGCTAACGTGGGCCTCATTTCTTTTTTTATTTATTGTAATTAAACGATTGACCACCAAATGTTTTAATTAGGCTAGCAATCACCACCAAACAACCACTAATCGAATAGTATTAATTGCAAATTTTTTAATTGAAGTTGCATGGCTAATTTTATAGAGCTCCATGAAAGTGATGCAAAATGACCGTCATTTGACCGTCATTTGATACAGACCAACTGAAGCAGACGATAAATGAGCCAGCGGGCGACAAATAGGAGGAAAAATTCACCTCACCCAAACTCCCTAGTAGTCCTTGCGAATAGTGTTCACTTCGCATAAGTTTCAGAGAAATGAGAGGAAATTGCAAACACTTCGCAATGGTATAAAAATCTTTTTAAAAAATCAAGCGTATCAAAGGTGCTGAAAAGATTAATTTTGGACAATAATAATTCCAAAATGTTATTAACAAAATGATGAAAAATAAAATTGTTCATCAAATCCCCCGGAAACCTAACTTTTTTTTTATGAATACGATTTTTAAATTCACTTTGAATTTTTTTTTGTGGGCAAAAAAGTCTTATGGGAAAATCACAAAATTTAAAGTGAATTTAAAAATCTAAAAAAATGCATGCTTGTTCTGAAAAATGAACGAATCGTTTTCATAAAAAAAGTAAGATTTCCGGGAGATTTGTTGTACAATTTAATTTTTTTATAAATAAAAAACAAACACCAATAAACATTTGGTTAAAAAATTTTATTTAAAAAATATATATATTTTTTTATTAAAGCAATATTTTTATATTTTTTTCTTCATCTGGTCCTGCAACAATAAAACACAATTTATTAATACAGAGATTAAGTACAAATTCGAAAAATGCATAGAAATATCGTACCTTAATGAGGGATAGCTTGTCCCCGGCCACCCCTGCCGCGACCGCCCATACCGCGGCCACCCCTACCGCGGCCACCCCTACCGCCTCGACGGCCACGTCGTGGACGTCGGTTCGGGTATTCAGCATTCGCCGTGAACCGGTTAAGCTGCGCCATCATTTCGACGCGCCGCTGCTCCTGCACCCGCCAGCCAGCTCGGGTACCACGGACTGAAATGTGAAAAACGATAAATAAATGTTTTGATTTATTGATATATCCTTTGTGTATAAAAGTTTCATTCGCAGCTAGCATTTATACAGTTTATTACTGACGTTCTCATCAAGATGAGGCAAATATTTCATACGGAATCAAAGCTCTGTAGCATTTATTTTTCTGGGATCCAAGGTGAGAAACATATCTTTTGGTGACGAGAGGTTCATGTCTAGCAATCTGAAATCATGTTTCTTATTCTAATTTCAGATAGATAAAAAAAACCTCTCGTCACCAAAAGATGTGTTTCTCACATTGGACGATAGAAAAATAAATGTTTACAGACCTTTGCTTCCGTGTGAGATTTTCAACACCCCTTGATGGGAACGACAGAAACAAATTGTATAATTGATAGCTGCGAATAAAACTTTTATACGCAGAGGATAGATTTTCTTCACACTCGTCACAGTGTCAACGAGTGAGGAGAAAATGTGTCGTATACCTACAAGAGCTTTAATCATAGCTCTCAGTATACTAATTCATTTTTGCTATTATACTGCGAAGTACGCTCCAAGCCCTTGTAGACACACATTTATTTTTTTCTCACTTGTTGAACTTTTAACAACTGAGAAGAAAATCTATCCTTCGCATACAAAAGTTTCATTCGCAGCTAGCATTTATACAGTTTGTTACTGTCGTTCCCATCAAGATGAGGCAAATATTTCATACGGAATCAAAGCTCTGCAGCATTTATTTTTATAGGATCCGGAGTGAGAAACATATCTTTTGGTGACAAGAGGTTCATGTCTAGCAATCTGAAATCATGTTTCTTTTTCTAATTACAGATAGATAAAAAAAAACCTCTCGTCACCAAAAGATGTGTTTCTCACATTGGACGATAGAAAAATAAATGTTTACAGACCTTTGCTTTCGTATGAGATTTTCAACACCCCTTGATGGGAACGACAGTAACAAACTGTATAAATGCTAGCTGCGAATGAAACTTTTGTATGCGAAGGATAGATTTTCTTCTCAGTTGTTAAAAGTTCAACAAGTGAGAAAAAAATAAATGTGTGTCTACAAGGGCTTTGAGCGTACTTCGCAGTATAATAGCAAAAATGAATTAGTATACTGAGAGCTATGATTAAAGCTCTTGTAGGTATACGACACATTTTCTCCTCACTCGTTGACACTGTGACGAGTGTGAAGAAAATCTATCCTCTGCGTATAAAAGT
The DNA here is from genome assembly GCA_958510785.1 of Exephanes ischioxanthus. Taxonomy (NCBI): domain Eukaryota; kingdom Metazoa; phylum Arthropoda; class Insecta; order Hymenoptera; family Ichneumonidae; genus Exephanes; species Exephanes ischioxanthus. The sequence goes on from OY294022.1 coordinate 401,531, forward strand.
TTTATTCGCAGCTATCAATTATACAATTTGTTTCTGTCGTTCCCATCAAGGGGTGTTAAAAATCTCATACGGAAGCAAAGGTCTGTAAACATTTATTTTTCTATCGACCAATGTGAGAAACACATCTTTTGGTGACGAGAGGTTTTTTTTATCTATCTGAAATTGGAATAAGAAACATGATTTCAGATTGCTGGACATGAACCTCTCGTCACCAAAAGATATGTTTCTCACTTTGGATCCTATAAAAACAAACCCTGCAGAGCTTTGATTCCGTATGAAATATTTGCCTCATCTTGATGGGAACGACAGTAACAAACTGTATAAATGCTAGCTGCGAATGAAACTTTTGTATGCGAAGGATAGATTTTCTTCTCAGTTGTTAAAAGTTCAACAAGTGAGAAAAAAATAAATGTGTGTCTACAAGGGCTTTGAGCGTACTTCGCAGTATAATAGCAAAAATGAATTAGTATACTGAGAGCTATGATTAAAGCTCTTGTAGGTATACGACACATTTTCTCCTCACTCGTTGACACTGTGACGAGTGTGAAGAAGATCTATCCTCTGCGTATAAAAGTTTTATTCGCAGCTATCAATTATACAATTTGTTTCTGTCGTTCCCATCAAGCGGTGTTAAGAATCTCATACGGAAGCAAAGCTCTGTTAACATTTATTTTTCTATCGTCCAATGTGAGAAACACATCTTTTGGCGACGAGAGGTTTTTTTAGCTATCGAAATTAGAATAAGAATCATGATTTCAGATTGATAGACATGAACCTCTTGTCACCAAAAGATATATGTTTCTCACATTGGACGATAGAAAAATAAATGTTTACAGACCTTTGCTTCCGTATGAGATTTTCAACACCCCTTGATGGGAACGACAGAAACAAATTGTATAATTGATAGCTGCGAATAAAATTTTTATACGCAGAGGATAGATTTTCTTCACACTCGCAACAGGGTTGACGAGTGAGAAGAAAATGTATCATGTACCTACAAGAGCTTTAATCGTAGCTCTCAGTAGAATTCATTTCTGCTATTTTACTGAGAACTACGCTCGAAGCCCTTGTAGGCACACATCTTTTTTTGTATAATTTTTTTTTTCTTAATAAAATTACAACTTACAATAGTTTCTTTTTTCCACGGCCGGCTCGGCGGGTGCAGGCTGCACCGGCACCTCCTGCTGCCCTGGCGCAGCTACCGGTATTACCGGGGGTGCAACCGGCTGGGCAGCCACAATCGCCGGCTGCACCTCCATATTTTCGTCGGCACCTTGTTCATTATTTGCCATTTTCTGAAAAAATAATTAATTAATATTTATTATTACTATATTTAACTATTACTGATTTATATCGATACCGAAGCATCGATCACCGATTTCCGGCAAAGAAAAAAAATTATTCTATTATTATTACTTACACTTGTTATTTTCGCTGCTTCCTCGAGCTCTTAATGCCGTGAAGGTTGACACGGAATTGAAGAAAATGTTGACTTTAAACACCGGGTGGTATCACTTTTTCACGCGACTGTCACGCCATCAGTTGTAAGTGGGTAATTCATACTATAACTCGCCGCCATCTGTAGTTCAATATAAATAATGCGCTCTCTTTCTCGCGCCATCTGTCGGTTAATGGAATTGGTTTATTGTACATAAATAGCTATTTTTGCACGGAGCTTCTGTCATTTCTTTCGGACAATTTCAAGTAATAGCTAGGTGGTTGCATACACGCTTAAACTTATACAAGTTCCCTGAGTCTTTATATCGCGGGCTGCAAATACAACTGTTCCGATTCTATAGTTAATGGTTTATGTTTATAAGACGTTATTTATGTAAAGTGGTGTATTATTTTTTAAAAGATATTATTATTTATAGTAGTAGTACAAGTTCGAATTGAGTATGTTGTCCGTGTTATCCGAGTTGTCAATTATCCGACATACGCTCTCCCTACATTATCTCGGATATACGCGGTTTTCACTGCAATACTAAAAATACTAATACGACTTCACCCCTCTCGAGGCGCGCTATTTGAAGCAGCCAATAAGGAATTGTCATTTTTCATGCGAGGTAGATACGGCAGGCCCCCATTCGGGCGATCGATAGTAGTACATACCGACTACTCGGTCGGTAACAAAACCTGTAATCCATAATTCTCGTTGTTGGTTTTACGGATAAAACATGAGAATTTCGCACTCTGTCAGATAATTTCGTAAGTTACAGTTAATTACACGTTTCGATGCCGTGATTGTTCGTATAGTACTGAAGACAAATTTTGAATATACTTTAAGACACCGGTTTTGAATTATATACTTTAAGACACCGGTTTTGAATTATATACTTTAAGACACCGGTTTTGAATTATATACTTTAAGACACCGGTTTTGAATTATATACTTTAAGACACCCGGTAGTACCACTTTCACGTCGCGCTATCTGTCGATTAACGTAATTGTTAGTTTATTCTTCACTATACGCGAAGCAACGGACAACTGTTTTTTGTCACCGCTTATGGACAATTTTTCGTTATTCGTCAATTTGTGCTTTGCGTTCTGATTATTTGTTCGGTTATTTGGGTTCTTTAATTTGTTCGGTTATTCAGGTGTGTTAATTTGTTCGGTTATTCGGGTGTGTTAATTTGTTCGGTTATTCGGGTGTGTTAATTTGTTCGGTTATTCGGGTGTGTTAATTTGTTCGGTTTTGTAAATTGTTTGGTTGTGGTACAGGATTTGTCGTGAAGTGTCAAGGAGCAGCGATCTTCGAAGCAGGATTGACGATTTATCCAAGTAAGAAATGTTCACAATTAACAATTAATAAATAAGTTTATTTTTCAATAATCGAAATAAACAAAGGAAAAAATCTTTTCCTCACGGAGCTTCGATCTGTCTGATGAATTTCCCTCTCTCGATAGGAACGACGTCAACAGTTGTATAATAATTGAAGACTCTGATAAAACATATTTCTTTGCATCCATATTAGCTTCGATGGATTAGAATATAATGTATCGTCAATCTACCAGAGCTTCCTCCATTACATTTCATTATAGGATTTACGGATCATTGCTATCGAGAGGAGGTCTCATACAGAACTCAAGCAGCGTTTGAGACAGGGTGAAGAAAAAATCTGTCGCTAAGCTTGTATTTTGCATGGGATAGTTTCCCTCTCTTGATGGGAACGATGGACAGAAATTGTCTAATTCAGGGTACCGATAAGAAAAATTTTATTTGCTCCCATACTAGCTTCGAAGGATTTAAAAAAGATGTATCGTCAGCGTACCAGAGCTTCACTCATTACATTTCATTATAGGATTTACGGATCGTTGCCATCGAGAGGAGGTAAATGTCTCATACAGAACTCAAGCGGCGTATGAGACAGAGTGATGTAAAAATCTGTCGCTAAGCTTGTATTTTGCATGGGATAGTTTCCCTCTCTTGATGGGAACGATGGACAGAAATTGTCTAATTCAGGGTACCGATAAGAAAAATTTTATTTGCTCCCATACTAGCTTCGAAGGATTTAAAAAAGATGTATCGTCAGCGTACCAGAGCTTCACTCATTACATTTCATTATAGGATTTATGGATCGTTGCCAACGAGAGGAGGTAAATGTCTCATACAGAACTCAAGCAGTGTATGAGACAGAGTGAAGGAAAAATCTGTCGCTAAGCTTGTATTTTGTATGGGATAGTTTCCCTCCCTTGATGGGAACGATGGACAGAAATTGTCTAATTCAGGGTACCGATAAGAAAAAATTTATTTGCTCCCATACTAGCTTCGAAGGATTTAAAAAAATGTATCGTCAGCGTACCAGAGCTTCACTCATTACATTTCATTATAGGATTTATGGATCGTTGCCAACGAGAGGAGGTAAATGTCTCATACAGAACTCAAGCGGTGTATGAGACAGAGTGAAGGAAAAATCTGTCGCTAAGCTTGTATTTTGTATGGGATAGTTTCCCTCCCTTGATGGGAACGATGGACAGAAATTGTCTAATTCAGGGTACCGATAAGAAAAATTTTATTTGCTCCCATACTAGCTTCGAAGGATTAAAAAAAAATGTATCGTCAGCGTACCAGAGCTTCACTCATTACATTTCATTATAGGATTTATGGATCGTTGCCAACGAGAGGAGGTAAATGTCTCATACAGAACTCAAGCAGTGTATGAGACAGAGTGAAGGAAAAATCTGTCGCTAAGCTTGTATTTTGTATGGGATAGTTTCCCTCCCTTGATGGGAACGATGGACAGAAATTGTCTAATTCAGGGTACCGATAAGAAAAATTTTATTTGCTCCCATACTAGCTTCGAAGGATTTTAAAAAAATGTATCGTCAGCGTACCAGAGCTTCACTCATTACATTTCATTATAGGATTTATGGATCGTTGCCAACGAGAGGAGGTAAATGTCTCATACAGAACTCAAGCGGTGTATGAGACAGAGTGAAGGAAAAATCTGTCGCTAAGCTTGTATTTTGTATGGGATAGTTTCCCTCTCTTGATGGGAACGATGGACAGAAACTGTCTAATTCAGGGTACCGATAAGAAAAATTTTATTTGCTCCCATACTAGCTTCGAAGGATTTAAAAAAAATGTATCGTCAGCGTACCAGAGCTTCACTCATTACATTTCATTATAGGATTTATGGATCGTTGCCAACGAGAGGAGGTAAATGTCTCATACAGAACTCAAGCGGCGTATGAGACAGAGTGAAGGAAAAATCTGTCGCTAAGCTTGTATTTTGTATGGGATAGTTTCCCTCCCTTGATGGGAACGATGGACAGAAATTGTCTAATTCAGGGTACCGATAAGAAAAATTTTATTTGCTCCGATATTAGCTTCCAAGGATTTAAAAAAGATGTATCTTCAGCGTACCGGAGCTTCAGTCATTACATTTCATTATATGAATACGCGATATTGCAACGAGTAAATCTTAGAGTAGATGAAAACTCGAACATTAAAAAGCTTTAAGAGTGTTCATAATTTCGATTTCGAATTCATTACAGCGAAAGATCTGTAAGTCTAACGTTCAAACTATCGAAAAACCAAGAAGTCGAACAGTAATAATAGCGAAAGACCAGACAGATGGACAGACGGACGGAACGGTCAGAATAGAGACAGATTACGAAACGACTCTCGCTATTTTGGTCCTTCGGTACTGCGCGTATCTACGTTTTAGCAATTCGAAATCTGTATTCTCGACATCCTTCTGATAAGTATGTTTAGACTATTAAAAAAATGTAAGCTCGTCTCCGTTTTCAACTTCAAAATTTCACCTTTTTTCAATGGGGTCGTTCAAAATGTTGACCCCAACCTTTGGATTGTATTTTCCAAAAAAGCGCTCGAAAGCGCGGCGCGTTAACCTTACGGTAAAACGATTATTCGGCTTAGCGATCTGTCGAAAATGCAATTTTTGAATTACTAGTTTTTGGATACGTTAATATTCGTAATGATGAAATTTCGACATATTGGCCGTCCTACATTTCGGTCGTTTAACATTTTGTTTCCCGCCTATGTGTATGCATTATTTCGCGCGCTCGGGGCTTTAAGCACTTTGAAGCGTTCGCATTGCAAATGCTTATCCCACTGTTTACGTCATTTAACCCAGAGTGCTTTATATATTTCAGCTTTTAAAAGTCAGTAAGGTCCGTTTCTTACGGCAATTTTGTTTGTTTCTTTGCAGATACCCTTATTTGTGAGAAGCCTACGCGTGAACCACCTTCACCTTTTCCTCTCTTCGATTCCCTTAATCTTTTCCTACTTTACCACGATAGCCGCTTCGTGCGCTACTCCTCTTTTTTCATTTTTTTAAATTCCTTTCTTTACCTCGATAGCTGCTTCGTGCGCTTCTTCCTTTTTTTTTACTTTTTCAAATCTTTCCTTTCTTTTTACTTGGATAATCGCCTCGTGCGCTAAACGGCTGCTAAACGCGCTGGCAAGAGTTACTCTGAGCGCTCTGTAATTCTAAATATACAGCTTATACAGCTTATATACACGGCTGCTAAAAGCGCTGGCAAGAGCTGCTCTGAGCGCTCTGTAATTCTAAATATACAGCTTATACAGCTTATATACACGGCTGCTAAAAGCGCTGGCAAGAGCTGCTCTGAGCGCTCTATAAACTAAATTCACAGCATATACAGCTTACACCGCTAAACGGCTGCTAAAAGTGCTCACAAGAGTTGCTCTGAGCGCTCTATAAACTAAATTACACAGCTCATACAGCTTATAACTTCCCCCCCCCCCCCCCCCCAACATCCGAAAGCGAGCGCACGCCGAGGAAAGCGCCAGGGCAGCACGACGGCTCACCAGAGGAACTGGTGGCGCCATCCGACGGGATCACAGGACACCCCGATCGATACACCAGCAACGCATGCGTACATGGCACGACAGCCCGGAGCACGCCGAGGCCGGCAGCGACATACAGCGGCGGCAGGCAGCACGACAGCTCACCAGAGGACCTGGTGGCGCCATCTGACGGGATCACAAGGTACCCCGACCGAGGAGCAGACAACGCATGCGCACACGGCCCGATAGCCCAGAGCATGCAGAGCCCGGCAGCGCCATACAGCGGCGGCAGGCAGCAACGACGGCAAAGGACACCCGGAAATAAAGCGAGGGAAAAAGCATGCCGCGGATTGGCCAAGAGTGACAACACCTCGAGGACAAAAATGACACGATTAGTGGAGAGGAAAAAGGACGAGGACGTCACAGAATTATAAATTAAGGATTGGAGGGCGAAGGGAGAACAACCCCAGGAACCAATAGAAAAATTCGCGGACCAGAATACGGAAGCGCAGGCGCAAACCCGCCAAAAATATACAAAATTCACGGAGAGGGAGGTAAAAATTTGCGTATAAAAAGGCAACAAATCGACAATCAATCATCAGTCAACGATAACAACAATCACCGGAAGCAACACCAGCAGGGCCACCGGCAGAAACGGGCAAGTGAAAAGAGTCGAAAAGTGAATAAACGGACTTGTAAAATATCCCAAAGTGCTCGTGAAACTTGTAAAAATATTCGGTGCCTGCTAATACTTATAAAAATTTGGGTTCCGCTTAATTTGAACTTGTGAATATTTCCTGTGCCTGCTAATACTTATAAAAATTTGGTGCCGCTTAATTTGAACTTGTAAATATTTCTCGGGCCTGCTGACACTTATAAAGGTGTGGTTGCGCTGAATCTGAACTTGTAAAGATTTCTTGTGCCTGCTAATGCTTATAAAAATTTGGTTACGCTGAAATCGGACTTGTAAATATTCCTTGTGCCTGCTAAATACCTTTAAAAATCCTGTGACTACTCATGAAAGTATCTCCGACGCTTGCTGTGACTTATAAAAATTCTTGTCACACGGACGGGGACTTATAAAGATCTCGGAGCGTCTGCTTAGACGCATAAAAGATAAGAACTCCGTTTGCGCGCAACGAGGCGTACAAAATTCAAGACCGCGAGATCAAAGACCAACGCGCGCCGGTAAATTACCAGAAGTGACCGGGAAATTTCAGCGTAAGAAAGGAAAGCGAAAAATCCCGGAACGCGAATAGAAATCGCAAGGTGCACATCCCGGGACACCTTCCGTGAAGCGGCGACGAAAAAGGAGCAGAAGAAGCCCGGAAAATCGAGGAAGAAAAGTTGAAGCGACGGAGCTGTCACCGGCGCACCGAGTGCAGTGACGTCACGGCAAGCCAAGCCGCGCGCGGCGGCCATCTTGCCGCAGCCCAAGCTAAGGCCCGGACCCGCATAAGAGGCGCCTCCTCACACGGCGACAAGAACCGGATTGGACCAATCGGGCCAATCCGGCAAGACACCGAGAAGAAAGACGTGCAAACGGGCTGAGAAAAGATACGCGGGTTCGGTACGGCAGGAATAAAGAAGACAAAATCGCTTATTTTCCCGCGCCTGGCACCCCATTTAGAATTCCTCGACACTCGGGTCCCCGAATCCTTCTGTTTGAGCGCCCATCCCTCGTCAGGACGTGCGTAAATACGGGAATTATCGTACGAAGCATTTGCTACCGTTACAAGCTATACAAAATTATAAAGCTAAAGTATTAGCTAAAGTATTAGCTGTAATAAACCAGCAACCACAGAACAGACAATATATTCGAAAAACGGTACTAAAGAAGTACTTGAAAAAAACAGTTGCTTCATAAATGTTAAAAGATGTATACTCTCAATGAGTACCCTGAGAAAATTCGTCAAGAATTAATTATTGAGACAGGACAATGGCTCAATGATGACCATATTGATGAGTTCGGAAAGCTGTTAAGCACGTGTTCGGGATTTTGCCCACGGCCGCAGTTTTTTATTTTTCATCCTGAGCTGATAACGCCTGTACCACGAAATGAGAAACATATTCAGGTATTGTTCAGCTGCAACGATTTACACCCAAAAAATGCCAATGGCTGCCAACTTCCGATCGAAGGTGGTCATTGGGTTTGCAGTTATTACGATGGAAACAGATTATATGTGTATGATTCTCTTAATGGGAAAAGACTGCACGCACATCACTTACTGTTCTTGAGGGCGTTGTATCCCTATTACGACTTTGATCGACGCGACTCCGTTTCGTTTCCGTTAGTAGATCAGCAGCCAAACAGTAATGATTGCGGAGTGTACTCTATTGCTTTTGCGACAGCTATACTCTCCGGACTGAAACCAGAGAATATGCATTACCATCAACCAACGATGCGTCTTCATTTACTGAAGATGTTTCTATCGGGCGTAATCGAGCCTTTCCCGTGCAATCCAATTGAACCTACGATCATTGTTTCTCTGGCTCGAGTAAGAACAAATTGGCAGGCTTCGATATTGGCAGCCGAACGCGAAATTGAGGCCAGGCGACTGGCGAGAAATGAAAGTTCAAATTCTGAGCCAATAATCGTTGATTATTGTGTCAACACCGAACCATTGCCGACAAGTAAGGTACACAAAAAAGATTTTAATGACTACGTCCATGGTAAGCGTGTCACTTTTGCCGACTATCCCCCAAAATGTATCGCCGGGAAAACGACCAGTCGAAAAAAAATACAGAAAAAGTGTGTTAAAGCTACGTTGACTAATCGATCGCAAACTCAAACGTCTGAGAAGTCTCCAGGGGCCCCAACTTCCGAGAGTATTGCGTCATTGGGAGTGAACTCACTTCCAGAATGCGATCGCGATATTACATCTTTGACCCCTTCAAATCCTAAATCCAGGGCAAAAGTCACATCTTCTGAACTGGATATGGAGAAAAGGCGTAAAATGATTGATAAACAAGCAACGCATGGAGAACTACGACAAAAATTATTGACTGATCAAAAAAGTGAATCGAGCAAAGTTAACGTTATTAGCGATAATAGTATGGAATCATTGGTGGTGAATCTTTCCTCAGATACTGATCGCCGTATAGAGTCCTTCATACCCGCTTCCAACGTATCAAAATGCAATAATAAAATTGCGTCTTACGAAGATAAGTTGGGCGATAGTCCTGAACTGAAGTTGGATAAAAAGCGTAAACATGCTGCACAGATGGCTAAATGGAGGGCAAGAAAAAGAGAAGAATGTAGCCAGAACGATACTCCTGAACTGTCGTTGGATGAAAAGCGTAAACATGCTGAACAGATGGCTAAATGGAGGGCAAGAAAAAGAGAAGAATGTAGCCAAAACGATACTCCTGAACTGGACTCGTATAAAAAACGTAAACATTCTGAACAGACGGCTAAATGGAGGGCAAAAAAAAGAGAACACTGTAGCCAAAATGATACTCCTGAACTGGAGTTGGATGAAAAGCGTAAACATTCTGAACGAATGGCTAAATGGAGGGCAAAAAAGAGAGATGGATGTAGTCAAAACGATACTCCTAAACTTCAGTTGGCGGAAAAGCGTAAACATTCTGAACGAACGGCTAAATGGAGAGCAAAAAAAAGAGATGAATGCACTCAAAGCGATACTCCTGAACTGGAGTTAGAGGAAAAGCGTAAACATTCTGAACGGATGGCTAAATGGAGAGCAAAAAAAAGAGATGAATGTAGTCAAAACGATACTCCTGAACTGGAGTCGGATAAAAAGCGTAAACATGCTAAACAGATGGCTAAATGGAGAGCCGAAAAAAGAAAACATAATTTCATCGATCCGTCTGTTGCTTCGTCTATAGATGACGATGATAAAACCGATATTGGTAGCGCTGTAGCAAAGCGGATGAAATTATCTACATCTACCGATGAAAATGTGAGCGTCCTTAATTCCTCAGATGAATGTGATCGAGGCGTTAGTAGCTGTGTTGTACCAAAACGGGTTAAATTGGTCCCTCTTACTCGACAACGTACATTTACACAGAGACTGCTAGCTGAAGCCAAACAAAATATGATTCGCAGACTTAAGGAGGATAAACGTATAAAAGAAGGTATGCAAACCCCATACACAAAAGAATTTTATGTTCGGGCTGTATGGACGAGTTTAAACGCACCATCTTCGCCTTTGGCAGGCAGATTAGAAGCTGAGCGTATTGTCACATGGTGCTTTACTGTCAGAAAAACATACCTTATCCGACTTAGAAAGACACTCGCGAACTGTCAAAAAAAAGTGGAGATATGTTTAACGCGTTCGGCAAATGTTCCCTGTTCAAATCCACGTGATGAAGTTCAAACTTTATGTGGGCCGTCGAAGCATACTGCTTCGTCTGAGGCTTATTATGCGGACGCTTCCTATCGTAAGTTGGAACATGCAGACGCTTCCTATCATAAGTTTGAACAATCACAACCGATTGTAATGGACGCTCAAGATAGAGCCATGAACATGTTGCCTGTGATAAAAACGAAGAACAAGACAACAAAATCATGGGGATGTGGACCTCTCTGTAAGACTGATGATCATTATGTTTTGAATAAGTTAAAAGCGTTTTGTCAACAATTAATGAACTGTGAATTACGCGAGTTGGATAATTTTTTGCGTACTGCACATCAGTGTTCTAATAAAGTTGATCCGGAGAAATTGGGCCATTCCTACAGTTGCTACATGAATCCGAAAGAATGTTTGTCGACGTTCTTATCACTTGAAATTCTAGCCCCTCATTTTCCGATGATGCGGAATCTAAAGCGATGCGTTCACAACTTAATGAATTTCAATCAAAAATTGAGGTATTTAGATGACGCACTAAGTAACAATAAAATAGACATGCTCAAAGAAATTGCCGACGAGGCTCAGAAAAAAGCTGATTCTATCAAAACCGATATGCTTGAAATTAATTTGAATGAGCGCGAGATAATGTCGAGATATCAGTGGGCGTTCAGAGCTTTCACTAAAAGAGTAAATGATACTCCACGCCTTCCGTGTATTTCCTGTGAAAAGCTTTGCACTGAAAAAAACACCGTTAAAATTGATCTCTCTAAAGAATCAAAGTATGGCGACAGTTGGAACACTTTCAAAGACTGTCTCAAGAGGTTTGATTTGCCTTATGAAGGAGATAATTATATCTGTCGATATTGTGACAGTAAATTCTCTCAAGATAAGATGCCACCTACATGTATCGCTAACGATCTTTATGTAAGGCCAGTTCCACCGATGATGCAAAGTCTCAATATTTACGAGACTATATTAATTCAACGAGCAAAAGCTTTTCAAGTAGTACAAAAATTAGGTACCGTCCCGAAAAAAAATCAACTCCATAGTCACAAGGTTCCCAAGGTGGTAGGTAGAACATTTCACCTACCTTTGCCCATGGATGAAACATTGAAAAAAATTTGTCCTGATAGAGATCCAATTAATGCTCAACACGAATTGTATATACTAGTTCGTGGTATTCCGACAAAGGCTAAAGTAATATGGGAACAACTGGTCGATTTGAAAAAAGTATGGTTGGTTCTACAATGGCTGCAGAGCAATAATCCATTGTACTTGGGAATAGAGTTGCCAAAATCTCCCGAAAATTTGCTGCCCGATAATCTAAGAGAAGCAGAATACCAAGAAGAGCAATTTGACTCAAATAATGACTGTTTGGAACACGATGATGTTTCATCCGAGCATGATAAGAAGAAAGCTGCTCTCTTGACGCAAATGTCACAATCGGATGGATATTACGAAAAATATAGCATTTATCCCATTCATCAAAAAAAAATCAATCAAACTGCAACGGATCTCTATCAAATGCTTAAGGTTTATGATCGCCCGTTGGCTAACAGAGCGGAACATTTGGATCTGAAGTGTTTCCCAGATTTATATCCATATGGAGAGAATGGTCAGAACGAATCGAGATCGGTACGCCTTACTGATTTTGAATTTATTAAATCGAGGCTTATGTCGAAACATCGTCAGTTTCGATTACACGAGCAATACCTCTTTTTTCTGCTGTACAATAATAATTTGCGACAAATTAATGCGGGAATTTTTCACAAATTGAACGTTACCAATCCCCGTTCTAAATATACGGCTGCAAACTACTTAGACGAAATGTCCAAGGGACTACTCGAGTCAAATTTGAGTACGATATTTTCGAGATTGAGAAATACTGAGCAATTCTGGGTGATACCGAGAAGTAATTTAACATGCATGATTCGAAACTACGGACCTGCTACATGGTTCTTAACATTTAGTCCAAGTGAATGGCTTTGGATGGATTTAGTAGAATATCTTCGAGATGTAAATGACATCCCGAGTGAAAAAAAAATAAGTCCGATGCAGTTGATAGTTTCCGATCCTGTGTCGACGTCTCGATTTATCGATATCAAATTTCAAGCAATGTTAGATTTCATTTGCTCTCCAGATAATCCTATTGGCCAGGTTGAACATTACTTTTGGCGTCGAGAATATCAAACCAGGGGTGCACAGCATTTCCATCTTTTGATTTGGATCAAGGATGCTCCCATCATTGGTAAATCGTCAGAGATGGAAATAGCTAGTTTCATTTTGAAATATGTAACGTGTAGAATGCCGGATAGAAAAGTTTCGCCTGAATTATATCGACGTGTCAAAGATCATCAATGCCATCGTCATAACTCGTACTGTATGCGAACTAAGAAAACAAAAACTGGTTACACTAAGCGTTGCAAATTCGGACATCCACGTCCTTTGACAGAAAGTTTAAAGCTTCGTGATGTTTCTGTTGCTATTGCTGGCAGGAAACAATTAAAAACAAAGAGTAGACTGTATGATTTACCACGTGGTTCAGCAGAGCCGTATGTTAATGATTATAATCCAGCTATACTTTGCGCTTGGGAAGGAAATATGGATTTACAATTTGTTGGTGAGGAATCTACTCTATTAACGTGGTATACCACAAAATACGTTTCTAAAGCGGAAAAAAGTAACATTGCTGATCCGTTCGAAATTCTTAATTCGACCAAGAGTGTTGCCAGTTGCCTTTGGAACCTTTCTATGCGCATGTTAAGTAATCGAGAATGTGGAGCATTCGAAGCTGCCGACAGTCTTCTTGGAATTGGATTACATGGCACGGATCCACAAACTACAATAAAATGGGTAGATGTGAATATGATTCGAAGCAGAAGATTAAAGCCCCGTACGGCAATCGAAGCTCTGCAATCGGAATCCACGGATCTATTTTATGCCTCTGTTGTCGATACGTATTATCCTCAAAGGCCTAAAAAATTAGAATCCACTAATCTTTATGATTTTGCTAAATGGTACAACGTTACGGATAGGAAGCCGACAACCATTGACGAAGTATATAAAATCGGTGCATCCAAATACTTGACGAAACGACGACGTGGTTGTCTTATTAATCACTGTATTTATAATGTCAAAACGCAACCAGAATTGTATTATTACGCGATTCTGTTATTATTCCAACCATGGAGAAAAATAGACGAACTCAAACGTACAAGTGAAACATATGCCGAAGCATTTATGTCTGTGCAATCACAACTGGCGGACGGTTTGCGTTACCATGAGAAAATTAATGAAATCAAATTAGCCATGGAATTCGTTACAGAAGAGGTTGCGAAACACTTAAAGAGTCCTGAAAAAGCAGACGAACTTTGCGATAATGCGATTTTAGAATGTGTTCCCGTTGAAGTAGAAGGTGCTATGAAGGACTTCAAAGATGTTGGAGATAAACTTGATGCAAACAATCTTTCAGAGATGATCGCAGAATTGAATGCAGATCAGAAACGGATCTTTGATAAAGTTACAAATGCTTCGCAGTCTGAAAACGAAATAATAAGACTGTATGTAAGCGGAGAGGGAGGAACGGGAAAGAGTTTTTTGATAAAAACATTGAGGTTGTGGACGAGAAAAGTTCTTGACAAAGATGCAGCAGTAGCTGCTCCAACCGGTATAGCAGCCTTTAATGTCGACGGGTTGACGATACATCGCCTCTTTCAGTTGCCAGTTGAACACGGGCACACGGCCAAATATCGAGAACTCTCCGATAGCGTTCTGAAATTATTACGGGATCAACTTCGAAACGTGGCTCTAATAATCATTGATGAAGTTTCGATGATATCTAATATCACGTTAATGTATATTCATTTGCGGTTGACGGAAATATTTAATACCGGAGAATCCGACGATGGTTGGTTTGGCAAAAGACATATAATTGTCTTTGGCGATTTATTACAACTTCCACCTGTCCATGAAGAGCCACCATTTATGAGCCTGTAAAAAAAAAAATTGACGAATTTATTGGTGCCATGGGACCCGTTGACTTATGGTCTAATCTATTTTGTTATGACGAGCTTAGGATCAACATGCGGCAGAAGGGCGATCATTCCTACAGAGACTTGTTATCCAGGATTCGGATAGGCGTGGTACTCGATTCGGATACGCAAGTTTTACAGTCTAGAAAATTACAGTTCAATTCAACCACAATTGAAGGTCGATTGAATGAAATATGCGATTACATGTGTAAACTACCATTGGATGCAGTTTGTTTACTTTCCACCTGTGCGCTTTGTGATTCCTTAAACGCCGCGATGTTGGCCCGAATAGATTCTGAAGAGATAGAACTTATCGCGCAAGATACTGTCGAGTGTGTGTCTTACATGAAAAAAAAAGTGTCGAAAATTTTGGGTAATGACGACGATGGTAACTCACGAACGGCCGGAATGTCAAGAGTCATTACTGTGAAAGTGGGATCACAGATAATGATTCGAAGAAATATTGACGTAACACTGGGTCTCGTCAATGGCACGATTGCTACAGTTATTTCCATACGACGAACACTCGATACGAACGGTGTTGAATCGATAGATATTTCATTGCCATCCGGAGTACAGCATACATTAGAACGTATGAGTGTGAAATTTGAAGTTATGGATCGAGCTTTTGTTGTGAGAAAGCAATTTCCCATATGCTTAAGTTACGGAATGACTATTCATAAGAGCCAAGGTTTGAGTCTAAATAATGCTCTCGTTGATGCAGGTAATTCCATTTTTAGCTGTGGGCAAATTTATGTAGCGCTTTCGCGACTTACAAAATTAGAAGGTTTACACCTTATCAATTATGATCCAGCATCAGTCAAAGCTAATCCATGTGCAATATTGGAGTATAATCGTTTGCGAAACAAATACAGGCCTGACCTTGAGGGTTTCAATGTTGTTCAGACTCGCGCCATGAAAACGATTGATACTATCTGGTCAATATCAGCTCGGATGTTGGCCTGCCAACAGCAAGTGCAAGACAATCCTCCTGAGAGTATTCTATCCAGTGTAAGAGGTCTTGAAAATCGCGACAATGTATCATGTTATGCCATAGCTGCTATACAGTGTATCATACATTGCTCTCCCATCAGAGAAGCTATTTTGATTCAGTCTGAAAAAAACGAAGCTATCAGGTTATTTACAAAAACTTGGCGAGCCACTTTTTTTTTACAATAGCTGTCGTACATGGTTCATTCAAATAATCGAGGGAACAGGGGGAACACCGACTCTCCTACTTTTCAAAATATGACATTGTCCGCCAATGCGATATTAATCCCTCATGAACCGATCCAACCGCCGTCTTCAGTTTGCGTTCGGTGTGCAACACAGTCGCGTAACAGTACGCGCGTGATGCACGCTCGATCAATCACATCTTCTATTCCAGTACTGTCGTAATACAACGTTTCCGCTCTTTTTACAGCGATATGGATAAAACGGGCGAAGAATCAATGCTTGTGTCTTAATACTTTGTGGATTTTATATTTTCCGTATTATCAGAGTTTTCAATCATCGAGGAACGGGATACCCATATTATCTCCGACAAAACGAGGTTCTACTGTATAAGTAAGAATCTACTACAGTCGACTAATACAATTTCTAATTTTCTCAAGGTCTCAACATATAAATCAATATTGTAAAATATTGTAAAATATTGTAAAATATTGTAAAATATTGTAAAATATTGTACAATATTGTAAAATATTGTAAAATATTGTAAAATATTGTAAAATATTGTAAAATATTGGAAAATATTGGAAAATATTGGAAAATATTGGAAAATATTGGATAAGTTGGATGTAATTCTAACTAGAATATGAGTCAAGTAGCAGTTGCATAAGTGACGAATGAAAGCCAAAAGGTGCAGTTACTTCCCCTCTCCCTCGATTATTTGAATGAACCATGTACGACAGCTATTGTAAAAAAAAAGTGGCTCGCCAAGTTTTTGTACGCCATCTCACTGTACTATCGCCCGATTTATAAATATGATTAACATCTTAATTTTTTTTTGTCAAGATTGTTTGCATCTTGTATTTTTTTTTAGATTGTTTTGAGACATTTTTTTTTAAGAATCTTTTTAAAGATTATTTTGATAAACATCTTTTTTTAATGAATTTTTTTTGAAGAATTGTTTTAAAGATTGTTTTGATAAACATCTTTTTTGAAGATTTTTTTGTATGTATATGTACCATTACTTGGCTCATATGATTTATTTATTTTTTATTTTTTTAGATTGTTTTGGTAAGCATATTTTTTGGATTTTTGTTTTTAGATTGTTTTGACAGGCATATTTTTTTGTTTTTTTATTATACTCGGGCCGAAAATGTCAGTTTTTCGCAAGCTTCGTGCACAAAACCCCCATTTTCACGCCTCATGAAGTAACATTTGGTAAGATACTCGTGCGAAAAACTGTTTCTGAACTCGTGTTATTGCAACACTCGCCTTTGGCTCGTGCTGCAAAGTCACGCTCGTCAGAAGAAGTTTTATCGCACTAGTATCGTAAATTACTATTTCAACATAGATACCGATCATTATTTTTACTTCAATTCTCATTATATACTAATCTGATGATAAATTGGAATTGCAACATTACGTTCTGTATAATTATTTTACAAATTTCAGAACAACAATAATCCTAACGAGCAGATAAAAAAAATATTGTCGAAGAAGATTGAGAAAGTTCGAAACAATCTGGATAAGGTAAGCGGATGTTCTATGAATCGAGCTCATAATCCATACATATATATTGTTGCTTAAGATTTCGTTTTGGCAGTTTGTTCTTAAAGCACATCATGGAACAAAGCCTACCGATGCTAATTCGGAGCAAGTTCAGAAGCCGATCAACGGAGGTACTATCGGAGGTACATCTACTACCGGCACGATAAAAAAAACGGTAAACAAGTTCAACTTAATAATTTTTGTTCCATCATCTTCAAATTTGTTCTATGTACTGATATTCTATGTATCTTTTAGACCGCACAAACAAAAAAACAAACACAAGGGAAAGTAAACGAGAAAATCGACAAAACGAAAACTAATAAGTCCGCAGTATCATTGAATAAGTGTCCTGTCGTGACTAAGAAGCTAAGTTCTAAGGTGAGTTTATTATATCTGCAATAGATGCTCACTTATCATGTTTATATCAAAATCACAATGAGAAGAAATTATGCGACTATCACAGAAAAACGAACGAAAAATTAATTATAAAATCAAATTTTCGAATAAAGTCAGTCCATGTCGTTTCTCACTGTCTCATTGTTGCTTTTTTTGTAGCCAACGGTTACCTCTGTTACCTCTGTTGTCAATACGGTTGTCGTGAAACCAACTCCCAAACAGCGACAGAATTCTAGCGCAGAAACAGTAACACTGTCGAAGGCTAAAGTTATTGCTTCTGCTGTTGTTTCTACTGGTCATACTGTTGTTGGAAAATTAACAGGACACAAAGAGACACAGAATTCGATAGCAGGAACTGTAGCGACGTCCGGCAAGCAGTATAAGGTGAACGAAAAAAATCGACAGCAGCCTTTTTTTAATAAAAATAATAACGCATAATGATTTACATCCATTTATTTTTATAGAACAATTTTAATTGCGACGTATGCGAAACTCTGACGAAAAAGGTGGAAGACGCAGTGGGGCAAATCAAAGAATTAGAAAACAAACTGCAAGAGACAACCAGTAACGCAAAAAAAATGGAAAAGAAGGCGCAAGACACAACCAGTGATCTAAGGAAGCTGGAAGTTATCAACATTCAGTTCAAGCAGGCATTGAAGGATAAAGAGAAAATGCTCGTGGAAGCAACGCGTCTCAACATAGATTTGCAATCCAAAGTATTGGATGAATTTGATGAATTGAAAGGCAAGATTAAATAATTTTTTGAGTATCAGTGCATTTTTGACGGATTGTCTGTTATTATACAGTAAATATATATTTCTTCCGCATGAAATTTCATAGTGATTATAGCAGACATCAAACAACGAGCTCAAACGAATCTGGAAAGGAATCAGGGCGTTTTGCCGATCGGATACAAGCGTCTAGATAAAAGTATGGTAAAGTATTTAAGGTTTTTGCATTTGTAAATAAGCGTAAAAGGAAGTCCCATAAAAATCAGTAAGTGTAACTGATATTGCCGTAAGTGTAACTGCTATTGCAGTAAGTGTAACTGCTATTGCAGTAAGTGAAACTGCTATTGAACGTGATAAACATAGATATGCCAGTCATTAAGACGAGGCTAAATCCGTGCGGCAAGCGGGCGAGTGGGAGAGGGACAGCGCCATAGGGTTCGTTTGGGAGCGAGAGGGGGTTTAGACTCCCCTTAAGGAGAGTCTAAATTCCTTTCTCTCGCTCTCACAGAATCCTCATGGCGCGGTCTCTCTCACGCCCAAGCAACCGCTGGCTGGGTTTAGACTCCTCTTAAGAAATCTTCACCTATAGGTACCGAAACAACAGTTTGTCAGAATTCCAAGATCTCGTGATACAATATTTGCAATAAATCAGTCATACTAAATATGCTAAGATCATTGATTTTCTATAATAATAATGTTGAAAAGTTATTTACAAAATATTCAAAAAAATTGTTTCACAGATTCACTTGGGTCAGGACGTGTGGATATCGATTCCGCAGTATGACAGCATATCAAGCCTCAGTGATACAGCGGCGAAATTCGTAAAAAATATAGCCATAGCTGTATACGGAACACCGACGCTTAAAGCATGCTCCGTAACAGGAACCGTGTCCAACAGGATAAGAAATAAGAAGGATGCCGTGGCTCGTCCCAAATTAGATCCGACGAAGCTGCTGGCCATTAAAGGTGGTGTTATGTCAAATAAATCAGCAAATCTTAATATACCAAACATTCTACAACATTCCATAGAAATACTATTTATAGATGCACTGCGTTTCTGGCTAACAACCGAAAAAAAACTGGACGAAGTATCCATTGATATAGAAGTGACTCGTGTAGGTTCACACATCAGTCACAAGATCTTTGAACTGCTTCGAAAGGATAAAAAAGACGGCACCGAGTACAATACCGAGGTATTACCTGGTAACTATTATCATATAGTAGAACCGTTTTAAAGTGCGCGTCTTGCCGTGATACTATTAGTTGATACCAAAGAATTCCATCACATTTCATATAAATTATTTTCCACTCTCAGTTACGTTGTTGGAGGAAGAAAGAGATGAGTTTCCACGTTCACCGGAAGGTACCCCCGAAAATGGTGACCAAGGAAGCGAAGGTGATCAAGAGGGTGTAAGTGATCACGAGGGCGAAAGTAACAACGAGGGCGAAAGTGACCACGAGGGCGAAAGTGACCACAAGGGCGAAAGTGACGAACAGAATGAAGGAAAACAGGAGGGCGGCGACGAAGGCAATCAACAGATCGAACAAGAACTGGAAGAAGCCGGCACCTCTGGTCACTGTAGCGAGGATGAAGGTGGCCCGTATGATGAAGATGTCGACAGAACCGATCGGGAGAAGTAGTCCTCGTCTCACAGTGAGTCAAAATAAAGCGAGGCATAATAAAGCGAGATAATGATTCGCTCCGTCACCCCGTGATGTCTTCAGCAACAGATGCAGTCGATGAGTTCCACTTATTTCTTCGAGTTACTTTACAATCCAAAGTATTATTATCAAGTATTATCCAAGTTCCTATTTTGATCCAACGGATTATACATTTAAGGTGGAATTTATAGTTATATCAACGTTATGTGAGAGTAGAATATTTTATTACGAATAATGAATCAAACATGTTTTTTTTTAGTTTAAAGAGTAATATTCTACTCACTTATGTGTTCTTCCTTAAAACACGTTCAGTGTAGCGTATAATTTTAATCTTTTGTTCCAAGCTTTAATAAAGTCGTAATTCAATTAATTGATGAGCTTAATTGGATTAAGTATTAAAAATTAATTCCTATGGTACAGGTGGACAACACCCTTACCCTTAGAGCCCCCTACGAGCTGACCTGATTGGAGTTTTGTATGTGATCCGAGACATGTATATGTTACGGGTATCATACGAAATGATAATATTTCTAATATAATAAAACCTCGAATCTGTCCACGTTTGGGTCACTGTTACCACAATTGAACTTTTTGTGTGGTCCAAAACACGATCTCAGAAGCTACGCTACATAGAAACAGATAGGTGTCGTAGATATACGTGCCGTCTTGCAATATTCAATCTTTTGTTTGCAGCCTGATATCCCTTATATCCCCAATATCTCGTAAAGAATATGATAACATGGGATCTATTGTTTAGTAGTATCGATCAACAATTAATAATTATTAATACTAGAATGATTGATACTTGATAGATACTACTAAGCAATAGATTCCATGTTATCATATTCTTTACATACAGGATATCAGGCTGCAAATGAGGTGATAAAATATTGAAACACGCAAAACTATTCTTTCTTATTGATGCAACGAAATGTTTATGTACATTGTATGATATTTTCTACATTACTAATGATACGTTACCAACAAACAATCCAAACGAATTGTGCAATCAGATGCAAGATATACAGAACGATTGTATGCTATTGGCTTAATATCAAATTCAATCTATATTGCCCGCAACAATCATAATAATAATCTGCTAATTAACCATGTGAGCGATAGCTACAATAAAACATACAGCACATATAATACTATTCAATCCTACATTTACCATATCACGAACACCATATTAAACTTCATAGAATTCGTCGCGGTCGTGACAGTACTTAAAATATGATACTATTTAATTCATATTATTATGATACTGGTTACGAAATATGGTTATCACAAAGATGAAAGGAAACTATCGCTCTACTTATTTAATAACGCGCTATGCTATCTCATACATTCACAACGATACAGTTGTATGAAAATATCTCTGCAATAAAACGACGCACATACAAAACGATTTAAGTAGATATACAAGGCGGGTTCTAAGCTAAGGGATCTACCCCGACATTTACCGACACTTTTTAGCCTAGACTCGAACCACTTAGCTCAGACTCGAACCACTTGGTGGCGGGTGGCGGGTGGGTGTCTGTGGGTGGCGGTGGGTGGGTGGTTGGTGCGTGTGGGTGGGGGGTGGTGGGGGGTTGATTTTTTTTTTTTTTTTTTGCAAGCATCGGCGAGCAATATGCGGTGGGTGGTGAAGAGGGGGGTGGGTGGGGGGTGGGTGGGTGGTTTGGATGAATTTTTTTTCAAAGAATCGGCGAGCGATATGCGGTGGGTGGTGAAGAGGTGGGTCGGGTGGGTGGTGGGTGGGTGGGCGGTAGAAAATTTATTTTTCGTGTGAATCGGTGAACGACATGCAGGGGTGCGTTCAGAAATCTACCTCGGTGGGAAAGGCAAGGGAAGTCAGGGCATGGTACGCCATCGGTCGGCTACACCAGAATATCCCGTCTTTCTGAACGCCTCAAGGGAACAAAGGGGAACGGCGAATCGAACGAGTTTTTGAACGCATAGATGCTGGTGACAGATTGCAATAACTGATGACAGCAGATGAGAGTAAGCGTGAAAAAAAGTTGTGTATCAGTAGTCGAATAGAAGAATCTCCGAGAACGGCACGTAGCCGACATCGACAGACTCTTCTTCAACGCGAAATTGACGAAAAAAAAATCTGTGAGTAATTTGCGTTGATTTTTTTTTAATGCTTTTTGAGAACGCAAAGTATTATTTATTTATTTATTTTTTTTTTTTTAAAAGGTGTTTTTTCAGAACGAGGAGTAAAAGTGTGAAAAGGTGACCGAAAAACGGGCTTACCAAGGCCGGTAATACCAGATAGACTTCACTATCGTATTTATCATGAATATGAGGAACACCGTAATGTACAATTTGCTGATAAGTGAGCTTTACAATCAGCTAAAATTTCCTGTGAGTAGGGGCCCAATTTTTACACACTGAATCATTTTTGTACATAGAACTGCCAAAAATACCAATTTTCATTATTATTTTGCAGCCTGCCGACCTCACAGAACCTGTAGTCATTGATGGACACAAACTACATAGAATGAGATAACATAAATTAGTACAACTATCATGCATGTACTGTACCTCACGTTGTGCAGACGGATGCCAATTTTGGTGTGAAATCTAGAAATGGTGTTGCGGTGAGTTAGTTGTTTATGTAACGTAAAAATCGTTTTTTACGTTAGATCGTTGTGACAAGCGTCGCTTGACGAACGTAGTATAGAAAAGCCTTCCTCCTATCCTCCAATGCTATGAGGTGAAGCCTCTCCATCCGCTCCTGGTACGTCAAATCTCGAAATCCGTGTGGAAATTATAACCTTTTTTTTCGACCTCGAGAGCTCATTGAATGAAGATAATTCGAATTTTTGGGCAATTCTCGCGATCGATAGTACTAACCGTCTGCAATATATTGGCAGATACCCCGAAATGTCATACGTGAAATGGGGTGTTATCGACTTATTCTTGTGCACGATGTTCGGAAGCTTGTGCGCTGTTTTCGGTATATAGATCTCATCGGGCACGTTAACATTATCTCGAATACTTGAAATTATGCGTTTGAAGTCTCAGTCGTTCGTTGCTCCGTCGTTCGGTTACTGTAGACTCCGTTGAGTGGATCGTCGATGCTGGGAGTTGTCGGGAGTACGTGAAAATGTTTGGTACGCTTAACATACGATTTAACCGTTTGTCGTAACGAATGTCGGTTTTCCGCGTGCGCGATTAAGTAGTTTTTGCGGTATGTGATGTTTTCACGTTTTCTGTTTTCAGGCATAGAGTAGTGAAATAAAAGCCATAAACCCTCCGTCGCCATGATCGGGGGTCTGTTTGTTTACAACCACAAGGGAGAGGTCCTTATCACCCGGGTGTACAGAGATGACATCGGCAGAAACGCGGTGGATGCGTTTCGCGTCAACGTAATCCACGCGCGTCAGCAGGTGCGCTCGCCAGTGACGACCATCGCCAGAACATCTTTCTTCCACATAAAGAGAGCGAACATCTGGATCGCTGCTGTAACCAAGCAGAATGTCAACGCCGCAATGGTCTTTGAGTTTCTGCTCAAAATCATCGACGTCATGCAGTCATACTTTGGCAAAATCTCAGAGGAGAATATCAAGAACAACTTTGTCCTCATCTACGAGTTGCTCGACGGTAAAACACAACCTTGTTTCGTTTGATTTAAGAAAAAAATTAATTAGCATTCAAGTTCGCCAGTTCTTGTGGAATAATATGCATTAGAACATTGTACGTCATGAACTTTTTTTTTTAGCCACTGTTGACAATAATTGCTCAAAAATATTGTTTGAAAAAAAAAATACCTGACCGCCTTGCCAGTAAACAAGAAACTCTGTTTTAACAATCTGTTTTTTAATTTCATTTTTACAAATTGTAACATATCTCAAACACTTTCTTGCTGGTCAATACGCGGTTAATTTATTCAGTGATATTAAATGAAAATCGATCTGAATATCTTGGAAATAAATATTGGGCGAATCGCTTGTTTATCGCATCGAATGCAAATATTCATTGTATAATTTTTTATTTATTTTTTTTCAGAAATTCTGGACCTTGATTATTCCCAGAATCCCGATACAGGGGTGTTGAAGACTTTCATCACTCAGCAGGGGGTAAAGTCTGCTACTAAGGAGGAACAGGCACAGATAACATCTCAGGTTACTGGACAAATTGGGTGGAGAAGAGAAGGCATAAAGTATCGTCGTAACGAGCTGTTCCTCGATGTTCTGGAATACGTTAATTTGCTTATGAGTCCCCAGGGACAGGTATTGAGCGCACACGTCGCCGGCAAGGTAAACATTTGACGACGTTTGAAATTTAAGAAAACGATAAAAATTAAGAATCGTTTAAAATGTAAGAAAACGATCATTTTTTAAAATTTCTATTTTAACCGAATACAAATTTTTCGTACTCCAGGTGGTCATGAAGTCCTACTTGTCCGGCATGCCCGAATGCAAATTCGGGATAAACGACAAAAATTTTGATGGACGCAAGAGGTACGAAAGGCGGAGGTGGTACTCTAGGAGGACCCGGTGACGATCCAACGGGTGCTCGTTCGGGAAAGCCGGTCGTCGTCATCGACGATTGCCAATTCCATCAGTGCGTAAAGCTCTCGAAATTCGAAACCGAACATTCCATTAGTTTTATACCACCCGACGGCGAATTCGAGCTGATTAGGTACGTAATGAATATTATTATTATTATATAAAAAAAAATACCTTTACGAAAAATTATTATAAATATTCGTGTCCGCCGACTGTAGAATTCAGCTGGATAGCTGAGAGTTCGCTCAAATTTCTCAACAGAGTTAAAAGATTACCAGAGTCAACTTTCTCAACATTTCAACAAGAAAATTTTCCATTTTCAGAGTTGATTCTCCCTTCCAAGGACTCCTTCCTTTGGTATTTTTATGTACTATATTTTACCGTCAAGCTTGCCGACGATCTTCTATCAATTTATCATTCTGTTTCGAAGAGATTAATAACTCTTTTCTCTACGTTTTCACAGATACCGTACAACGAAAATCACTGCCGTTCCGCGTGATACCACTGGTCCGCGAGGTCGGACGTACCAAAATGGAGGTGAAAGTAGTATTGAAATTGAATTTCAAGCCATCGCTGTTAAGCCAAAAGATCGAAGTGCGAGTACCCACGCCTCTCAATACCGCCGGTGTTCAATTGATCTGTCTGAAGGGCAAAGCAAAGTACAAGGCACCTGAAAACGCGATAGTATGGAAGATAAAGCGTATGGCCGGCATGAAGGAGACGCAGCTTTCGGCCGAGATCGATTTGCTTGAGACGGACACGATGAAGAAATGGACGCGACCTCCGATATCGATGAACTTCGAGGTGCCCTTCGCGCCGTCCGGTTTCAAAGTACGTTATCTGAAAGTCTTCCAGTCGAAACTCAATTATTCCGATCACGACGTTATCAAGTGGGTCAGATATATCGGTCGCAGTGGTCTCTATGAGACACGATGCGAAAATAATACTCCGGAGATATAACTCGTTATATGTACGAGCGCTATATATGTCCGTTCAATACCGGCATACGAAATTTAGTTAAGCGAAGCGCGAGACAGAGCATCAAGTGTTTCCGTACCAATGAGCGGGAAGCTGAAAGAAAAAAAAATAGCTACGGATGTTACTCGGATTCCAAAGAGCCATAATAATGATTCGTTTCGTCGATTGACGACAGGGTATTAATTCTTTGATTCCCGTGTAGCAATGTCGCTACGACTAACGTAAAAATCGCTAGTAACGTAAAAATCGTTTTTTCCCGACTATGCTAAAAAGGCCCCGTTTCATGCCTCCAACGGGGGTGGAAAATGGCCAATTCTTGACGAATGGGAGAAAAAGTGATTTAGCAGAAGGAAAAATATAATCCTTCTACCAAATCACTTTTTCTCCTGTTTGTCAAGAATCGTACTTGTACTTCCCATCCCCATTGCAGGTACAGAAATATGGCCACTTTTTAGGATAGTTAGAAAAAAAAAATATCGTAACGCTCATAGCAGTTGCAAATGGAACAACGAAATTCTCTTGAGAGTATTTCGTTGTTCCATTACATGTTAGGCAAAGACAGCTTCGTTGAAGCTGTTCATTTATTAACATTAACATTATTATTATTATTATTATTATTGTTATTATTATTAAAAAATAAATATTCGATATAATATACTTTAGTTATAATTTATTTCCGAATACATTTTCTCATTGAATACATGGTTTTCTTTTATTCATTGTAAATCTCTAGTGGGAGCTATCTGTAATGAAAAAAAAAAATTATATTAGAATATTAGAAATAAATAAAAATGAAAGAATAAAAATTAGTTAGAGTACTTACATCAGGCGCGTGTAGTCAGCGAGTACCGTGCGAATTCGGAAGAGGGCCACGTTGCAAATGCGGCAGCGCGGAATTCGGTCCCTCCTTAGCAAATTGTTGACGCACGTGTGGCAAATCGACCGGTGGCCACACGGTACGAAAACATAGTCTGCAAATTGGTGGCAGCGTCTGCATCTTGGCTCGACGACGACGACATCTTCGTCGTCCGATATTACAATCGGCTCCTCTGAAATAAATAATGTACTATAATAACTTGGACAGATAATCATTGAAATTTACAAAACTATGAAATATTTACCGTTTTCGATGCGGTTATCCGTTTGCGTCGACTTATCCATTTTTTTTTCTTTAGAACCTTATTAGGCCGAGGCTTTGATGATAATGGAGGAAAAAATTAATTTGAAAACAATTGCAACCCGATATTGTGCGTCAAATGTTTTTTTTAATCTCAAGACGCGCTTTGGAGATGGTGCGCCGCGTGCACCCTATAGGTAGCAGGGACGCTTATGTAGCGTACGTTGGTAACCACGAGCTCTACGATGGTAAAACAGGTTTTCAGGCAAATGAGTCTTCGGGTGAATGGATTTCGGACAATCGATGTTTCGGTATATTAAGCAGCCGGGATTATGGCAAGCCGGTAAAATAATATTTCGTCTTCTTGAGCATTCGGACGAATGAACATTCGGTCTTCTAGTCCTTCGGTAGATTACAATTTCGGGTAAACGATACATCGGATAAATGAATTTCGCGCGTTTGGAGCGTTCGGGATTATGAGATTTAGGAGAAGTGACGGCAAGCCCATCTGAAGTCCATATGAAATACCTCCCTCCCCGTCCATCTCGGGCTTAGTCGATATCAAAAACTATAACTAACTTTTCAGGAGTTCCCGCAAGTACGGACGAAATAAAAATCTCATTGGAAGGGGATATCATCTCGGCTTTCATTACAGTCCTGTATTGGGATAGTTTTTCACGTTTGTCGATAGGGTAGCTAAGTGATGCCCGAGGGTCGAAGTGATGCCCGAGGGCGGCGGGACCTCCGTACCGCTGAAAGCATGAATGAAAATAATCATATAGGAATTTAATTCTAATAAAAGCATTTGCAATTTGTGTTTATTAACCAGGCTTTTTTATTCTCCCGCGAATGACGTCCCCCCATTTTTCATCTCATAATTGAGATCTGCTACATACAAATGTACTTTTCCGAATACCGATCTTCGGATACTCAGTTGATTTAAGCGGTTGATTTTCGGATTGCTTAAAACAATTGACTGATACAATAGTGTCAAAATGTACACACCCCGAGGCTACGCTATATTGTCGGCAAAAAATCACACTAAACTCTGCATACACTGCTAGAGATATTATAAGTATTCGTGAGTATTAATGTGCGTTTAACTAAATTTTATAAAAACATCGCATAAGTTAAGCTCGTTTGAATGAAAAATCTGAACGCGGTCAGGATACATCAAGAGCCGCGAAAGCATTTCGGCACCTATATAACTTTTTAATTTTTCATTACTTTTCAGCAAAATGAATAACCGTGTAGTTGTGGGTATATTCACTGCTATGACCCAGCTGCTTTTGAACGTCGTCTTTGACGACTATGATTCGGAGGACGAGGATGAACATCCACGCTTTGGAGATCGGCAGGATGTTGTCCGGATTGAAGGCTACGTTGAGCGTGTTATCCCGGATTTAAGTGACACGCAATTTCAAGGCCATTTCCGACTCACCCGTCCTCCGTTTCAAAGCGTTTTGGCGATTCTTGGACCGATGCTCAGGCGCGACGATGCCTTTGGACGACCTACGATAGATCCGGAAAAGCAACTGCTATCCGTTCTCTGGCTATTAGCAACCCCAGATTGTTATAGGTAAAAACGTGGATATATATATATATATATATATAATGCTAAGATTTAATTTTTTAAGATTTAATTTTAAGATTTAATTTTAAGATTTAATTTTAAGATTTAATTTTAAGATTTAATTTTAAGATTTAATTTTAAGATTTAATTTTAAGATTTAATTTAATTAAGCCTTAGTGTGCCGGCGTCAGCTCCAATTTTGTTGTTGTTGTTGTTGTTTTTCGAAAAAAAATAGTGCAAAAAATCAGACGTAAAAATGAGTCAATTATGGGTTATCGCTTGACCATTTTTATATGCAACAATGCATTTTTCTGACTTTTTTCTGGGTTTTCCAGTTTTTTTTTTTACAAAATTTTTTTTTTACAAATGAACACTAGAATCAGGAAAATATAATTTTTGCATATTTTTTAATTGTGGCGATCAATAAGTTCACTTTGTTAATCATAAACAGTTATAAACAATTTTTTTAAATGTAATAAAAAATCTGAGTGCTCACATAAACAAGCACCACGAAATGTAGTAGCTGGCGCAATAATTTACTGCTGCACATGTCGCAACTGCGTGCACGCAATATTGCTACTTTTCATGGAGCTTGTCTATCCGGGTGCTTTTGAGAGTTGGTTCAGTCATATAAAAAATGGCAGGTCCATTCCATACCCTTTCGACCTGGGTCTAAATCTTCACATTTTGGAAGATGTGAAGGTTTAGACCCAGGTCGAAAGGATATGGAATGCCCCATATACACATATGCTATTACACTGCAGATCGATCGGTGAGCGATTTAATATGGGAAAATCCTCGCTATTTGTCTCGTTCCAACGCGTGGTTGGAATTTTGTGCGGTATTGCGCCGCGGTTCATAAGCTGGCCACGTGGAGAAGCACTTCCCGGAATCAAAAACGCTTTCCAGCGAATGGGTCAAGTCCCCAATGTTATCGGTGCTATCGATGGCACATTTGTCCCGATAAAGGCCCCGCACGAAGATCCGGAAGTGTGGGTCACACGAAAATGCAATTACGCAATGACGCTCCAGGCAATTTGCGATTCACAATTGCAATTCACCGATGTATTCGTTGGATACCCTGGTTCTGTCAGCGATACCCGAATTTTTCGGAATTCGCAAATCTATAATGATATCGCAAGAAATCGAGCGGATTATATAAGCGAAGGAGACTTCATCGTAGG
Organism: Exephanes ischioxanthus; assembly: GCA_958510785.1. Taxonomy (NCBI): domain Eukaryota; kingdom Metazoa; phylum Arthropoda; class Insecta; order Hymenoptera; family Ichneumonidae; genus Exephanes; species Exephanes ischioxanthus. The sequence continues at coordinate 431,031 of OY294022.1, forward strand.
CGATTGTGCCTATCCATGCCTGGACTGGTGCATTCCTCCTTATATAAACCGTGGAAACCTAACGCCGGACCAAAGAAATTTTAATCACCGGATCTCGCAGACGAGACAGACAATCGAGCGAAGCTTCGCGCTGTTGTTTGGTCGGTACTGGCGGCTGAAATTTCTAGACATGAATCGGATGGATTTGATACCAGCTACGGTTTTAGCGGCTTGCGTTTTGCATAATGTATGCCTGAACCACGACGATCGGCTACTCCAGGAGTACGAAGAGGATGGGCGAGACTTTTTGCGCCGAGACGAATTTGAAAACATAAGGGCGGTTTTCAATCCCGACGTTCGTGGCGAAAGAAGACGGGATGAGCTATGCCGCATGCTTAATGGGTAATAATTGTATCTAGCACTCTGAATATAATGAAAAAAAATTCTCTAATTGAATCTTCTCAATTCTACGATAGTTTGACAATTATGTAATTTTTTTTAATAGTCTGCCACCAGGGCCCCTGTGATTGCAACGACTGTTGCTGAGACATTTAATTGTCCCGATGTTTCGACGTTCGACCGGAAACGTACGCCGAAAATATACGGAGAGACACATCGTTCGATAACGGCGCGGACCTTGTCGAAGACTCCGTCGAGAAAATCCCAGATGCGTCATCGCATGAAATTAAGAGAAGACGATTTAAGGCTGCGATCGAAATGAAGATGTCTTCGAAAAATCGTCGCGGTGGCCGAAGGGGAAAAGGATAAATATGCATCCTTCGAGAGCGATACCCATTCTTTACGTATCTACGAAATAACTTTCATGAACGCTGACGAATATCGTAATTGTTTCTAAGTTCCCGTTGTTGTTGTTTATCAATTTGATGCTTCGCCAGAATGAGATGTATTTGAGGTATTTTCAAATTATATATATATGTTGTGGTTTAAACGAGGTGGGGGTATATTGTGTGGGAGTATATTGTATATTTTTATAAAGATGAATAAATTTATCTTTATAAAAAAAGTCTGGTCTTTATTTTTTTTAAATGCCAAATAAAATTAGTTACATATCAATGGTCTATAATACGGTATTATAGCCAGACCTGATTTGAAATACCAAATTGGAATAATCAGTTTTCGGGGTGTTCCAAAAATCACGAGTCAAAGTAAATGTACTCACTTTTACCTTAGGGTACGTAAAGTAAAGTTACCGATGCTCGGACGGTTAAGAGCATCCCCAGATTCCAGCAGTTGTTAATTGGTCAAGAACAATTTTTTTGTGAAAATAATTGAAATCAATGTCAAGGTGATAGTTTCTAGTTTCCCAAACACATCGATTAATTACAAACAGATAAATATTTTTTTAATTACTCAAAAAATAGTTGTACTTGGTACTTGAAATCTCAAAAAATACTTGTGTACTTGGTACTTGAAATCTCAAAAAATACTTGTGTACTTCAAGATGTGCTTGAAGTATCAAACAAGTGCCCGGTGCTTCAAGTAATGCCGAGGTCTGTTTCTAAACTCCCATCGTCGTTATTTATAATTGGCTACGATGCTTCTACGGAATAAGTTGTATTTAAGGTACTTCGAATGACATATTTTTATTGTACCACCGGTATTGCAAACATTTAATCCCCACCGAGTCTCAATGTCGATATGGGTTGACACTATAAATATCGATGAACAATTCATAATAAATCGAAAATTTTTTTTATCGCACCCATTTTTATTATTGTTTCCTTTTTTTCAATATATGCGCTTCTTACAAAAAGGTTGATAAACAAAACAAAAGCCATTGCTTTAAATGCGTCAACACAAACGTACGTCACAAACACTACAGCTAATGTACAGTAAATATTTGATACAGATCGTTTTTTTCCAATGAGAGCCTACTATTGCTGATCGGATTGCAAAGTGTCATATCTGTCCATAAATTATTCTTCGTAGTACTTTTCTTAAGAGAATACATTACATATATATGTGTGATGTATTTTTAGTACGGTGGAGTCGCTCATGTGTTATCCAGTGCGGGGACGAAGCGGATCTTTCCTCTTTCGTTCGGACCAATCGGAATGCTCGGAGCGTTCTCGCCACTTGCCTTCGCGAGACGCGCGAAAGTAACGCGCGAGAGACTCCACTCCTTTTTTATCCGAATAAGGATCGTTTGGTATTCACTATTTCCCTTCGTACGATTAACTAAAATATATAACCAGATATTTGGATACGGGGGCCCGAGTTTCAAACAGCGATTAATCTGTTAATGATAAAATAAATCTACATTTTTTTTCAATAGGAGTATACACACTGTGTGCTTTCGTAAGACTACAAATTGGAAGAAAGACAACAAAAAGAGTATTATGGATTTCTGATTGTTGTAATCGTACAGCCTCGAAGATTCCAAGCCTCCACTCCGTAGGTGATCATTGAATCGAACGAAACTTTCATACAATGTAATTATAATACATCTCGTGAAGCTTGTAGCTTGGAAATTTCTTGGAAAATTACTTTCTCTTTGAGGGCGAGTTGTTCCGGCTTGTCATAATTATTGCACATCCTGCCATGAAAACACTCCACAATAGCAAACTCTAGCAATAGCAAACGCGCTTCGACCCTTCCGATCATCGACCTGACGTTGTCCAGAACGAGCTTGAGCGGATCGTTGGTGACTTTCACGACGTTCTTGTCTTGAAGTATCTTCATTTTAGCGAGATAATCGAGAAGAGGTGGGTGGTCACGGCTGAATACCAGGAAGTATTCTCCGACTTTTTCTCTCGTCCACCAAGTCTGTTCGTTCCGTCTCTATATTTTTAAAAAGCAACGTAATGTTAGATTTATATCGATGGTCTATAATACGGTATTGTAGCGAGACCTGATTAAAAATGCCGAATGGGAATACATAATCGTATTTCGGGTATTCCCAAAATCACGAGACAAGGTAGATGTACTCACGTTTTACTCCAGGGTACGTAGTGATAGTGATAAAGGCTAGCCTTGATGAATTTGGGTGGAGTATCGCGGAAAGGATTTTCGTCGTTGTTGATCAATTGCAGTACTTCGGGCTGTCCGTTGAGGAGACGGTAAGTGAGCGACATTATCCAGGGATTCTGGTGATAAGTTCCGAGTGCAGCAAATCACATTTGCCAATCCAAACGGGGTTGATGAGGTGCTGTAGTTCGATAGACATTTTTATTTTATTTTGCTTCCTCATAGAGAAAACTTTGTTTTCATAAAAAAATCTAAGGGGATAATATTTTACTTACTTCTATATGTTCTTCAGTCATCATTTTTCTTAAGCATTTGCTTCAGTTCATCGAAGGACTCTTTGAACGTGGCAATGGCCTCCTTTTGTACGGCCAACCGTTCTTTATGCCTTTTTTCTTTATTTTCGTTCTCTTTTTCTTCGCTCCGTTGGCGATTCCTCTTTCTTTTTTTTATATTGGAGTCATCTTCGCTGCAGTCTCTTTCCTCTGCAATAAAAAACAATCTATTACTATGAGTATCAGTGAGTATTTGTGAGTACCTATAAGTATCTGTGAGCATCTGTGAGTATTCGAGTGAGTTTCTGTGAGTATCTGTGAATATTCGGGTATCCGTATGAGTATCCGTGAGTATCTGCGAGTATATGTCCCTGCTAACGCAGTTGGAGCAATATTTGCGACATGCGCTGCACATGTCGCAAATATTGTTCCAACTGCGTCCGTTTTGTGGCGCGTGGCTATTAGAATGTGTGAGCATCTGTAAGCATCGGTGAGTATCTGTGAGTATCTGTGGGTGTTTGTGCGAGTACATGTAAGCATCTGTGAGCATATGTGTGAGTATCCGTGTGTCTATGAGTATCTGTGAATGTTTGTGCGAGGATCCGTGAGCATCTGTGAGTATATGTGTGAGTATCTGTAAGCATTTGTGAGTATTTGTGAGTATCTGTGTGAGATCTGAAGAAAACTTCACTATTATGTGTTACACACTTATTCCATGGGATGAGGAGGCCAAATAAGGGGGTTGGACGTTCGGTTTCTGTCCGAATATCTCGTCCATTTCCTTGAAGAAGTCGAAGTTGACGATACCAGCGCCGCTGTTCTTGTCGAGTTTCATGTTGTCGATTTTCTTCATGTACCCTTGTTTTAGGTACTTAAACTTGTCCTTGCATTGATTGACGTTGACGTGATGACCATCAACTGTCATTAGCTGTACAATCTTCGTCCACACCGTGTCTTTTTTTCCTGTTGTTGAGCAGAAGTTGTCGTAGTGATCCTTATATTGAGCGATAAGTGCCAACGTCGCATCCTTTCCCCAGTGAAACTTCGATGACTTTAAGATGGTCGGAATAACTTCCTGTGACTGCTCATCCTCGAGCACCGCTACACTTTCTGACGTCGGACTCGGCGTGCTGAGCTCGTTGTTTTGCAGGGCTATGGATTCGACTGTGACGGCATCAATATCCAGACCAAATGCAGCCATCGTGATTGGTGTCTTGTCCGTTGAGTACATCTCACCGGCTATAATTGTCAGAAAAATAGCAATTAGAAAATATATATACATATACAAGTACATTACAATACTAGTGCAAAAAAACTGTTTCTAACGAGTGTGAGTTTGGAGCATGATTCGAAGACAGGTTAAGAAAACTTTTTCGCACGAGTATCCTCTGTCGGAACATACAACCTTCCGATAAACCATCCTGCACCGTTCATTTCACCAAGGTTCCCTCGCACACATTGTAAACCGCAAGTGGACGTTGGTGGAACGTTGCAGCGACGGTGAAAGTGTTTCCGAGAACAATTTCACCGTTGCTGCAACGTTCCACCAACGTCCACTTGCGGTTTACAATGTGTGCGAGGGAACCTTGGTGAAATGAACGGTGCAGGACGGTAAAATGTTTCGACAGGGTCGTACAAAATTTTATTTTACAAGGTATGAAATGGCGCTTTTTTACACGTGGAGCGTATGCAAAATCGCCCATTTCCCACCGAGTGATATACCCTGATAGACAAGCGGCACGAAAAGTAGCAGTTGGCGCAATAATTGCGACATGTGCCGCACATGTAGCAAATATTGCGCCATTATTGCTACTTTTCATGGCGTTTGTCTATCTGGGTAAACATATATGATTATTTTTTTAGTACTTACTTTCGATGTGTTGAATATATATTTGGCCGTTTTCGTTCGCAACGATTGATCCGTCCTCCTTGGTGACCAATAAATATTTTTCGGGCGTGATTGCGTCGATTAGAGACATGGCGTCGATTTGGAGCACGTTCGTTCAATACCTATAAAAACAATATTCTCGTGCACTCTTACGCAAAATAATTAAACTATGCCCTAAAGATTAGTCAAAATGACTCAACCCTGATAGACAAACGGCACGAAACGCAGTCCATGACACAATAATTACGGCATGTGCAGCACGTGCCGTAATTATTGTGTCATGTGCTGCGTTTCGTGCTGCTTTGTCTATCAGGGAACAATACCATAAACCCTACAGCATGTTAGTTTATATTTTATTAATACAAATACTTCAACAATACTCACTTTTTTGCTGATTGTTGGAGAGAGGCGACAACGATGATCTTCTTCTTCTTCTTCTTCCCGTGGTTTTATGCCTCTAGGCCAAGTACCAGTGACAACGATGATACGTAGAAATTTCTTCGCTACCCGCGATAGGGATGGAGGGGAGGGAGGATGGGTGGGAGGGAGGGAGAGAGAAAGAGAGAAAGAGAGAGCATCGAGAGCACCGAAATGACGTGACATACACGTGTGCGCATGTCCGCGCAATCTTCCCGACCTCTTGGAGCTTGGGAAGATTGGGAAACATACTTCACATTTCTGAACGAATGTCGGTAATGACCAGGACGTTCAACATCATTCCCCTGGTTTTTTTAACGTAATTCGGCAATAATCTTTATTTGTTTTTGAGCTTGGGGAAGCGTTGATTACCGAGGGGGAAAATGTCAACATTTCTGAACGCATTTAGGTAACATTGAAATTTCCCTTGGACAGTTTCCCCACGGTTTCTGAACGCGTTTTGGTTACATTTCCCTCCTCGGGGAGATTTCTGAACGCACCCCAGTGGGTGGTGGTGGGTGGTGGGTGGTGGGGTGGTTGAAATTTAATTTTTTTATTTTGCGTGAATCGACGAGCGGCATGCGGTGGGTGATGAGGAGGTGGGCGGTGGGCGGTGGGAGGTGGGTGGTTGGACGGTTGAATGTTTATCTTTTTTCTCGGAATGTATCGCTCGGTGACCCTCCAAGAGCTGTCAATTATTACCTATAATATAAACATTAATAAATAAACACACCCGAGTTGAACTCGAATTTTTATCAAGCGCTTGTTTAGGCGATAATATATACAAACACTTTAAATATCTTAGACCACTTGTCACTCTTGAAATTTATTACTGCGATAAACATTTATAAACAAATGATGAATAGAACAGTTATACCCAATGAATGGATAATGAGTCAGGCCCTTGTTCGTCGTGAGACGTGGAGCTCATTTCTTAAATCGATACACTCATCGATGAGTCAGACCCTTGTCCTCAAAATTTCTTATAGGGGGAGGGTTTAAGTAAACAAACATCGTCGCACCGAATATTCAACGCTTTATATCGTGGTGTGTGTATATAATATTGAGTGTATAAGACTCGAGAGTCGTGAGACGTGGAGCTCATTTCTTAACTCGAAGGCAAGATGAATTCAATCGATGGTGTACTCGCGGTTCATAATATTAAAAATCCGTGGGAATTAACGAAGGCTGAGCTGAAAAATGTCACGAAACCTCAGCTTTTGCGGCATTGGAGCAAGCAAATTCATCATCTATGGGATCGGTTGCCCGCACATCTCCATGCGGATGTTGAACTAGCTTCGTACTTGCCCTGTATGGAGCATTGGAATACGCCTGATATGCGAACGCATATCGATGGACCAGCACCTCGTCGTCGAGAATGTGAAAAGTGTATATGGAAAGCTGCGATGAATGCAAAGATAATAAGAGGGTGTCAAAGTGTTGATGACGAAAAAAATAACAAAGTTTGTTAAAGAATAAAAGGCGGAACTTATCGATGAGGCTGTCGGGATTTGGGGAGTGGTTAATCCCAAAAATTGGTGGGGGGATTATGGGAGGGGTTCAAGCTTGAAAAAATCGGATGCTGCAAGTTTTACTCAGATCAAACCAGAACGTAATGCAGGATAGACGTGTGGAGCTCAAAGAACATATCCGACTGCTTTTTGAACACATCGAAGAAGTTAAAAGTTTGATTCGTACAAGAGAAGACCTCCATCTCTTCGCGCAAGAAATTTCGAGGCTTCGCATATCACCGAGGGTCCACGTATCAACGGAAAATGGATTTCTCTGCAATCAGCGCGGTGGGCAAGATGGCGGAATTCCTTCCAACGAGGAAGCTGAAAGACTGGGAGGTGCAGCTGGACCATCCAATCACTCACATCAAATTCGTAGAAACGAAATACGGCAAGAGTATCGTCGTCAAGGTGGGCAACGAATTCGCCACATTCCTGTAACGGCCCTGCATTGCATATAAGAGGACGATTCGAATGAGAGAAGCATATAGGTGACATTAGCGCAGTGGTTAGCGCTCTTACTCAGTAACCGATTAATCCGGGTTCGAATCCCGGTGATCACCATATGTTTTCTCTCTTCGATACTTCGCCCGTCCATCTGCAATACTAATATCTACAGGTTCCCAAACTTTCCGCTCGATCATTACATGGTGTCAGAAGTTATCGGACCAAATCCACACGTCCACACAACGCATCTCAAGCAACTACGGTACAACTCTTAGGTAAGGCGGCATGAGACACAGTCCTAGAAGCCCGCACATACAGGACGGCAAAGCAAAGCGATAAGACCGACGACGAGAGCAAGGGCCTGACATTGAAGAGTTGCGACGAGGGATTCAACGGGTGAGGGAAGAGCTCCGACGAGGGACATAGGCAACGGTACCTTAGCTGTATTAGTTATCACGTAATGCGAGATCCGCAACTCTACACAGTCGACGAGGACGTCGATTTCAGTGAGAGGGGGTGTGTAACGGCCCTGCATTGGATATAAGAGGACGATTCGAATGAGAGAAGCATATAGGTGACATTAGCGCAGTGGTTAGCGCTCTTACTCAGTAACCGATTAATCCGGGTTCGAATCCCGGTGATCACCATATGTTTTCTCTCTTCGATACTTCGCCCGTCCATCTGCAATACTAATATCTACAGGTTCCCAAACTTTCCGCTCGATCATTACATTCCTTCCTGCCAGACTTGTGAAAGCTCTCGACGAGGATAAAGAACAATTCCAAAAAATTGTGAAAGCCGCACAGGCTGGAGAACTCTACATGAACTATTACGGTGGAAGATATAATAGTGTCGAATTCAAAAGCCTGTGAACCGATGATGAGGATGAGATTCATGCAGACGATCCGAGCATTGAATTGGCAGCAGCAGCATCGAATTCTTCAAGCTGCTAGATTTGTGACAATTTTCGACAGTGATGGTGACGATGAACTGTTTCACAACGAACAATCTTTGATCTCGAGTTGGGGGCTTCGTTATATATACTATAACCATATATATAAATATGTATTATTTTGCTTAATTTTTTAATACTGTAAAAAAATTTTTGGGTGTGGGTGGGAAAATAAAAATATATTTTATATATAGTATATATCGTGTTTATTCATTTCTTAGGAAACCTCCTCCGTCTTACATGAAGTTTGAGCTGATTTAAGCCAATTCTTCAAAGATTTCACGTTCGCTTCGGCACAATTATATTTCAAGATATTGGGGTGATGGGGGCATCCGTTGGTCGAGAGGATGGTCGGTAATTTTCGCAGCGATGGACAGTCCAACGATTCCATGTCAACGATGGATGATGGTGATTTTTCGATGAAGCTTGCTATCCATCTCTTCTTCTCCAGACCTTTCACGAAAATGGTTCTCGCATATTGTAAAATGGATCGAACTGTCTTTGCTGCTGCTTGGTAGGATACATCGCCGGAGGTCCAGGATATTCCGTGATAATTACGTTTAAGCCAAGAATTCATGGCTTTATATTTTGCTGGTAAGGCTGACCACGCACAGGGCGGTTTGAGGAGAAGTGTCAGAGGTTCGGCTGCTTCGTCACTTTTAACTCCAATAATGGAAAATTCTTTCAGAACAAACTCATCGAAAGGTTTCTTGAAGCCCTGAACGTCAACGATGTAATCCATCTTGAATGTCACTAACTCGACTCACGATCGACGGTCGGCTTTTATACTAATTTTTTCACCCCAACACTAATTGGATTATATTCGACTATTCGATCATGTATGATTAGGCAATATGCGGATGTTTCAGCGGGGAAATTATTTTTTGCTTCAAACTCCAGGCGAATGTCAACGGGGCCAGATTTAAGAGATTCGTTCTGTTTTGAACAATCGATTACGATTAGCGGAGCATAATTTTTAAAATCACTTTTGTTCAGCAACGGTTCGGCATCTTTACTGTAATAGCTAGATTGGAAATTCGTATACATTTCATACAGCAAAGCGTACTGATTTTGACCAATATTCAGATTCAAGTTTCCATATGGATAACATTGTGAATTCAAGTACAATTTCACATCGCTAATGTTACAATGATCGAAATGGTTGACATTTTTAAGTGGCTTATTTTTCCTGCTAGTTTGAAAGCCTAGAAGTACATATCGAGGTTTCTCCAGCTGGGAAGATGTTTTGACGGTCCACACATGCTTCGTGGTAGTCCGGAGTAGCGGATACTCATACAATTCCCAAGTACGAAAACTCATGGGAATTGGAGGATCTTTGGCAATCAAATTTAGTAGTCGTATTTTTTGTTGGTCTGAGATTGTCACATATGGTATAAGCCATTCTACTTTATGTATAAGAATTTTAAACGCTTCCGCAGTTGTTTGTATAACAGCATTGTCATCACTTTTTGATCGAGACAAAATTAATTCATGTTTAGCATTGACGACAATTATGTAGTCGCCTCTATCGATATCTCGGTATAAAAATTATAAATCGGTCTTATTGATCCAAGTGTTGTGAGAGCTATCAAAGCCGAGCCATTTTACATACAGTTTATTGGATTTTTTCTTCAATATTTTCTCAACTAAATAAATATCCGGATATTTGACTGCGAGAAGCTCTTGCTCGTAAAAACCACCGGAAATTGGTCGATCCTGATAATCTTTTAGCTTGTACGTCACGGGTATAGTTTTGACAACTCGAGATATCGTAAAAATTTCGGTTGTCCAATTGGGAGTATAACCTTTGGCAAAAACATTTTTATATTTGCTAATTCGAACTTTCTCTCCAATTTTAAATTTAGATTTGCTCGCATAATTAATTTGCGGTTTGTTGAATATACGATTTAGTAAAGTCTTTTCATTTTTTGCGCAAACATCTTTTGGTTTCATCTTAATTGTACGGTGTATCGTGCTGTTGTACGAAGAAACCAAATCATTTAGAATATCCGTCCATTTATAACTTCCGCGAAGACTAAATTGTTTCCACATTTTATTTTTTAATGTGCGATTAAATCTTTCACAAATTGAAGCTTTTAAATTGCTAAATGTAGAGTATAAATGAATATTGTATTTCTTCATGAGAGATTGGAAATTCGAATTGTAAAACTCTCCGCCATTATCCACATGTAATTTCGATGGAACGCGACCTTGAATAAGTACCGATTTCATTGCGGCAGTGGTATCTTTACCTGTCTTACTCTTCATTGGTACAACCCAAGCAAATTTTGAAAATATATCAATTATGGTGAGCAGTGTTGGGCAAAATTTGCAATTAAAATTACAAATGATAAATTACTGAAAACGATTTGTATTGGTTCTCAAGCTAATTAAAATTACGGGGAATAATTTCTAATGTGACTCAAATAATTACAATTACTGATATTAATTGTAATGAAATTCAATTGCATTAAAATTACATTTAGTAATTGTAATGGGAATTCATTGCATTAAAATTACATGCAGTAATTGTAATGAAATTTCATTCCATTAAAATTACATTCAGTAATTGTAATGGGAATTCATCACATTAAAATTACATTCAGCAATTGTAATGGGAATTCATCCCATAAAAATTACATTCAGTAATTGTAATGGAAATTCATCGCATTAAAATTACATTCGGTAATTGCAATGGATTTTTTCTCCATTAAAATTAGATTCAGCAATTGTAATGGGAATTCATCCCATAAAAATTACATTCAGTAATTGTAATGGAAATTCATCCATTAAAATTACATTCGGTAATTGTAATGGAAATTCGTGCCATTAAAATTACACTCGGTAATTGCAATGGATTTTTTCTCCATTCAAATTACATTCAGTAATTGTAATTGTAATTGAAGTTAATTTCATTACAATTAGATTCAGTAGATGCAATGGAATTCCATTGAATTGTATTTGAATTTCATTTACTTATACCTATAGTTATTCATTTGAATTTAGCCACCATTGTTCAAAATATGTAAAATATTAACGTGCTGTTAAACTCATTCTTAGTCTTCCGCGTCACTATAAGTACTGCTCAGAAAATACCCTTTATCCGCGTGATAGTTTCACATACTTTTAATTTCAAAGTAATTAAAGTTGTAATATCATTAAGTTTGTTCAATTTGTCCGACCAATTAATCGCACTGGTACAAGGGACAACTAAAAAAAACTTTGATTACGATTATAAAATAGTAGGAAACGCATTAAAAAATATAAAAAATCGAATTTTTGTGAACATTTTATATTTTCTAAATATTTACATATATTCCTTATATTCGAATATTTACGTGACCCGGCAAAAATTTCACAGTTTGCTTGTGAAGTTTTCGATTTTGTGTGAAATTTTTTTTTAATTTTTAATACTTTTCGAGTCTCACGTTAAGTTAAGTTATTAACATAACTCAATAACTATATTATTTGTGTTTAATTCGCGTTTTTTCGTACTTTGCGTTGACCACAGAGAGTACACGTCGTTCAAAATTAGTGTCCGAAAGTCGATTATATTTTGGCAAATCCATCATTGTAGCGAAGGAAAAGAGACGCTCAACGGGTGCAGAAGACGGCAATGGAGTATTGTAGCGAATAAACATTTTCCGGATCAATGGATAATTGTCTAATACGGCAATATCCGTGGAGCACTCTTTCGTATAGCGAATGATCTGTATCTCCGGGTCTTCGTTGCGGACACAAGTGCTTGTTCTTCCGAACCCACTCGTCCTGGGACCAAAATCGAAGAAGTCACTGGCTTCCTCGACGTATTGTTCGTGTGGCGAGAGGACGTCGTCAGCATGAAGCTCTTTTTCAGCGGCACGAATAACGATTATACGTATTTTCTCTTGAACATCGTCAGAGAAACAACCCAACCATTGACCCTTGAAACGCGAATGCGTTATCGCAGCGACGGCAGCTAATTCGCCTTCCTTCTCGACCGAAAAGAAGTTTTTGAATCGGGTTTCCAAACCGTTTATCAAACTCTGTATAAGAGGTAGATGAGATTGTAAGGTATCTTTTTGTGCTAGCCCTTTCAACTTTCGTTCGGTCGTGAGAAGAGTAGGTAAAAGATATCCGTAGTGGCAGAAGTCTTCTCCTTGCAGTTTGTCAACAGCTTCTGCAATTAGACGTAGACATTGCAGATAATTCTCAATGTACTTGAAGTCCTTCTTCAAACCATTTTGTACCCCGATTGACTCGACTGCCTGAGGAAGATCATCTTTGAGGGAAATCAATTGATTTAAGGCGTCAAACAAAGAGTTCCAGCGCACGGCAACGGGCTTGAGTAGAGCAATGCCAAGTGTCTCTTTCAACCGTTCGTATTTTTTTGGTGAACGTGTGATTCGCCATAGCTCTGTACACTTGTCCATGACTTCGGGGTGTGTTTCTGCGAGTGATTCGGAATTCTTGATTGCTCTCAACGCGTCCTGCGTTGCTATCAAATTAAGTGTATGGCTGGCGCACCGAAAGTGCTTTGGTAACTCCAAGCTCTGTTGAGCATCGTCAGGCATATTTTCGTACATGACGGTTTCTTCGGTATTCCAACCTCCCTCGAAGTCACTCGCCGAATCCTCATGTTCATCGCCATTGGTCGTTGTACGATCGATCGGAAGTCCAACTAAATTTTGATCAAATAAAAGTAAGTAGAAATAAGTGTTTATCAATAACAATTTTTCAAATCGGGCCATAACAATCTTTTTTTATAAATATCTACCAAGATATATAAGGTATAACTCTAATCAGCAACTACAGTCCTAGATAGTTTAAAAAATCGCTCTGTAGTAGCGAGGAGTGGTTAAAAAATCATTAAAATTATTCGTTTAGAATGTAAAATTCTGTAACAGTATTTTAAATACTATATAAAAAAATACTGTAACAGTAAACAGTGTAATAACAGTAAATATCCTAAGTAATTTATTCCTCACCGTAAAAAAAATCAATCGACATGTCAATCCCGAACTTTTGAAAGGCTTTTACAAAATTGGACCCGTTATCGGTCACGACAGCCAGTACTTTTTCTGCATCGAGATTGAACGATAAGTGAATTTCGATTAGCATATTAGCGATACGATCATACGAATGTGTGCCCGTGAAACGCCGACAGGCTAGAGCCACGGATCTACGCTGCAAAGTCTTTGAGTCAATCTATGATCAGAAATAGTAAAAGCATAGAGATTTCATATTTTTTAACAGGTGTAAACAAAACGAGCAAAAAGTTATTATTTACGAACCCAGTGTGCAGTGACTCCCATAAACCGTCTAGATTTGTTGCTCCATACGTCTGCGGTAGTACACACGAATTCAGCATGTTTGTCAATATCTTTTTGAATTGAAGCCATCCTCTCCTGAAAGTTACTCGTGATTCGTCTACCAAGTGAGCGTCTCGATAAATGGTTAAGCTGCACCCCGCGCGATTTTATTTCAAGGTCTGTGGAGAATTTGGACTCGTTGAAAGAGACAATTAAAAATACCTTTCACGATATTTTAAAGTAGTTTCTACTACGCAACTACTACTACGACTACTACTGTGTAATCAATACTTATGTGGTGATTACACATCAACATTCCTACACATTCAAAAACACATCAAGATTATCCCACATTTTACGAGGATTGATTTCGAAACTGTAACGGCATTCAAATAGTATCACTATCACTATGCAATTGAAAAATGTAGACCATACCGTCGAATATTTTCCGAAACGAAGGCATGTCAACAGTCCTTAGAGGGGCCATACTTTCTAACACGTAATTCGTAACGTTTTCTTCGAAGCGTGATTGGGAACATTTGCAGGTGAAGCGCCTTCCTTGTGCTTCGTCTGCATCAAGCTTAGACCGTTTGGCTTTACGATATTCTTCGTATTCACCAAACTGTTCCGAATGTTTTCGCTACAAGGCAATTAAGAAGACATATAATTTGATTAATGGTATCGAACAATCATTTAGCTATCGAGCATACGTAATGAAACTAGTCCAATTATTTTTCGCGAAGAATGATGGATGATACGGAATAAACATGGGTATATAATCGTACCAAACGACGTGCAAAGCCTTACTTGCACGGTGTACTGGGACCAATGTTTGTCGAACGAGTATCTCTTATTGATCAGTAAATCAATAAGATATCACCGTTATTGGTATTCCCAGTCCCAGTTACGATGTATGTGATGGGTAAAATAAAAAACGAGGGCTGTCTTTATAAAACCATCTTCTGTATGTGAGGGATTCCCCACCATTTCGACCGAGGTCTAACTCTTCATATCTTGGATTGGGCCCGCGATTTTTTATGTAACTGAACTAACTCTCAAAAGCACTCAGATTTTTTAAATTGCTTATAATTATTTATGATTAAAAAAATTAACTTATTTATTTTTTGACACAATCTAAAAATCTGAAAAAATTGGGTCATATATGTAAAAATTTAAGATTTGAGCCGCAGTGCGTCGGCGTCACCTATTTTTTTCAAACGTTTTTCGAAAAAAGTAAAAAAACATTGGAAAAAAAAATAAATCGATTATTTGTGATCGCTTAATCATTTTTAGATGCAACATCGTATTTTTTGAATTTTTTTCAGATTTTTCCAGTTTTTTTAAATAAAAAAACTGGGAATAATTGTGTAATAAATAATTATAACCATTTAAAAAAAAATTTATTATAAATCGGAGTGTTTTTGAGTTAGTTCCAGGCCCAGGTCGAAATGGTAGGAAATTCCTCATATAGATGATAATCGCGACTAGACAATATCGTAAGCCAAGAGTGTCATTCTATACGTTACACCGTTATATTATTAACTATATCAATATTTAATTCCTCGGAAATATGTATTCGTTTAATATCATGTTCCAAAAAATAAAAATGACGATAACTCACTTTTACGTGGGTACTAAAATTCGACAGTACTTTGAGCGTTCCACGTATGTTTTTTTCGCTTTGACACAGTTGGCATTTAGCTACAATAGCACCATCCAACTTTGATTCGGCATAATCGACGGAAAAAAACTTCCCATCTAGTTGAGGATGTCTATGGCATTTACGCTTCAACTCTGCTGCCTCCGGGTCGTCCTCCTCCTGGCTAACTGTTCCGCGATTTCCGATGAGCGCAAGACCTCCTCTATTATCTTCCGTCGTAGGTAGTCTAACTTCTTCAGTCCGGACTGGGTTCCCTTGGATTTCTTCATCTTGTGTTGATGAAATTTCCCGATCGTCTAATTCATTCGAAACCGAGTTGTAATGCATCATCTTCATAATTATTTTACTCATGATGAATATCGAAACCATTGTAACGTCACGTGTGTTTGTGCGTGCGATTTTTGAATGTTTTGGAAGATCCTGAATACGTTTTCATGAAAGTCTCGAAAATTGCAACATTTTTACGAAAACTTCCTCTATGACAACGCAATATTTGTATAAAAATAGCTATGGAATTACTGGACTCATTGGCTGAAACTCACCATCGTTTGTGGGATCCTCAGCCGCCGAGAGCTTAATTGGCTCACTGGGTAGTCAACGAAAACAATGCGTAATGTAGTGATTTTAATATATTAATAACGTTGTGCAACAGTTAATACTTCTATTAGGCATAATAGAATGTTGGTTTACTTACAATTCGATTCTATCGAATGATCTCCACATAGCTTCGATTTTGTCGTACGCAATTCGTATCCTCCCGTCTGAAATTAGTTGCTTCATATACGCCTCGGCGAACGTATCATTTCCTATAAATCAACGTTCATTACATAAAACTCACATACATATGAAGCTTAATTATTCAGTTTACAGATTATGCGTTTCTGTATAAAAAATCTGTACAAACATTTCGCAGATAAACCGGGTGCTTGCTAATTTTTGTCAACGGTTAATTAAGCGTATATATAAGTATTTATACATACGTTTTAATTTCACGTAGGTGCACGTGTCGAGATTACTCAACTGGATTGCAGGCTCGTCGTTTATACGGAAACATATCGAGAATTTTCTCTCCGACGTGTCGCTTAAAAGATATAAAAATGATTATGATTGTGAAGCCATTTGAAAATCCTTCAATGAGGAAGCCATTCGCGTTATCTAATCCAACAGAATACATGTCGTACGATATCGAATATTCAACATTATTATTGATATCGTGTTGTACTACTGATTGGTTATTACAAAAGTCGGACGATTTCTATGAAAGTTAACCAAATTACATTATTTCTTAGAAAAAGTTGGTTTAGTATTGCGATACTTGAGAATTATGTAAATAAGTAAAATAAATCTATTAATGTTCAAAAACTGACTGTAGATGACTACATATATAAAAACCATGCAAAAAGCTCTCATCGTGGCGTAAAATAAGTTCTAAAATATAAAGGTTTTGTGAAAGTGGCGAAAAAAATGTTCACCATCTGTTATTGCATCCAAGTCCATTATGTGACATCTGTCGCATGCCTCGATTATATCCTCTTTTTCTGCAAGCGAGTCCTCCGAAAACTGCTGCCGCCTATGCGGTAACCCATCCGGGAAGCTCAAAGAATTTTAATGTTCATTCATACTGTAGAATCTTGCGATCAAACATATTTAAAGTTCATATATTTCCATTCATTTTTCAAAAATACAAAAAAAAATATACAAAACAAAAAATTCTAGCGAATTCATATGATTTAAAAAACGTTAACAAATTAAGTTCAAATGAAAACAAAGTTCCCTAATAATTAATTTTAAACCTTTATGAAAGTAAAAAAAAATGGTTGATAACTTTTTGGTTGTATTATTATACACTATCAATGTTTTCGACATATTTAATATGATTATTTTTTTAAGTTTTGACCGTATCATGAAATATTGAAATTTGTACCGAATCAAGATTTTAAGCGGGACTATACGAGTAAAGCATCCTTAAATAAGATATACTTATACACAAAAAAATGAGAAAAATGAAGACACACTAAAAATGTAGTGTACTGAGATTCAATTCAAAATTTGTATCGTTGGTCATCTGATTTCAAAGTAGACTATAGATTGTCGCAAAACGATGAAACAAATTAATTTTTTCTTATTTATGTACATCATCCAATAAACTATCCCGTTATTGCTGGTATCGAGCATGTGCTACGATCACATCCCACATGCTGACACGGATTATTTACAAAACACAGAAATATATTATACATTACTAGTACTAGCACGTTTGCATCTGTCGCGTGCTTTCGGATGCTTCACATGTACATTTCCGGCAAAAAGTGAAATTTAGTGAGACTTTGAATGCTTCCTAATGGTATAAAAATCTGAAAAAAATTAATTGTATTAAAGGTACCAACATTAATTTTGCATGATTTTCTAAAACCTATAGTCATTTTTTCAGAATTTTCTATCATTTTTGAATTTTCCGGATTTGAAATTTTGTTGAGGCCATAACTGCGGATCGGTTGGCGCCGTCGTCTCAAAACTTTTCGTGTGTACTGTAGAATCATGATACTGAAATATATCCAAAATTTAGACCTCTTCATCGATTTTTCAATTTTCGAAAAAAAAAAATTTGAAGAATTTATATGAATTTTTAAAAAATCAAGGAATTCATTTTAAATAAGAAAATAAAAAGCCTGATTTTTTTTAAACACTTAATTTTTCTAATCATTTGTTAATAACTTTTTAGCATTATTATTATGCAAAATCTAAGGTCTTGACGTAATTAATATGGCTGATTTTTTTTTAGATTTTTGGCCTGTCGCGAAGTACTGAAATTTTTGTCGTATTTAACTTTTGGTTGGGAATGTATGTGTTATGCATCCTCAAATTATTGTCATGTTTCATAGCCCTGAGGGCTAACTAGGTACCTATACACGCAGCATGCAAAATTGTTAATGGAGTTTATGTAGGTTAAAAGATTTTTTAATTTTATTTACTTGCTTGCTTACGTTAAACCGGACCTATGTTTAAACTGGATTTATCGAGACGAGCAATACCAATATTGAAGCTATTCGATTAAAAGCTATGATGATGTATTTACGAATATAAACCGATCCGTCTTGAAAATACAACTATGAAGAAAAGATAGAATAACTGGTAATACAAGTGACGCTACAATGTTTTATGCGCAAATCGCTATCTAATATATGTTTACAGAATGTAATTTGTACGTACCGTCAATGCATGAGCCATTTAGTTAACTTGCACACTTTAAATTTAATTGCCGTATTCTAAAAAGCACTCGAATGTGGTCGATCACGCGCTATGGTAGCGCTACGGCAGTCGTTGAAATTTAATTGTCGTATTCTAAAACGCACTCGAATGTGGTCGATCGCGTGCTACGGTAGCGCTACGGCAGTCGTTGAAACTATTTTTCCTGACCGCGGCTCACATAAGTTTGCACCTTGACTCGTCTAGTGAAAGAACTTAAGGGGAAGTGAAAGTCGCTTGACGGGGCCATGAGTGTGAGAGATATAGTTGCAATTTTCAAATGAACTTTATTCAACGGTGCTAATTTTTTTTGAGAAAAAAATGAATTCGGGCCGGATGCGAAATTACCGTGTGCATCGGGCTCGAATTTGCTTTTCCTTAAAGAAATTAGCACCCTTAAGAAAAGTTCATTACAGTTTTTATTACCGACCGCGATATTTTACTTCCTCTTAAGCCTACTCTACGGATAACAAAGCGACGACAGCGTCATCTCATGGGGCACTCCCCAACTTGAGCTCTATCCAACTAAAAATAATATATTCGATATTTTTGCCATAATTCACGAAATCGCATGTAGATGCGATTTCAACTTTTTGAAAGACGAATTTTCGCTTATAGTATCAGCGCAATGCTATTTATTATTATTTTTTTTGTGAACGACGATTGCAGCCTACATCAAATTACCTTAACGCCAAGTGAAAGTCACGTGACCGCGCCACGAAAGCAAGAGAGATCCCGTTATTGGCGTTTGGAGTAGAGTGAGAGGGAAAGCACGGGAGGGTGTTTCTTCACATGGCGTTAAAGCGAAGTGAAATAGACTCAGTCGGTAACAAAAACTGTAATGAATGGCATTCGGAGATGGTAGACATTTCGCGAAGAAGCAAATAAGTCGCTGATGTAGAATTCAATATCAGAAAAGTATTTCAATATTTAAAATACCTAAAATACATCAAGCATTTCAAATAGGCCCAGCCCTGATATATACTTGGCAGAATTATATCTGGCACCGTTTGTAATTTGTATTGACAAATTACTTTTAAATTGAGTAATGGTAATGTCGAGGGGAGAAAATACAATTACATTTGGTAATTGTAATGGTAAATGAAAAAATTACAAGTACATTTTGGAATCGTAACGGGCAATGAAAAAATTACAATTACATTTTGTAATTTTAACGGGCAATGGAAAAATTGCAATTACATTTTGTAATTGTAATGGGTAATGAAAAAATTACAATTATATAAAGTAATTTTAATTGGCGATGCAATCATTACAATTATATAAAGTAATTGTAATGCACGGGTAATTTCATTACGAAAGTAATTCGGGCTGCCCAACACTGCGATGAGCCCGATAGTTTTATCATACCTCGCGTCACCGACATTTATAGAAGACTTTTTAAATTCTATCGGTGTATCATCGATCATAAACTTGTCGTTGGTAAGCCGTCGTACGCCATACGAACAATCTAAGGTAGTTTTGTTATCCGATCGTAACAATGCAAGATACTCGTTTATCAAATCGTCTTCCTCAACACCTGACTTCACCACGGTTTCATCGCCGATATTATCATCATCAACATCATCAGCAACCGATTTAAAAGAAGAATTCGTGTCATCATCCTCGTCGTCGCCGTCGCTGCCATGATCATCGTCCTCATCGTCTTTGTTTTTTACTTTGCTATTACTCGATTCCCCAAAATCTTCTCGGTTAATTTTTTTCATTTCATCTTTAATTTCATCTTTCATTTTCTCCCTGATCTCATTCTTCACTAGTGTTTTATCATGATTGTCGGCTGTATCAGACGAACGCACTAATTTTTTTAATGGCTCCACTATTGGTTTGAAGGCGACTTGCATTGCCTGTTCATTGGCCTCTCGACCTGACTTTAACATTTTATGTTTTCTACGAATTGCATCGCTGGCTTTAACGATTTGACGCAAAACGTCTTTTTTTTTGGATATTTTTTCGGTCTTCATGCTGTCGGAGCTGAGTCACGAATGCTACTGCCTCTCATTCATCTAGTTAGGGAATATTTATGCCATGTTCATGCATGCAAAACAGTCAAATCCTTTCCGATATCTCCCCTCATCAAGATCGCTATCCTTATCAATCAAAATAAATCCACACTTATCGATCCAACAGGCTGAGCACAAGTTTTTGAATTCGGTGTAAGTCATATCGGTATTCACGTGATCATTGTATACGTGCTTGAGATTCATATCATCCTGCTTAAATAGTACTAGCAGATTGGCATTGTCACGCACGAGATGCTTCGGAATACGTGCATATGTTTGACAGAGGTAGAATGAATCGACGTGTTCGTGCCTTCCCATTGAGAAATATGCTCGAATATTATCCTGTTTCTCACAGGCTACATCATCGAAAATGAATATCGAGTTTGGTCTAGCTTCGTTTGGTGGCACCACTTGTTCATTCTCATTAAATGGAAAATATTCAACACCGTTAACAGGCTCCAGTAATTTCTCTAGTAACTTATATTTTGGTTGTTTGAGAGATTTAGAGTATATGTAAATGTTTTCGAATCGTAATCCATGGGGATGAGTTATGAGTGTAAGTAGCGCGTTAGTTTTACCGCAGTTCAACGGTCCACAGAACACTGCTCGAACGGTATTCGGTAATAAATTACCATGACGTTTCTCAATCCTCTCCTGCTGCGCAAACTGATCAAAATTTATCACGGGCAAATCCGTGGATTGTGTCTTGAACCTCATCTTGACGAAGACTAACGAAACATCGTATAAATATGAGAGTTATAAGTAATTTTTCTCAGTAGCTCATGTGTCTTCTTGTGGATATGAGTGTGCAGAGTCGCGCCAAAAAGCGCGGTAAGGGCTTGGTTAATAGCATCATTAACAATCTTCCCGTTGAATTGCATCTGCCTGGTTATCAGTACTGTGGACCTGGTACGAATCTGACGAAGCGTCTCGCGCGCGGCGATCCTGGTATTAATCCGGTCGACGCAGCCTGTAAGGAGCACGATATTGCTTACTCGAAAAATCGAGAGGACATTTCCGCTCGGAACGCAGCTGACAAAGTTTTGGCTGAGAAAGCTTGGAAGCGTGTATCCGCCAACGACGCCAAAATTGGTGAGAAGGCAGCGGCGTTGAGTGTAACAGCCATAATGAAAGCTAAAAGAAAATTGGGTATGGGAGTCAAGAGACCGAGTACCGCAGGACTCAAAAAGTTAATTGGAGCTGCTAAGAAAGCGATGATTCAGAGTAATGATTCAAGTATAGCCATAAAGACAGCTCTGAAAGGTGCGCGACAAGCAGTCAAAAAGGTGGGCGGCAAGAGCAAGTTGCGTACACCCCGCATTCTCCCTGTACCGCGCAAGATCGGCGGTTTCCTACCATTTCTTGTACCTATATTTGCGGGTCTCAGCGCTGCCGGTGCGCTGTCCGGCGGTGCAGCTAGTATAGCTAAAGCCGTTACGGCTGCTCAAGCAGCTAAGCGTGATTTAGAGGAAAGTAAGCGGCATAATAAAACGATAGAGGCAATTGCTTTGGGCAAAGGTTTGCATCTAAAACCATACAAAAGAGGATTCGGACTTCATATCGCATCAAAAAACGGAAAGTGACGCTGCCGCATCGACCGCTAACTGATACCGATTTATTCAAATATGCTAAAATTATGAAAATTCCCCATTTTCGTGGAGTTTTCATGCGAAATGGTTTACCGAAGAGTGGTCCATTCAAGCATGAGTCGGGGATTATCAATCTTGACGATAATGACGGATCCGGTACGCACTGGGTAGCGTACAAGAAATCTAATAACAACGTCATTTACTTTGATAGTTTCGGTGATCTTCAACCACCAATAGAATTCATCAGTTACGCGGGTGTTGGCAGCGTTAACTATAACTATAAACAATATCAGTCCTATGATACCGTAGAGTGCAGACATTTATGTCTCAAATTTCTTTGTAATCAGCTTGATCGTAAAGAAAAATATTTTCTATATAAACATACGTTATAATGCTATACGCTCAGTTATGTATACGTCAGCATCATTAGCGATACATTTACATTAACTATATCGGGAACATCGTCTATTCTCGAAGCACAATATTTTCCGCCTATCGAACTTTCTGCATATAAAAACCATACTCTCGGACTTGTTGAATTATTAACCTTCAATTCAATTCCGAACATAGATGTTGGTAATAATAAGCTTTACATTGGAGATGAAGTAATAACCATTCCTACCGGTAGTTATGAAATCGAAGATATCGAAAATTACATGAAGCAAGTTTTAATTGGTAAAAATATTGTTATCGATATCAAACCAAATAATAATACTCTTCGCAGTGAAATTAGGTGTACTCGTGACATAGACTTTAGACCGGGAGATTCTATTGGTCGGCTACTGGGATTCACTCAGCGTATTTTGGCAGCGAATAAAAGCTACGAGTCTGACCTCCCCGTAGCCATTCTCAAAGTAAACGCGTTAAGAGTCGAATGCAATCTCACGACTGGTGCGTATATAAACGAGCGAAAAGTCCATACGATTCACGAATTTTTTCCATTCGTTCCACCGGGGTATAAAATAATTGAAGTGCCATCGCACGTCATTTATCTACCAATCATCGGCAAGATAATTGACCATATTCAGCTACGAATAGTAGATCAGGATGGGAATTTGGTTAATTTCCGTGGCGAAGTCATAACAATTCGACTGCATATCAAATCCCAGTAATAATGGGTATAGTGTTTAACAGAAAAAATATTAATTATAATAAGCCATCATGTGCGAGTCAGATCAGTCGACGGCCAGCTCCCAAGGCGTAAACACATCAGAACATACTGCTTCTAAAGAGTCTGGGGCTGAAGGTCAAGCAAGGCAGAAAAAGACAATAAATCGATATTTACTTCGCGTATTTTGCGTCTGCTGCTGCATACGATGGAGGAAGAAATACTCAATATTCAGACGCCCATCGTCTTCGATGAATCCATAATACATTGTGAGATCCATGCTCATCAACCTTATGCATCATCAACTTTCAACAATAGTGATGAGATACGAATTGCCGTTCAGCATCAGGATCTCAGCTTACTACCCAGCAAGAGTTCGATTCACATATGTGGAAGACTCGTAAAGGAAGATGGAGCAGTCGTCACTACGACGAGCCTCGCCAATAATGCTATTTGTCATTTGTTTGAGGAAGCTCGCTATGAACTGAACGGTATAGAAATTGATCGAAACAAAAAACGTTGGGATTACGAGTCTTATGAAAGGATATGTGTCTCTAAATCCGGGCAAAAGTTCGTTATTGGAAAATGCTGGTTGGCTGGATGTCGAAGAAAATAAGAGCTTAACCAGTGCAGGATACTTCGACGTATGCGTACCACTTAGTTCGATCTTTGGATTTGCCGAAGATTATCATAAGATTGTCGTCAATGCTAAACATGAATTAATTTTGTCTCGATCAAAAAGTGATGACAATGCTGTTATACAAACAACTGCGGAAGCGTTTAAAATTCTTATACATAAAGTAGAATGGCTTATACCATATGTGACAATCTCAGACCAACGAAAAATACGACTACTAAATTTGATTGCCAAAGATCCTCCAATTCCCATGAGTTTTCGTACTTGGGAATTGTATGAGTATCCGCTACTCCGGACTACCACGAAGCATGTGTGGACCGTCAAAACATCTTCCCAGCTGGAGAAACCTCGATATGTACTTCTAGGCTTTCAAACTAGCAGGAAAAATAAGCCACTTAAAAATGTCAACCATTTCGATCATTGAAACATTAGCGATGTGAAATTGTACTTGAATTCACAATGTTATCCATATGGAAACTTGAATCTGAATATTGGTCAAAATCAGTACGCTTTGCTGTATGAAATGTATACGAATTTCCAATCTAGCTATTACAGTAAAGATGCCGAACCGTTGCTGAACAAAAGTGATTTTAAAAATTATGCTCCGCTAATCGTAATCGATTGTTCAAAACAGAACGAATCTCTTAAATCTGGCCCCGTTGACATTCGCCTGGAGTTTGAAGCAAAAAAAAATTTCCCCGCTGAAACATCCGCATATTGCCTAATCATACATGATCGAATAGTCGAATATAATCCAATTAGTGTTGGGGTGAAAAAATTAGTATAAAAGCCGACCCTCGATCGTGAGTCGAGTTAGTGACATTCAAGATGGATTACATCGTTGACGTTCAGGGCTTCAAGAAACCTTTCGATGAGTTTGTTCTGAAAGAATTTTCCATTATTGGAGTTAAAAGTGACGAAGCAGCCGAACCTCTGACACTTCTCCTCAAACCGCCCTGTGCGTGGTCAGCCTTACCAGCAAAATATAAAGCCATGAATTCTTGGCTTAAACGTAATTATCACGGAATATCCTGGACCTCCAGCGATGTATCCTACCAAGCAGCAGCAAAGACAGTTCGATCCATTTTACAATATGCGAGAACCATTTTCGTGAAAGGTCTGGAGAAGAAGAGATGGATAGCAAGCTTCATCGAAAAATCACCATCATCCATCGTTGACATGGAATCGTTGGACTGTCCATCGCTGCGAAAATTACCGACCATCCTCTCGACCAATGGATGCCCCCATCACCCCAATATCTTGAAATATAATTGTGCCGAAGCGAACGTGAAATCTTTGAAGAATTGGCTTAAATCAGCTCAAACTTCATGTAAGACGGAGGAGGTTTCCTAAGAAATGAATAAACATGATATATACTATATATAAAATATATTTTTATTTTCCCACCCACACCCAAAAATTTTTTTACAGTATTAAAAAATTAAGCAAAATAATACATATTTATATATATGGTTATAGTATATATAACGAAGCCCCCAACTCGAGATCAAAGATTGTTCGTTGTGAAACAGTTCATCGTCACCATCACTGTCGAAAATTGTCACAAATCTAGCAGCTTGAAAGAATTCGATGCTGCTGCTGCCAATTCAATGCTCGGATCGTCTGCATGAATCTCATCCTCATCATCGGTTCACAGGCTTTTGAATTCGACACTATTATATCTTCCACCGTCATAGTTCATGTAG
Organism: Exephanes ischioxanthus; assembly: GCA_958510785.1. Lineage (NCBI taxonomy): Eukaryota > Metazoa > Arthropoda > Insecta > Hymenoptera > Ichneumonidae > Exephanes > Exephanes ischioxanthus. The sequence goes on from OY294022.1 coordinate 456,740, forward strand.
AGTTCTCCAGCCTGTGCGGCTTTCACAATTTTTTGAAATTGTTCTTTATCCTCGTCGAGAGCTTTCACAAGTCTGGCAGGAAGGAATGTGGCGAATTCGTTGCCCACCTCGACGACGATTCTCTTGCCGTATTTCGTTTCTACGAATTTGATGTGAGTGATTGGATGGTCCAGCTGCACCTCCCAGTCTTTCAGCTTCCTCGTTGGAAGGAATTCCGCCATCTTGCCCACCGCGTTGATTGCAGAGAAATCCATTTTCCGTTGATACGTGGACCCTCGGTGATATGCGAAGCCTCGAAATTTCTTGCGCGAAGAGATGCAGGTCTTCTCTTGTACGAATCAAACTTTTAACTTCTTCGATGTGTTCAAAAAGCAGTCGGATACGTTCTTTGAGCTCCACACGTCTATCCTGCATTACGTTCTGGTTTGATCTGAGTAAAACTTGCAGCATCCGATTTTTTCAAGCTTGAACCCCTCCCATAATCCCCCCACCAATTTTTGGGATTAACCCCTCCCCAAATCCCGACAGCCTCATCGATAAGTTCCGCCTTTTATTCTTTAACAAACTTTGTTATTTTTTTCGTCATCAACACTTTGACACCCTCTTATTATCTTTGCATTCATCGCAGCTTTCCATATACACTTTTCACATTCTCGACGACGAGGTGCTGGTCCATCGATATGCGTTCGCATATCAGGCGTATTCCAATGCTCCATACAGGGCAAGTACGAAGCTAGTTCAACATCCGCATGGAGATGTGCGGGCAACCGATCCCATAGATGATGAATTTGCTTGCTCCAATGCCGCAAAAGCTGAGGTTTCGTGATATTTTTCAGCTCAGCCTTCGTTAATTCCCACGGATTTTTAATATTATGAACCGCGAGTACACCATCGATTGAATTCATCTTGCCTTCGAGTTAAGAAATGAGCTCCACGTCTCACGACTCTTGAGTCTTATACACTCAATATTATATACACACACCACGATATAAAGCGTTGAATATTCGGTGCGACGATGTTTGTTTACTTAAACCCTCCCCCTATAAGAAATTTTGAGGACAAGGGTCTGACTCATCGATGAGTGTATCGATTTAAGAAATGAGCTCCACGTCTCACGACGAACAAGGGCCTGACTCATTATCCATTCATTGGGTATAACTGTTCTATTTATCATTTGTTTATAAATGTTTATCGCAGTAATAAATTTCAAGAGTGACAAGTGGTCTAAGATATTTGAAGTGTTTGTATATATTATCGCCTAAACAAGCGCTTGATAAAAATTCGAGTTCAACTCGGGTGTGTTTATTTATTAATGTTTATATTATAGGTAATAATTGACAGCTCTTGGAGGGTCACCGAGCGATACATTCCGAGAAAAAAGATAAACATTCAACCGTCCAACCACCCACCTCCCACCGCCCACCTCCTCATCACCCACCGCATGCCGCTCGTCGATTCACGCAAAATAAAAAAATTAAATTTCAATCACCCCACCACCCACCACCCACCACCACCCACTGCATGTCGTTCACCGATGCACACGAAAAATAAATTTTCTACCGCCCACCCACCCACCACCCACCCGACCCACCTCTTCACCACCCACCGCATATCGCCCCACCACCCACCCGACCCACCTCTTCACCACCCACCGCATATCGCTCGCCGATTCTTTGAAAAAAAAATTCATCCAAACCACCCACCCACCCCCACCCACCCCCCTCTTCACCACCCACCGCATATTGCTCGCCGATGCTTGCAAAAAAAAAAAAAATCAACCCACCCACCACCCACCACCCCCCACCCACACGCACCACCCACCCACCCACCGCCACCCACAGACACCCACCCGCCACCCGCCACCAAGTGGTTCGAGTCTGAGCTAAGTGGTTCGAGTCTAGGCTAAAAAGTGTCGGTAAATGTCGGGGTAGATCCCTTGGCTTAGAACCCGCCTTGTATATCTACTGATTCACTTTCCTCAGCAACTTATACTGAATATCAAACTCAACTACAATCGGATGGTATTGTTTCCTAACTATTAATTCTGATTGAATGTCTTGTGATGATACCTTTTCGTGTAGTCTCCCAAAACTGGGTCGATCTGGGGAGTAAGCGGGGGTGAAGGGAAGGGGAAAATAACGGTCCGAAGTTTTGTGTAGAAAACTAAAATATTATATTCTTCAATAGGTCAACGTTGCAAAAATAACAGGTAATAACAAAAGAGAAACGAAAAAAAAGGAAACGAGGTCGGGGCCTTACAACAAAAAAAAGGGGGTACGTCAATGATAATCGGGGAGGGAAATAAGAAAAGAGCTTAACAGCGTTAATCGAATGTAACAATCGAATAAAACAAAATAAAAGGGGGAACGGAAAAGTTAAATAATAATCGCAATAACTGACTTGAAAGAGCTTATACAAAAAAAACGATGTTTATCATAAGTATCGGTGTCGTCGCGTCGCCCGGTGATTGGTCGACGGAGACAGTGGTGGGGAGGTTTGGAAATTCCCCTGGCGTTGGGGTTGGAGAGCGTCGATGGCCCGTTTGAGAACCGCTGCCTTCTTCTCGTTCGGATAGGTCCGAACCGGTCAGCGTACGTGTTTCTCGGTTTGCATGGAGTTGAGAACCGCGACCATGAAGTGGGGGCAGTCCAGTTGGCAAGGTTTGACCGCGACCAAGAAGTGGGGGCAGTCCAGTGTGGCAAGCTGACCGCGACCAAGAAGTGGGGGCGGTCAGTATAGAAACGGGGCAGCTTACCTTTCGCGGCCAAGGATGGGGCAAAAGGAGAGCGCGTCCGCCGGAGCAGGAGAGGAAAGGGGACAGGACATCGCAAGATACTCCAGAGACCAGCTTTAAACACGCAATGTGTAGCTTTTAATTGATCCTGTAGCCAAGTCGATATCGAGTAACATTCTGTGCTTGGGCTCGACTATTTATAGGAGTTCGGAGGCTGATCCGCTTGCGAGAAACGCTGGGCGCCGTTTCGCCATCTGGCGGCCGGGAGTGGTACTCGCGCTCGTTCGAGCTCGCCGCGCGAGTCGAGGTTTATGCGGGACTCACACCGTTTCTCTCAAGTGAGCGACCGAGAACTATTATGGTTTAATTTACAGGTGTGGTAGTGACAAATAAACAATTAATATTAAGTAACAATTAATTAGTTAATTGACCGGTGGATAAATTACCGGGGTCATCTGACCGAACGCGGGAATTTATGAATTCGAAGGCAGAGGATCGTCTAGGGACCGTGCAAGGGGTTAAATGACCATGGTAACTTTCCGTAAAATGACCGTTTTTGGTAATTTAAGTATTTTAGTTCGGAAAGCCGAATGCAAGCTTCTGAGCTGCGGGGAAAGACTTTCGGTAAGTTACCGAAAGTTACCACGGGTTTATTTTGCGGTAAAACATTTCTGAGGGATATTAAAACGATTTTAGGGGAAATATATTGGCGTATAACATCGGGACGGCAGGGGGTTGGGGTCGGTCGCACGGAAAAAGGGGGCTGGCCGGTGAAACACTCTACACAAAAACCTCGATTGGGCTAAATCGAAAAGATAATGACTCGAAAAATAATTAAACTCAAAATAACTTTGTCAGTTGTTTTTGGGCGCCAGCTACTTTCTCGGCGTAGCACCGTAACTCACAGAAAAAAAACGAAAGACAATCGGCAAATTTGCGCGGCACGCGGCTAGCAAGGAACGGGGGGCGGAGGGGGATGAGACTTCTCAGGTCGGGGACACTGTTCCAGGGCTTCTTGACAAATTACCTCGGCACACAAACTGGTAAAAATTACAATAATGAAAATCGGTAAATACTCGCAAAAATGCGTCTCGGGGAACGGGGAAAAATAATAATAACTTATAGGAACGCACGCGGAAAAATCCCGCGAATACCACCACTCACGCGCACGTGTTTGAATAACTCAGAAATGTCGGCGCACGTGGCGGCCGGTACTCGACGGTCGAAAAAGTCACAATAAAAACGCTTACAATTTCCAAAGAAGAGGGCACGGGTAAATGTTCAGGGGTCGGGAAGATGGGAAAAATCGAGAAAGGGGCAGGCGGGGGAAAACTTATGCGCTACTCACGCAACCTGGTCACTCGTAAAATATCGGTTACAAAACCATCCGATATTTCGCACAATATTCCTCTCAATATTCCTCGATTTGCCTGGTCGTTATAATTCTCCGTAATGGTCCAAAATCGTATCCTGGGGAATGGCTTATCGTCTGTACTCGCCGGGAAGGAGTCTTGCTCTCGACGGGGACAGCCGAGTCGTCTTAAAATGTCCTTATTATCTCTTAAAACTGTCGCTCTGATCACACACACACTCGTCTTTCACACGCCTGGGCTCGAAGTGATTTCAGCCTCGCTGCTTCCGGCTTCTTCTCCGACCTTAGGGTCGGTCTTACAAGTGGGCGTACGGTTGGCGGATTCCGATTGGTGGATTTCGGGACTGGCTGCGGGTGGGCGTCGGGATTGGCCGCGCGGCCGTGCGAATATTTCGTCGCGACGGAAGACTCGTCGCGACGTACGGCGCGCGCATCCTCGTCATCGATTTGCCCATCGATCGACGAGCAGTTCTTGGCGACGGGAGGTGGCGGTTCCATGCGGCGCGTCGGCGAAGTGTCTCCCTTGAGAGATCGCGTGCTGAATTTAGTGTTTACCCGGGCGACACACCTCGTCGGTTTACACTCGGCAATCCGAGCCGAGAGGGTGTCGCCGGGTTCTTTGGTGTTGGTGGACGAGTCGGGAAGGGTGCTCCGACTCGTCGGGATTTTCCTCGGGGCTGGCAAGGTCGGACTGGGATTTTCGGACGGTCTCCAATTTGCAGGTTAGTGCAAGAGAGGTCTGGCTGCATATTAATCCTTGGGCTGTCTAGGTTGTTGGAGTCGATCAGGCTTCGTAGGGGTTCAATTTCCCTCCTGGGTGGTCTGCGATGGGTCTGCGGTGTCTTCGATGGGTCTGCGGTGTCTTCGATGGGTCTGCGGTGTCTGCGCTGGGTCTTCGGTGGCTGCGCTGGGTCTTTGGTGGGTGCATCGGAGGGCTGATGGGGCCTTCGATGAGTGAGTATGAGGTCTGACGGGGTGTTAGGGGATGAAGGTCAGTCAGGGGAGGGGGTTAACAATGGTAAAATTCGTTGCTTAAATTGTGTCCTAATTCCGGTTTATTCCCTAGGTGAGTGGTGGGACTCCGAGCCAGGCAGCGGAAGGGACTTGTGACGTGCCACGTCACAGTCTATAGGATACACTATTCAACATTCGATAGGATTAGTTTCATATGAATCCAACGCTACTTACGAAAAACAGGAATCAGAAACACGAATGAAAATAAAAGATTTTTTTTTTTCGTTCTCTATCGAATATTTTAAGCAGGGTAGTTGAGCGACATTTAACAATAATATTATTCAAGTGGCCCGAACACATTTTCCAGTTTTCATCGTCGTGTTTAGCCCTTGTCGATGGTAAAATCTTGTAATTTTTTCCGATCCGGAATTCTAACCCCTGAATGTTCTCGGTTTCCGATTAATAAGAAAACGCAAGATTTTTTTATCCCCATCCGCAATATGAGAGATAATTTTTTTTTTTTTTTACTGAATAAACATTTTCTCTTGATTTACATACAGGTGTCAGATCGCATGAAGCAAGCGAAGGTTACACAAATCCTAGGTCGAGACGCGGTTCCGGTTCCAATCTTGTGAAGAGCAAGCACGAATAGCGACAGAACGAGGTGAGTCTTTTGTAGTGTTATTTTCCTTCCCTTGTAAACCAACCAACCATAAAACTTTGGGTTGGATTTGAGTTGTTTTCTAACAATCGACTCCAACTTAACCAGGTGATTGGTACGCCAATCTAACTCTGATACCTACCTTTTGAAGGTAGCTTTTTGATTGATATTTCAGAACCAACTGTAATACTAACCATTATGTATCGGACAGAAAGTTGGTTTACAGTTGGATTTTCCCAAAACAACCTAATGTCCAACTTGATGTCGAGAGCACCGATAGCTCTAGCCGCAGGGTTGGAAATCGGGTTCTTTAGAAAAATTGAACCATAACTCAACTTCGTATCCAATACACACATACGGTTAGTATTACGGTTGGTTTTGTAATGTAACGGCTCCAGCCTCATTCATACCGATATAATTTCTTTCTTCGCAGCTGTATTATTTTTCCGCTGCGTTCTAATACGCGGAAGCCCTCCCGGGTTATCCGCATCCGGCCGCACGGCTTAGAGCCGTGAGACGGGCCTTATCGCGAGCGTCGCGACACTCTGTCGCGACTTTGTCCCTTTGTGAAGCGCGCGTCAGGCCCTCGGCTTCACGCCCGCTTCACGTCAGTCCAGCTCCGATCGCCGAACGGTACACTCTTCTAAATTCACTGCTGCGATTCTAATAAACCAACGAACAATAGAAATCCACCTCGGAGTTACTTTAATCATTTATATACCCGCATTGCCATTCTATTACATGGTGTCAGAAGTGTGGGAATCACTCAAACACGCCTACAGTTAAAAAAATAAAAAAATAAAGTTTGTAACATTTAATAAAAAAAAAATCTGACACCCGTGTACACCTATTACATGGTGTCAGAAGTGGCGCTACCACTCAAACACGTCCACAATTAAAAAAAAATATATATATATTTCAAAAAAAAAATATTTTCAATATAAAAAAAAAATTCGCGACACTTGTGTTCGAGCCGCAGCTCACACAAACCCGGAACTGACGATCGTGCTCGAGCCGCGCTCGCACCAAAAAACCAAAAGTGAAGAAAAAAAAAAACAATACGAAAAGTGAAAAAAAAAAGAATAAACGATACAGTGAAAAAAAAAATAGTGTCAAGACACTTTATAAATAATAATTAACCTAGACATAAAATATACATATACAAACATTTATTAAATAACAACCTATTAATAATAATAATAAAAAAAACAGTGCAAAAAAAAAGAGAGAACAACAAAGAGTTTCGGGTGCCGAGCGAGCGGTGTACCCGTCATCGAACGAGCGAGCGGCATCGGGGTTACCGACCGCCGAAAGTTCTCGCGCGGCGGCAGCCGCCGTCGTTACCACCAGCGAACCGTCATCGACCGCGGCATCGATCCGCCACGCCCGTGATCTGCCGCACCAGCGCGACTCGCCCGTCAGCTGTCCACCAGTGACGCACCATCCACCACCGGAAAAATTTCGAAAAATAGAAGGAAGGAAGGAAGGACGTTAAAAAAAAACAACAATAGAAGGAAGGAAGGACGTTAAAAAAAAAAAAACAAAGCCAAAAGAAAAATGTGTCTAACCATAACCGACCGAAGTTGAATAAAATTATTATTTATCCTCATCATACACGTAAGTACAAACCAATTAAATAAATCATTTTTGTTATTATTATTTGACAGCGTGCAACGTATATTGAGCCAATTATTATTATTATTTGTTTTCAAATGTGCAATTAAATACGTGAAAAATGAGCGTCGACTCACGAAAACGTATCGCAACAACCTTGTTATGTACTCGTGGCGCATGTCACGACATATGACCACCGTAGTTCATGGCATTTCACACGGATGAAGTAGAATTTCCCTTTTTCTCTACTACACGTCAATTCTCTTTTTGCCCTTTTTCACCCCAATACAAAGTAAACGCGCCTCACGTAGATGGCAGCGAATAATAAAAAAAATATATTACAACATTTATAGAGATACACAAAAAAAAAATATAACGAAAGATCGAAAATTTATATCGATGCTAAAAAAAAGGACAATTTTGAATAAAACAAATTAAATAGAGTATTACAAATATTTATAAACAATATTTACCAAAAATTATTAATATTAATACCCTTTTTTTAACTCGATAAATTTTCAAACCTTTTTGAACTATAACAAAATCCTTTTTTTTTACTCTCATAATTTAATTAAATTTTTCATACATAACTTCGAAATTTATTTGTCTTTGGCCTTTATCAATATTTCGTTTTATCCTGCGAATATCAAATAAATCCAGTTTCGATTTTAATTCATTCTTTTTTCACATATTCAATCAAATATTTTAGCATATGCATTAAAAAAAAAAAAGAAAAAAAAATTAAATTAATTACAATACAAAATTCAAACTTACAATTAGTACACAATTAAAAAAGAATTGATCAAACACAATAAATAATCAGACAATACATCATCATCAACAATGGCGACCAATAGTATTGCGTTTTGTGATGTTTGCAGCGCAATACCATCGTTTAATGGTAAAAATATTCCGGTTCTCGACTTTTTACGCATTTGTAGAAAGGGAGCAAAGATGGTTCCCGAAATTGACCAATCGCTATTTTTAAACGTAATTTATCTAAAACTATCTGGATCGGCTGCAGATATAGCAGATTCAAAAACGCATTTTACACTCGAAGCGCTTCTGAGAGATCTCAGAAATGCCTTCGAAAAACCAGTGGAATTATCCGACTTAGAATTGGAATTAAAGTCTAACGCACAAAAGTACAACGAGTCTGTTAGAGACTACGCAATGCGTACACGAAAAACCGCCGAAAGAATCGAAGAACAACTCAACGAAGTATACACAGAGAAACACCAACAACAGTATCTGCTAAACAGAATACAAGAAGCAAGGCAAACAGCGATAAAAGCCTTTATTCGCGGATTATTCGATCACATTGGGAACATAATCATGCAACAAACATTTCTAACCCTGAACGATGCAGTCGACGAAGCAGTAAATATAGAAAACGAACTCGTGCGTAGGCGAACGCTTCATCACACGCGAAGCTGCGAAAAATTCGAAGCTAGGGAAAATCGTCCCAATAAAGCGAAAATTCATTTCGCACAGTGGAACAACCAACATGGACGCTACACCGAAGAAGATATGCGCGAAAACATTCATTCACGATCCGATAACTATCAAAATCGTGACAGAAATTCTCGAGTGCAATTCAACTATCGTGATAGAGACTCACACAATCGACACGACTATCGCAAGCGAGATTCACGAGATTGTAACTACCAAAACAATTCGAGTGTCAATTACAACAATTTGCGTGACAATTACAATTCGCGCGGCTATCACAATGATTCCCGCGACAACTCGCGCAATAATTATAACAATCCACGTGACAACCAGAACAACTCGCGACGAGACGATTCGCGAGATCGCAATTATCAAAACGACCGAAACTATCGCGACAACTCGCACACTCGAAAGTACCAAGACAGTTCACGTGATCGAAATTATCGAAACAAATCACGAGATAGCAGTCTCAGCGATTCGCGAAATCGCCAAATATCCAATCAACAGTCGAGCCTCGATATAGCACAGATCGAACAGATTTTTCAACCCCTACTTAAACAAAAAGAAGCAAAGTGCTCCACGAGACTTCGCAACAATAATCAAGTCTCAACAGTGTACGACGCAAACGCCGAAAAATCTAAACAAGTTCTCCCTAAACAGACAAAGCAACCACAAGAAGAAACAAACCAATTACCGAAAAAGACCGAATCAAAACTAATAACGGAGAGTGTACCTATAAAAATTGATTCATCCATTGACAACGAAACTCCGCAAACAGAAACATCAGAAAACGAAGCTGAACTCATAAAAGGACCTACACGGAAACCGACCAGGCAAAAATTAAAAGGAATACGCAGAATCAAACTACAACGGATACCAATCGAAAAATGTATAGCGGACTCATCTGAAGACGAAGATAGAGAAATAAACGAACCACGCAAACAACATAGGAAACGAGATGATATTGAAACAAAATATAAGTATACGGATATAGAAGATAGCACAACAGAAGATGAAGAGGAAAACGAAAAAAGCCCAACGAGGCAACAAAACGGAAAAAGCCCAACGAGGCAACAAAAAGAAAAGAGCCCAACGAGGCCGCAAAAAGCAAAAAGCCCAATGAGGCCAAATAAAACAGAAAGCTTATCGCAGCTGAACAAAAACGAGTTTCGTGAAAAAGTCAGCCCTGACGGGGCAACCGGCTACTTATACGGTAACAAAAGCGAAAAAATCAATGGAACCGAAAACAAAAACGACAACCAAAAGGCTAAAAATAAGGAAAATGAAACGGAAAACGAAACAGAATCCGAAAACGTAAATTCCAACAAACAAGGATTCAAACCGTTGCCGACCAACATCGGAGAATCGTCTGGTGACAAAAATAATGGTAAACCACCCGTAAAACCAACCTTCAGATCACCTTCAACAAATATACAGGAAAAGGATAACCCTCCGAAAGCCGCACAAATATCAGTACAACTTGACAACTCACTGCCAACTCGTGACGAAAAAATATCGAATTTAGAAAACTCCGTACAATCAGTACAATTGAATGCCGAAATGTCACGAGAATATAAGGAGGCCGCGAAACTCGAAAATCAATCAGTACATAGCGATAAAGCAAATGAAACACTATCACCACCAATAGCATTAGATTCGCGAAAAATCGCTCTACCTTGGCATCGAGAAACAAGCACATCGGAGAAAAATGAAAACAGCATACCACAGGAAGTACCACCGAACTTCCGATCACCACCGATTCCCAGAAACGTTTCAGAACTCGGAAGTTTACCATCGTCTTTCAGCTGTATTGAATGCGCAACGAAATCCAAAATGGATTCTCCATCACCCGTGCATTCCAATATTAGACTACCATCGATAAACGCTGAACGAACAAATGATTGTGAACAATATCCTGCACAAACACCAGTGCAACCGAACTTTAGGTCACCACCAATACTCCATTGTGACATAAAAATTGATAGACCAAAAGCTAACAATTATCAACCAATGATACTAATACCGCGCAACAAAGTGTTACCAGAAACGATCACTAACCTTCTATCGAAACTAACACCAAATCGCAGAATATCGCCTGGAAGCGCATAATACACATTTGTGGTTTAAACGAACATCCCGATCATCGACAAAACAAAAATCATAAAAAATAGGAGAATATTCATTAATATTTTAGTTAAGACTAGATATAAGACAAACGAACGACATATAGACAACACACACATCTTGCACATAGTAAACATTCGAAACATTTAATAAAACAGATACACAGAAAAACCGGAAACGCACAGAATGTAGATAAATACCAAGCCACCCAGACACTTAATAGAACCAATTGAACTGCAAATTATTTTTTCGGAATACCAGAAAATCCGATAAACTATAGTAATAGACACAAATACACACAAAACCCATATATTTATTCACACGTACATTTAAGCTACATTTACTCCGATACAATCGCGCATCCATCAATATATTTAATTATTAATTTTACTTCGTAAATAGGAACATGAGGGAAACGGAAGTTAAGAAAGAGGATAAGATCGAGACAATGACAATCTAACAAAAAAAAAAACAGATGTTTATACACAATGTCTGAGACATGCTCTGCGACACACGTATTTTAATGCAACAAAGAAAAAACGAAAGTCAGCAACTTTATATTTATAACAAAAAAAAATCGTATGGGAACAATCATATCCCAATATCAATCAATATCAATATCAATTTGATTTATTTCATTTTTTTTTTTTTTCTTCTTTCGCAACGAAATTATTGTCTACCCTTTTGGCCAATATATATTTGCTATGTTTTTTTTATATACCATAAATCTTCGTGTTAATCATTTTACCAATTTCCAGAAATAATTTCCATCTTTCACCAACAAATCACTTCCAAATAACATACCCAACCCACTAACCACCACTAATCAGACATTTAGAATGTTACAGGTAATAGAGTATCCAAATTGGGAAATATAATATAACAGGAAAAAGAATCGTAAAATAAGGGACAAGACGAATACAGGCAAACAATGGACCACCAAAGGAAGTACAAAATTAGAACAACAAAAAGGAATATATACGAACGTTTTGGAAAACAATACTGAAAATCTTCTCAACGAACGAAACAGGACAAAATTTGTTATATTTCATTACCATTTCAACATCAGATTTAATCCCGTCCAACTTAACCAAACCATTCCCTACTAACACGAACAACTAAAAGTTTACTTAGTTACAGATATCAACAACCACCAACTATTTAAAAAACAACGGGAGTGTGCCGCAAAGCAGCAAACATAAAAACCAAGGGATTTCAATCATCCAAACCAACATGGATAACAACCAGGAGCTCTACTTCTTCAACAATCAACAATCAACAATCAACAACCAACAAAATTAAATATTCGAAAGAAAAACACAAAACATAACACATCTACACAAAAATGAAAATATAAAAAAAAAAACCCCGAAACTTTCCATTTATATAAAATCACACTTAACAACAAATTATCAAATGTAAATTCTATTCAACATCCGATGCGGGGGCATCGTTTTCACTGGAGGGGGAGTGTAACGGCTCCAGCCTCATTCATACCGATATAATTTCTTTCTTCGCAGCGGTATTATTTTTCCGCTGCGTTCTAATACGCGGAAGCCCTCCCGGGTTATCCGCATCCGGCCGCACGGCTTAGAGCCGTGAGACGGGCCTTATCGCGAGCGTCGCGACACTCTGTCGCGACTTTGTCCCTTTGTGAAGCGCGCGTCAGGCCCTCGGCTTCACGCCCGCTTCACGTCAGTCCAGCTCCGATCGCCGAACGGTACACTCTTCTAAATTCACTGCTGCGATTCTAATAAACCAACGAACAATAGAAATCCACCTCGGAGTTACTTTAATCATTTATATACCCGCATTGCCATTCTATTACAGTAATATCGCCAAAAATCTACCTCTCAAAGATTGCAATGAGTTGGCTTGATGCACCGATAGACTGGTTGGTTTACAGGTTTTTGTTGGTTTGGTCAGAACTCAAGGTTTCCTACATATAACGATACTATTGATATTATGGGACATGACGAGAGATCCGATGTTTTTCTTTTTTAGTGAACCCTTTTCCGTTATCGGCGTATTTTTTTGTTATTGTTCTTCGTGCCACTTTATAAAAACATATGTCTGAGCTCTATCGCCAAATAACCTCTGATCTACGTCAATTTATTGTGTCAGCAATCGGAGCGAATACGACCAACATAAATCATTAAATGCAAAAAGGATTGAGTTTATTTTTTCAAGGACTGATTACTTTCAGTTGTGATCTGTCCACTCAAAAATAGTAAGAGAGTGTCTATTAAAATGACCATCCGTCTTTTTTAAGTGCTGCTACCGTCAGAATATGTCGTAGCGCATGAATCGAAAAGTCAAATTTGGTAGCGGTGAGTTCAGTGGATGTCTAACATCATGCACGGCAATTTTCAAACCCCTCTAATGCCAGGGAATATTTTTTTTTGCTTGCATTTCACTAAAAATAGCTTTTTCGGTGTATTTATCCTCATGGACGTCCGTACCCCGCTATAACTTTGGACTATGCGAACCAATTTTGCTCATCTTCACAGTAGTGTTTTATCACACCGTCAACATTGTGCGCGTACATTTTGGAAACCCTGGGAACCTTTTAATTATTTTTTATATTACAAAAATCCCCTTTTTCTTGTCACGTTAAATGTTTGTACGGTGTTCCAATTCTGAAACCTGCAAACGATTTTTGTTTTAATCCACGGCAATATTTCATTGCATCGAAAATACTATGCACAGCAAATTTGGAGACATTCCGATATTTCTGAATTATTTTTTCAAGAATCTTTCCATTAAAAAATCCATTTTCTCTAGTCGGATGTCCCTACGGTGTAACTATTAGCTACAATTGTCGAAAACTTTGTTTTTTTAACCCTCGGTAGCGAGGTCTAAATTTACTTAGATTTCACAGGGATTTCGCAGAGTTTTTACTTATACGCTATACTTTGGCAGTACGGAGTGGTTCCAAGGAAATCTCAAAATCTTCATTTTGACTTTAAATTTAGATATTCCGAAGTTTTTAATTTTATAAATAGCCGGTAGTGACTCTAAAAATGCATTCATTTCGGGGACCCTTCGCACATCGCATTTTTATTTTATACATCAAGGAAGATGCACGCCTTGGTTTTCTGGATCAAGTCCCGTTCAACTAGCGTCGTTGAAACATCAAGTTTTCCTACATCAGCAAAGGAAAATGACGAGATAGATCTCTTGTATGCCAAGGAAAATGAAACGCATAGGGCGAAGATTATAAAAATTGGCGGTAAGTTAAATAGACATGTAACCACATTAGCTTCGTATTTGCTTCTCTCACTTCGATGTCTCGATTTTTATGACTTTTCTGAGATATAGGATACTTACGCGGTTACTCTTATAATTTGGTGAAACATAATCGTTTTACAATTGGCCACACGTTTGAGGAGACCTTGCAATATAGTGCTATTGTGTTCGATACAAGTAAATTTTACATTCTACCGAAGATTTCGTAAAGTTATACCTTGATATAACTTATATTCTTTGTAGGAGCCTAACGGGGATTGCCTCTCTTCTCCCCTACTCGTGAGACATTCACCATCGTTAATCTTCCTGGTAATTGTGATGATATTGTCCAGTGGGATAATCGTCGTAATAACTGATTTTTCAATCAACTTCCCAATATATTTAAAAAATATGTATTTAAAAATTAATTTTGTACCTTCATTAATAAGTTATATATCAAATAGCACAGTATTTGCTAATTTTCAAGTTCTTGTCTTCGCAAGAATCTCTCTGCCGCGCTTGTTGTGTTTATCAATAGCGATTGCAACTGAAAAATATCTACAAAAACAAAAAAATTACATGACCGAAAGTCTCGTTCCTTCAAGCACACTTTAATATTTTTCACTGATTCCAGAAATCAAGTACAAAAATTTGTTTCGAGTATAGTGCGCTCGTCTTTACAGCCGGCTTAACAGTTGGTGACTGTAACCTACAGCCGGCGAAATACTAACGTAAGAATAGAAACATTTTTATTGAAGAATGTAATGTATTGAAGAATGTTTTGATAGAATTACGTGGAAAATGTGTGCTTAAAGACCATAAATAAGTCGGAACAAAATTTGGATTAAAAACCGAACAAAAAATTGGTTCATATAATGTGGAAAAAAGCCTGATACGGGGTTAACAGCAGGCTTGACATACAATAAATAAATAAAAAGCGATAAAAGTACCAGCAGGGAAGTTACGAACCGATCCCCGGTGAATTTTGTAAAAGAATAAAAAAATCCATCGAGAGCTCGGGACGCAACAGCTGTACACCTAAGGGAGCAGTCTTAGTCCCCGGAATTGCATGAAAAATCATATTTCCGTCTCACTTGCACACACGCTTTGTCCGGCCACTGCGATGTGTTCGGTCACTGGGACGGTTACCCTTCGGTGAGAATTTAAGCCAAGGAACGAAGCGCTCTACACAATAGATCTCTTTTTACGCCAAAAATTCTGCGGAACCTACAAAAAAAGAATGATAGACAGTCGACAGTAAACTTGTCATATAAATAATGAAATATCGTTTCGCCATATTTGTATAGGGCGAAAATTTCAAGCGTCTACAGAATATTGAGAGTGGAAAGACATTTGTACTTGTCGCTCTACAAAAATAAAGCACAACGATATTTCAATATAAATGTATATGTATGTCAAGTAATATGGAAAAGCTGTAAAATAGATGTTTTTTTTTTTTTTTTTAATTGAGCGTCTTATATTACTCCATAGAGGATAAACGGTGGCTCAAGAAAATCGACGTTGACATCGAGGGAAACTTAATGCAAAAGATGCGTACGAAAAAACATAATCCACCGACGCCGAAGAAGAAGAAGAATAAAATCAAGACGAACGTTCCGAGGAACTTGGAGGCAGAGCTGCTCGAGGAGGAACCGTTAGAAATCAGTGAATCGTTAGATCCTACTGGTTTGTATACATTATTCACTTTGCATATACACGGCTAGTCTGCCACTTATCTTTTGGTGGAAGAATTCCTTTATTATAGGAACGTTGAAAATCTATAGTAATTGAATCGTTTTTGTTATAATGAATATTCCGTCTCACAAACTAAAAATAAACAGAAGGCATTACGCTTAATTTTACTTATCATGTAAGCACCCTCAACAATTCGTTCACCTAAAATATAACAAAAATGTAATTAATATTATCATGTACCTTTTACTTATCGTTGAAAGTTTTTAATTGTCCGTACGTCTAAAAGAAACAAAAAATGCGATTTGTATCGATAATATGATACTTTACATATATACAGGGGTTGAGGATTTGCGGGGTTGAGAGATTTGGCTTCAAATACTCATCGCTTACCGTCGATTGGCGATACGAAGAGTCGTAAAAAGAATTATGTGAAAGCGAACAATTTTAGCTGTTCGCCAAATTTCATTATAATTGTTATTAACACTGTCTCTAGTCCATGTGCAAAAATTAAAAAATGAAATTTCTATTGGTACATCAGTAGAAGATACCGTCTTTAGCCGCACCTAAAAACATTCCTCTTATTAATGCTAACAGCATAGGTTTTGTCGTATAAAAATATCTAATAGGATACATTTTTCGAGGAGATATACATGATTGGAACCGTACAATTATGAGCTGACTCAATCTCCTTATAAAAATGCCTGCGAGATAGTTAACGTTGTTCAAATTATTTATATTAATAATAGAAAACCTTCTTATAGTTGTCATCGAATCTGCAGTGCTAGACTGTAATACAGCATTAAGTCAGGCACCTGACGATGATGACAACTCGTCGAAAAAATCGCGGAAAAAAAAAGGAAATGGTTGGTACCATCGAGAGCTCATCAAGTTCGACGACCGAGATGCCAGATCCGTTTAAGTCTAAGGACACTTCGCAAGCTGTGAGACAGGGGCCAACAATTCCACCAGGTTAGCGAACAGTTTTTCTCTGGCACCCTGATGACATTTCATTGGCAAAATTGCGACAACGGGTCGGTAAACTAGGTGGATAAATTTAAAAAATGTTACATTTATTGTTGTCCGAAATTAAGGTCTTCGGAGGAGAAGTGCTACTTTTCGCGCTTACCAAGAGTGTCGTCATGGAAGTGTGTGAAAAGTAAATTTGCGTATGTAAAGTAAAAAAACTGTATTTACAGTACGCCCTACTGTAAAACGCGACTTACGTCACTCTCGGCAGGCACGAGAAGTAGAACTGCTCATGCCCGCGTTACAAAAAATGTGTGTTCTTGGGTATGAATTCTGGAATTTTCCGCTAACATACTACGTTCTACTTCTACTTGCTTTTTATAGTCACGAATACAGTCCAAACTCATAATCCATGAATACCTAAATATTTTGCTGTTTATGTATATAAAATATCAATCTCCAGCAGTGCCGAAAAATGTCTGCGGGGAAGTGACAACGAGACCGCGAACATTATTAAAATAGATATCTCGAGGACGCTCGTCGACACTTTTATAGGGCGAAGATGTGTGCTCGAGTGATAGCCCTTGCAGATTTGGTAAACCCACGATCCTAAGAGGCCGCTTTTTCGCAGCAGTATCGCAAAGTACTATTTCTCACACTTTCCCGATATAACGTCATTATGTTATAATATACGTGATCATGTTGTAATACTGTTTATAGTCACTATATCATCACGTTCAAACAAAGAAAACCACAAACACTTATCCGTTCGTACTCATTTGACGCGTTTGTTACAGTGCAATCTTAGATTTACCTTTTTCTTCTTATCTGAGTCACTATACATTTTCTTAATTTTTTTTCTTCGGGTTCCTAGAAACCTCTGCAACCGTGCTTTCTTTTTGCTGCAAAGAATGGTGCTTCTAGATTCGCAAAAAGTACTGTACTTGCGCTTCTCCGCAAACGCAACCGGAAATTGGTTCGTTCTGCGATTCTTGTTGCATCAGATAAAGAACTGCTTGTAAACACAATTTTCGGTAGCTTCTACAGTTCCTTTTCCGTATTTTCGAAACCGTAAGCTTTTTGACTCTCGCAGACGCAGAAGGGAAAACCCTGTTCTTTTTGTGGTTGCTGAAGTTGCCAAGGATTCGGTTGCCGATTCATCTCTCATCAGCGTTTCGAATTTTTTTGCATACCTGCACAATTATTCTATCGAGTTTCCTTTCAAAAACTGAAGTAAATGTTCCTCTATATCCTCTATTTGCTGTTCGCCTGTCCAGTCCCACTCAGTGAGTTCATTATTTCTAAATTAACTTTCCAGTCTCGCGGCGAAGCGATTTGTCGCCCCTTCGTTAATGGCGATGTGTTACACCTAATATTTTTGCGTAAACATTAAGAACCTTAGTTCTTGGTTCTGACTTTCCGGTGGTTCCGCGTTCTCTGTTTCATTCTCGATATTTTCGCTGTTACTTTCCATTGTCCTGTGCGATTGTTTTAGTGACAGATTTATTATTTGCGTCATCTTTTACTATATTATCCATACTCTCGTTACCCTGCTAATTTTCCATAACCTACAGTTTTCTTTACCAACACATCTTCTCTGTACAGACCCACCATCTGCGAGTCTAGGCAATAGACAAGTTCTCGAGCAAAAAATGTATACACTTAGCTCCTACCCGCTTTCTTCCGACCCTTGAATTTTTCGATAAAGTCCTGTCCCCTTGTAAGTTCTTTTTCCCACACTACCACCTTCAGTTTGGACTCCCTCTTTCTTAACCTTTTCACTAATTGTCGAATTGTTTCTTTATTATCATTTCAATCAATTTTTTGCTCGGCATAAAAAAACGCGCGTGGTTCCGACTATGATCTAAAATAAGCTCTTAATATATTAATAACACACAAACACTTTCCACAGATGAACCTGAAATTGCCGGACACACCCTGAAAGAAGGGTTAAAGAAGATCTCCACGCCATCGTCAAGTTCGACCGCGCCTGTTGTAAAGCCGTCGACATCCAGACAATCCACAGAGCAACCTGCCAAAATGATTATAAAAGAAGCGAGAATAGGCAAAAAACAGAACGAAAGTCATCGACAGTCAATCAGCTTCGGATTCTGAGAGTGATGATCCGATAAGACTTAAAGACTCTTCGCAGGTTCAAAAAAACACACCCCCAATTCTTCCAGGTTTGTTTCCCAACATGACTACTTATTCTACCGCTCTCGCCTGCAGTCGCTTTTCACGCGTCCTAAACCTTCTTTTCTTATCACCGCATTTATTGCCATATTTTAAGACGATGTGAAACTCCACTCCGAGTGTCTTTCTCGTTCTGAAGTGAGGGCCAAAAAGGTATCTCTCTCACACTCGATGCAGATTTCCATGCTCTTAACCTTGCGTATTCTCTATAGAGTTCTTCCCTAATTCGTTTATGACCGACTTTTTTGCGTTTACATCCTTTCGGGTCATCGGATCACTTGAAAAAAGACTGTTCCTTTTCGCACTCGAATCGCAAAGTACTATTTCTCACACTGTTCCGTTATTACGTCATCATGTTATAATACTATATCATCAACATATAACACTATATCATCATGCTCAAACAAAGAAAACCATAGACCCTTATCAGTTCGTAGACATTTGACGCGTTTGTTACAGCGCAATGTTAGATTTACCTTTTTCTTCTTATCTTAGTCTCTATACGTTTTCTTAATTGTTTTCTTCAGGTCCCTAGCAACCTCTGCAAACGTGCTTTTTTTTGCTAAAAACAACGGCATAAAGAACGATGTTTCCAGATTCACAAAAAGTACTGTACTTAAGCTTCTGCGCATACGCAACCGAAAATTCGTTCGTTCTGCGATTCTTGTTGATTTTACCAATCCGATAAAGTGCTTGTAAACCCACTTTGCGGTAGCTACTACAGTTCCTTTTTCATATTTACTAAACCGCAAGCTTTTCGGCTCGCGCATACGCAGAAGCGAAACTGTTCTTTTTGCGGTTGCTGAAATTGCCAGGGATTCGGTTACCGATATATATCTCATCAGCGTTTCGAATTCTTTTGTAAACCTACACAATTATTCTATCGGGTTTCCTTTCAAAAACCAAAGTACATGTTCCTTTCAGCTCACCGGCTCACTTGAAAAAAATAGACTTTGTTCCTTTTCACTCTGATGAAGAGTTGTATAAATTTTGGCTTAATAGTTCAAGATTGTTAACGTACAAGCCATAATCGTTATTTTTTTGTAAAAAATAAAAATTTTAATTCTGATAAAAAATTCTGGAAATCGTATCGTGCGGAAAACGCCTGACTTATTTCTAAAGTAGTATTAATGACACCGTGTACCAACCAATCAATGAAAGCACCAGAGGTGTCGGTGGTGGTTTGGTACGGGGTTTCATAAAAACCACGCAGAGACAAAGTACAAGTGTTTTTCGTATGATAACAGTGGTGGTTTCCATCGTAGTTCAGTAGGTGTGGTTTTGGAACAAAACCACCGCATGGTTTTCATTATGTTTTAGTTGGGTTTTCAGTTTTTTACGACGGTCGCTCAAACTGCCAGGAAGTGATTTCCTAGGAGATTACTCTACTTACCTATATTTGCATTATAATGATGATATCGGTTCTGATTGAGACTTCAACTACTTTTAAAAGTAATCGAAATGGACGGAAGTCCTTCAGTTTTTCATGAAATATCCATCTGTTAACGGTTTAGATTTTGTTCTTGTTTATCCTCGAATTAACGTTATTATGGTTAGCGATTTGCGTTATATATTTTTTGTCAAGTGTTCGAGTTGCTTGGTCGCAGCCATGGGTTCCTTCCCAGGCAAATGGATATTACTCACCCTCGTTTTTCTTTATTTTTTTGTATTGGTTTGTGCGAGATGCGAAGTAGCCGGATTTTCTCACGTCGTATTTTAGCCAATGCTTTGGTTCATTGATATCGTTTGTGTTTTTTAATTCTTTTTAGCCGAGAAATCCTTTTTTTGTCGTGGCATGTGGTTTTCCTTTCTGCTCGCGAGCATAGTCTAAAAGGTAGATTCCGTTTAGCGACTACCGCTGTTTAACGGTCATAGCAATTAATATTCAACTAATTGCGAATCTGTATCGTGCAAGAGTTTCCGGTTGTTGCTTTGTTATTCATGTATTTTTTTTGCATATCTTGTGTTTTCATTAGTTTCTGTTGATTTCACAATATCGCAATTGTAACAGCATGATTGATGGTTAAACTCATTTGGAAGCGTTTGGGTTGCCTTACATCGTATTTGTCCATCACAGTATATACATTAAATAGAACTGTAATATATTTGGTATGGTTTTGGTGTGCATTAATTAGATATTTTCGATGATGCTTGGTTATAAATGTTATGGATAGTAAGGCCCTGAAATAAATAGAATAAAGATACATAAGAAATGTTATCATTCGTCCGGCCCACTTTCCTTACTGCTTCCCAGTGAACACGTTTTATAAAGATAATATACAATGGTAATTACATGTAATATCACAATGTTATTCTTGTGATATATAGAGGGTATATAGCATTGCAGTAATATGTAATGTTTTAATTGTTATTTGCCGGTAATGTAACTCTTGTAAGTCGCTGTAATGAGACAATTATGCATACAATATTGTGTAACCGTTACATAACATACTTGTAACAATGTTAGTATAACTTTCGTGATAATCAAGTAATGTTAATGGTGTGTGACGTAATTACATTACAATAATGTGACTGGACTCTGTAACGTTTACATAACATGTTTACAACATGTATGACCATTACTGTTTATGACCATTACCAAACTACAGGTAGTTTTAATATTACAAAGAGTGGTAGCATAATCCCGGCTTCATAACATGTACACAACTTGCTTATAACGATGTTATAACGAACGAATTATTACTGGGTTTACTGTTACCGTCAAAAGACTAACCGACTAATATTGTATGTCAAAAATTAAAGGTTACACATCAATCATGATCCGTAGGTAATTCGTCTGAACCGTACATACAGTTTTCCAAAATCTTCTCCCGCGAAAAAGCATATACTTAGTATATGCTTTTCGCAGGTCGGAACCGCTTTCTTCCGACCCATAAGTTTTCTGCTCCCTTGATAGTTCATTGTTCGCATACTTCCACCTTTAGTTCAGACTCCCACCTTCCCGTCCTTTTTCCTCGTCTAATTGTTTCTTTATCCGAATTACAACCAACTTCGCGAAATCACGCGTAAAACGCGTGATTCCGGCTACGATCCAAGATAGCCTCTTAATATATTAATAATACGCAAACACTTTCCATAGCCGAACTTGAAATTGCTGAGCACACCCTGAAAGAAGGCTTAAAGAAGATCTCCATGCCATCACCAAATTCGACTGCGCCTATTATAAAGTCATCGACATCCAGTCAATCCCCAGAGACACCTGCCAAAATAATTATGAACGATGCGACAAATGGCAATAAAAAGAGGAAGATGGACATCAACAGTCAATCAGCTACGGATTCTGAGAACGATGATCCGATAGGTCTGCAAGACTCTTCGCAAGTTCAAAAAAACACACCCTTAACTCTTCCAGGTATGGTCCCCAACATGACTACTTATTCTATCGTCCTCATCTGCAATCACTTTTATCGCTTCCTAAATCTTGTTTTCGTATCACTGCGTTTATTGCCACATCTTAAGAGCATGTGAAATGCCTTTCCGAGTATGTCTCTCGGTCCGCCGTGAGCGCCACTGATGCTATCTCTCTCGATCTCCATAGTGTTTCACATGCTCTTAAGACGATGTGAAACTCCACTCTGAGAGTGTCTGTTTCGTTACGATGTACGCGCCAACAGTATCTCTCTCGCAGTCGATGGAGCTTCACATGTTCTAAACCTTACGCTCTTAACCGTTTTTCAGCTTATTTTTCACTTTTATCTCATCCAGATTTTATACCTATTCACCAGAAAGAAGCTCTCGCATAAGCTGAGGCTCGTGCGAATTCATTCACGCTGCAGCATCGACGTTGAAATTTCGACAAAAATACTGTTTTTGGGAATTAAAAAATGCTAACACCGCGAAGCCCTTAGGGGCTATTGTTATATAGGTTATTGTTTGTGAGGAAATAGAAGTTTACGACAAACGTGGACCCTGTGTAATTCTTTAATCTCGATTTTCAAACGTGGCATAATATTTTTTTTATTAACTTTTTATGTATTTTTGTTCTGTTTCACTAATTAATACGTCACCAAAAAACTGAAGAATGTCCGAAAACATTTAGTATACTTTTTTTTGTAAACCAAATGATTCATTTTCCTTTGGAAGAAGTGAATATTGCCGCACATTCCTCAGGTTTTGCACGCGCTTACCGCTTAATGGAATAGAACAAAGCAATGTTGCACTAGATGTAATGTTGACACAGATGAAATTTGCATGTCGCATCCTGATTGTTCAACATCATTTGAAAAATAGGGGTGTTTAATTGTTGGCTTCTTCATAGAGGCTTTGTGAATGATGGCAAAAAAATTAAACAGCGACATACTGATATATTTGTAGCCTTGTAAAAAAAAATTGCTTCATGAAATTTATCGACAAATCTCGTAACATTTGTACGCTTGTATCGATTTTTTTCATCTTCTATTCTACTCGCGTTCCTTTCGTTCCTCTGAATCCTGAGAGTTTCTTTGACTTTGTTAACCATTTATACAATCGTTCAGCTTGATAGCTCAAGATTTGATCGACTCGGAAACGTCAGTCACTTTTCGTACGTCGACAAATTCGAAATCTCAAAATATAAACATTTCGATCGATTCTAGTCACATTTAATACCTAAAATTATTTGATGTTAGTTAATTTCTGTGAATAAATTCTGTTCAAGCTCGAGCTCGAGCGCAAACACGTTTTCTGTTCATGCTCAAGCTCGAGCGCAAACACGTTTTCGAAAAAATTAAAATGTGATAAAATTTTAATAGGTGTTTCAATTATTGCATAAATTGTAATAGCTTAACGGCGCAATCTGCATGCCAAATTGCAACCCGATTCATAAAGCTGTTCTTAAGTTATACAGATCTGAATTTTGTACGCCTCAGACACACACGCATACAATCCATATACACATCCATACAGACATTTTTTCAAAACCACTTTTCTGAACGTTTAAGACAATTTAAAGTACACTAGGGCCTCAACTTCAGCAAAGCTTCCTGTCTGAAGAAGCATAAAAACATTTAAAAATTGCAAATGGATGTCACCTCGCGTCCTCATATTTTCCTATTATTCGCAAAGAATCATGTGAGGGAGTATAGTGGTTATTTCTTGGCTCCCTCGCAGAGGGAGCTTTGTGAACATATTGAACATATTATGAACATATTGAACATATTATATATTGTGAACATTATGAACATATTGAGCTATTGAATTACAAGTTTGTTTGAATGTGTACGCGTTCATCGATTTTCATCAAACCCAATCCAAGTTTCACTAGGTTACACATTCAAACAAACTTGTAATTCAATAGCTCAATATGTGGGCGACGTGGGGACCTACTAGTAATTATCGAAAATTGGAACAAAAAATGAGAATTGACCACTCCATCCGCGTTGTAAATTACAGTTTGATAACTCAATACCTTATAGAAGTTGTGATGATACCTTTTCGCTTAGTCTCCCAAAAACTGGGTCGATCTGGGGAATGTGGGGTAAAGGGAAGGGGGAAATAACGCTCCGAATTTTTGTGTAGAAAATAAAAATATTATATTCTTTAACAGTTGGTCGCGTGAAAAATAACAGGTGACAAAAATAACGAGATCGAAGATAATTTCCGCTTCAACGCCGGTACTGGTACGTTGGAGGGATCGTGTTATTACAAAAAAAATACGTTAATGATAATCGGGGAAAGAATAAAGAAAAGAGCTTAATAGCGGTAATCGTAGGTAACAAAAAAACGATGTCTATCATAATTATCGGGACGGCATGGGTCTGGGTCGGTCGTACGGAAAAAGGGGGGGGGGGGGGGGGCTGGCCGGTGAAAAACTCTACACAAAAACCTCGATCGGGCTAAAATCGAAACTCAGGGGAAAAAATAAGAAAACTCAGAAAAATAGTGAAACTCGAAAAATGACGAAACTCGAAAAATAATGAAGCTCAAAAAATTGTCAGTGGTTGTTTTTGGGCGCCAGCCACTTTCTCGGTGTAGCACCGTAACTCCAAAAAAAGGGGAAAAACAAAAAGAAACTATTAACTTCCGCGGCACACGGCTAGCAGGGAAAAGGGGGAAGGGAAGGGGGATGAGACTTCTCAGGTCGGGGACACTGTTCCAGGGCTTCTTGACAAATTACCTCGGCACACAAAACTGGTAAAAATTACAATAATGAAAATCGGTAAATACTCGCAAAAATGCGTCTCGGGGAACAGGGAAGAATAATAATAACTTGTAGGAACGCACGCGGAAAAATCCCGCGAATACCACCACTCACGCGCACGTGTTTGAATAACTCGGAAATGTCGGCGCACGTGGCGGCCGGTACTCGACGGTCGAAAAAGTCACAAAGAAAAACGCTTACAATTACGAAAAAGAGGGCACGGGTAAATGTTCAGGGGTCGGGAAGATGGGAAAAATCGAGAAAGGGGCAGGCGGGGGAAAACTTATGCGCTACTCACGCAACCTGGTCACTCTCAATCTATATCGGTTACAATTCCTCCGATATTCCTCGTAATATTCCTCTCGTTAATATTTCTCGATTTTCCGGGTCGTCAATATTCCTTTTAAGCCAAATCGTGTCCTTGGGCGATGGCTTATTGGTCTGTACTCTCCGGGAAGGAGTCTTGCTCTCGACGGGGACAGCCGAGTCGTCTTAAAATGTCCTTATAATTCCTTAAAACTGTCGCTCTGATCACACACACTCTAATCGTTCACACGCCTGGGCTCGAAGTGATGTCAGCCTCGCTGCTTCCGGCTTCTTCTCCGACCTTAGGGTCGGTCTTGCAAGTGAGCGTATGGATGTCGGTTTTCGATTGGTGGATTTCGTGACTGGCGGTCGGTGGGCGTCGGGATTGGCCGCGCGGCCGTGCGAATATCTCGTCGCGACGGAAGACTCATCGCGACGTTCGGCGCGCGCACCCTCGAGATCGATTGGCTCATCGATCGTCGAGCGATTCTCGGTGCCGGGAGGTGGCGGTTCCATGCGGCGCGTCGGCGAAGTGTCGCATCTGACAGATCGCGTGCCGAATAGTGTGTTTGCCCGGGCGACACACCTCGTCGGTTTATACTCGGCAATTCGAGCCGAGAGGGTGTCGCCGGATTCTTCAGTGCCTGTGGACGAGTCGGGAAGGATGCTCCGACTCGTCGGAATTTTTCCCGGGGCTGTCGGTGTCGGACTGGCTCTTGGGACGGTCTTCGCTTTGCAGGTTACTGCAGGAGAGGTCTGCTTGGATCTCAATTTTTGGGCTGTCTAGGTCGGTCGTGGTCGATCAGGCTTCGCAGGGGGTCAATTTCCCTCCAGGTTGGTCTTCGATGGCTCCGATGGATCTTCGGTGTCTGCGATGGGTCTTCGGGGTCTGCGATGGGTCTTCGGTGGCTGCGCTGACTCTTCGGTGGGTCTTCGGTGGGTGCGTCGGAAGGCTGACGGGGCCTTCGATGAGTGAGTATGAGGGCTGACGGGGTGGTAGAGGGTGAGGGTCAGTCAAGGGAGAGGGTTAACAATATTAACAGTCGTTGCTTAAATTGTAGTCCTAATTCTGGTATTATTCCCTAGGTGAGTGGTGGGCCTTCGAGCCAGGCAGCGGGAAGAACTTGTGACGTGCCACGTCACAAAGTATACATTTTATGGCCTTATGATACCCCCCACACACGCGCACGCACGCACGCACCCACACGTGCACATCCAGGTATTTTTTCTAAATGTGATTTTCGGACGGATTGGAGCATTCTGAACAGTTTTTAATTAAAATGACCACATGAAAAAAGAAAAAATGAAAAGAAAGCTTCTTCTATGAACAAGGAAAGAAACTAAACCCATAACTGGATAAAATCACACAGGCTTCAGGTTTAGCAAGAACTTCTGTTTCGTCACAAGCAATATACTCACATGAAGAGTTTCACAATAACTGAATTGTGAAATTCCCGAAAACCGCATTTTTGGTAAAATTTGAACATCGATACGACGGTATTAAGACGAATAGTACAGGTCTCAGCTTGAGCGAGAGCTATTTTCTAGTAAGCAGGTACAAAATCGCGATGAGTGCTGCTATGGTAACATAAAGCGTTTTTTTTAATCACCCTGGTGTACACTAAGGCATTCATATTTTTCACAAAATCTTAAAACGCTTAAAACTTTACATAGAACTCTACTTAGTACTGACTGCATCATTCTCCAAGTGTCATCCCACGAGTGCTATTTCAATAATACCATAGTCTATTATGTCCTGCGACGTTTATAATACATATTTTCTCTCACTTTTGACGTGGGAACTGCACTCATTAATTTGTACATTCATTTTCTAACTGCTTCAAATTAATCACTAATGTGTCGGTTCTAACTCCTATGATTACGCAATCGTTTGCTCTACAACCCTTCTTAGTGTCGGTGCCACTCACCCTTTTTCATCGATACGAGACAAACAAAATTGCAAAACGAAAACATACATCCCAGGAAAAAATGATCATATATGGTCATATATGGATCGGATCTGGATGATCGCATCTGATCAGACAAGATAAATTCCGAGATCTGATCATATACGATTATATCTGACCAGATGTATCCGACTATAGTTGGATAGAGTTGATCAGATAAGCTCACATCTAAAAAGACATTATTCTGGTGACTATAGATAAGCAGATCTGATCAGATATGATCATATCTAACACGAGATTCTGGCGAAAAAATGGTTAAAAATAGATTTTAATTGTAGGTTTCTCCTGAACCGACATTTTTCAAGGGCAAATCCATATTTGTAATGCAACTTGTGAAAAAAGTAAAAAAAGATCTTTAAACAGGAATCGAATCTAGAGCTATAGCGTGTTGAACCAAGCCGCTTACCACTCGATCACGATGACTTTTGTCACAGGGTATCAAAATAACAAGTGTATAAGCGACACCTAAATGAAAATTCGTCTTCGAACATTTTTTCTTTCCTGACGATTATAAACGATTTTCACTTCAACCATAAAATTATACGTTCTGTTACACATGTAATGCTTACAAAAGGTACATTTCTTACGCTTATCAATCTACATCATTCACGAGGATAAGAAAATAAACTTGTTGAAATCTGACACCAAATCGCCGATATGTTCAGATATGATTAGATAAGATTCATATATAAACAGAAATAATTTCACATAAGTACAACGCGATTATATATTATCACATATGATTCATGCATAATCAGGTATGTTCAGATATGAATCATATCTGAATATATCTGATCATACGGGATCATATATTATCGTATATCAAATGCGACCTACTTATGCGTGGACTTATATATGTTCATATCTGATCGTATAAGATCATATATTATCCCATTAGATTCATATCTGACATAGATATGGATGTATATGATCACATATGATAATTTGTTCCCGGGATGATATCGATTTATCGTAAAAATAATGAATGTTCATTTGAAATTGAAAATTTCCTATTATATATTCAGTCTGCATTCAGATAGACTTGATTTGAGAATTTTTTGCCGTTATGCTGAGTGCCTGTCCACTTCTTTATACTGCCATTACATTAGATTGTATACTCTTTAACAACAATTCGCCAGTAATTAGATCTATACGTTTAAAAATGAACATATATTTCAATCATACAGTACAATATTATATCGTTTTCAACACTGGAGCAAATTCTTCTGAAGTACATTATACATCAAGTTAACTTGGAAGGTCATTCTCAAGTAGACGGTATGGTATACTGTATTAACCATACAAAAACATGGTATAGTTACACTGGAAGGTCTTGCCGAATGCTTGCGGCCAATGATTGCGGAAATGCTGGAGAAGATAACCGCCCAGAAACCCTCCACATCATCGAACTGTCCCCTGGTCCCGCGTTCGAGAAATCCAGCACCTCGCGATAGCCACTCGTGTACCCCAGGTCCTTCCACCGAAACGGCGAACATCTACAAATCGCGTTCTAAAATTACAGAGGTACCGAGACGTTTCACTCGCAAATTTACTTTTCGTTCACGTCTCCCCTTTGTTTTAGACATTACACAATTTTAATATTACACAATCAAAGGGTAACAGTCGAAATATTTAGCCGGAAATTAATGTTTGAAGCACTGTTATATATCGCACCACCTCCCCGTTAAGATACCTCTAAGATTGTCTAAAGCAGCGGTTCTTAACGTGAGATCCAGGGTCCCCCAAAATACACGAGGGACCCCCTGTGGACCCCCAATGTTAAGAACCACTGGCCTAAAGTGATGATATCGTGTTTGTCCTTTCAAAAGGTACACCATATTTAACCCCTTCAGCGGCATTGACGTCATATGGCGCATATTTTTGTGGTGCCCGAAGCGGTATTGACGCCATATGGCGCACATTTTTGTGGTGCCCGAAGCGGTATTGACGCCATATGGCGCACATTTTTGTGATTGACTCGAACGATTTTCGAAAAATTTCATTTTGCGGTCACTGACTACGAATCCGCCCTGAACATTCCGAAATGAAAAATGGCGGATCCAATATGGAGGACGCAAATGCAAAACGTGACATGAGTGGGGTGAAATCCGATTCTCGGGGGAGTTTCGAGCGTCCCGGAATGCAAACTTAAGGTAAAAATGAAGAAATTCGAAATAGTGGATCAAATGTCGTGGCTTAAAAATACTTTACTTCTCATGACATAGGATATTTTTGTAATAATTTGTCTTTAAGCGTTTTGTGCCTCCGTCAATATGAATTTCAGGTTGTATGTGGGAAATTGGAAATTATGGATTATATGTGGTGGATATAAAATTCTGAAAATCTTATAACATCCCAGATTTTTATTGAACTTCGTATGTGGCAGCTCTTTAAATATGAATTTCTAGTAAAAATTATCAAAACATGCGACAGGGGTTTCATTATGATCTACGATCATACATTTTTCTCCTTGTATTTTCATTTATCATTTGTAACGCCGCAGCCTAACAATTTCAATTCTTTTCACTTTGAATATTTATTCGAGCGTATCGATACGGAGTTTCCGTTCGATACGCTCTTCAAAGAAGCCCTTAAGGCTATCGTGCATCCGGACCGCCGTGAGCGTCCACTTATCTACGAGACTAAACACTCCGTGACTCTTTATTCCATTGTGAAGCGAGCGCGAAGCCCTCAGCTTCGCGCCCGCTTCACGACAGTTCAGCTCCGACCGACACCGCGAACGGTACTCTCCGATTTATACCTTCCGAATTATTACACTCTCCGACTAATAAAGAACCAGTATATTTCCACATCTTCTTCGACTTCATTCATACTAGCAGTGCCTGACCCATCGACCATCCGTCACATTGGTGTCAGAGTGGGCGTACCACGCAAACACGCCTGCATTTAAAAAAAATTTTTTTTTTTAAAACATTTTATAAAAAAAAAAAAAACATCTTTTTGCGACATTTGTGTTCGAGCCGCAGCTCACACAAACCCGGAACCGACGATCGTGCTCGAGCCGCGCTCGCAAAAAAAAAAAAAAAAAACAAAAACAAAAACAAAAAGTGAAAAAATACAAACAGTGAACCAGGAAAAAACAAACAACAGTGACATACAGTGAATAAAAAAAAAAAAAACCCAACAGTCAATAAAAAAAACCCAACAGTGAAAAACGGAAAAGAAACAACACCTGTGAATAAAAAAAAAACCAACAGTGAAAAGACACTTATTAAATAATCAACTAGACATTAAGTGAATAATAAGTACGTGACAAATAATAATTGAATATAAATAGTGTAAAATAAAATAAATAGCAGTACAGTGAACAGACATTTGCTAAACAATAAAAGTAACTAAATATTATTAACACATATAACACATATATTAACCTTTAAAATTAAGTATTAACATCAAAGACGTGAAACGGACGCAAAACAAACAATTATAGTGAGAGTGTACGGAGTGAGCGTATACGAGGTGCACCGAGCTAGAAAAAAAAAGGTTTCCGGCGTTACCACCGGCGAGCCGTCATCGACCGCGCGACATAGATCCGCCGTCGCCGTGACCCGTCGTACCGACGGTACGTCATCGACCGACCAGCCGCCGCTGTGACACACCCCACATCGACTCAGCACTCACCGTCGATCAAACGCCGACATCTCGACGCCCACCATCATTCACCATCCACCTCCGCCATCCCTCTTCAAAAAATCCGTGAATAAAATATCTCGCAATTTCGATATACGTATTGTTGGCATTTTATTCGTTCCCCGATTGGTCGTCAATGACGACATTCGAGGATCGTGGCAGAGTTCGCGCGTTCGTGAGATTCCGAGAGAGTTTCACAGCTGACAGGCTTTGACACGTTGTCAACATAGCGCGCTATGTTATTGACAAATATAAAAGTGATATAAAAGTGACACAATAAGTGAAATAGTGACGAGCAAAACAGAAAACCTGCACTGGGTGGTTGTTCTGAAAAATAATTTGTCCGGTTCTTTACCACCAAAAACAATAAATAGGAACCGGACAGGCTACAGAAACTAGCTTCATTTCACATCGTGAGGCGGTGCGTCGCGTTCGTTCCACGGAACAGCTACGTGCGTCGGATCTGTTCTGATCTTAATCAGAGGAACATTAAATAGTACAGGTGAGTTCAATTGATTTTGAAAAAAAAAATCTTATTCTACCCGACAGCGAGAGAAATATCGTTACCGTCACTCGCGGTGACGGTAACGATACGATACGATAAGGTGATATTAAATATTGCTGCTGGTAATAAAAGCTATATTGAATGCTGTTTTGAGACCGCAGGCCGCCGAGGAAAAAGAAAATTGTCTTTCCCCGGGGAATTGGCAGACGCAGGGAAAGACAATTTTCTTTTTCCTCGGCGCGCTGCGGTCTCAAGACGGCATTCCGTACAGTTTTTGTTACCGACGGCGGTATTTTACATCACGTTAAGGCAATCTGTAACTGCTCGGTCGGTAACAAAAACTGCAATCCAAAATTCTCTAAGACCGTTGGTTTTACGGAAAAAAATACGGTAATGGTAAACTATGCGCAGTAATTCCATAGTTCACTATTCTGATCATTTTTCCAATAAACAGCTTGGGGGATTTTCGGCCTGCGAAACTGCAGTTATCTCTCTCGCACTCATAGCGGTTACACATAACCTTACGAGCATCTCATACAGACTCAGTTGGTAATGACTCGGATTCCCTATTTCCGCGACTATTAATATTTTTCACGAAAGTAAATTAGATTTTCATGCATCTATATGAGGCATTTCATACCATTTTGACCGGGGTCTTACCCTTCACATATTCGATAGAAACCGCGATTTTTTATACGACTGAACTATAACTCTTAAAAACACCTAGATTTTTGATAACATGTTTTCCAATTATAAATAATTAATAATTAATTTAAAAAATGATGTTATTGATAGTCTTAATTTAAAAATCTGAAAAAATTCCGAAAAATCCAGCGTCATAATTTTTTTTATTTTAAGCTTTGAGCCGTAGTGGCCCGGCGTCACCTCCGAATTTTGTTCACTTTTTTATTTCGAAAAAAATTAGAATGTGACGCTGAACCTCTGTGGCTCAAATCTTTTAAAATGTTATATATGATACAAGATTTTTTAGCATTTATTCAGATTTTTCAATTGTGACGATCAATAAGTTCATTTTTTATGCATAAATAATTATAAATAATAGTTTAAATTTTTCTTAATAAAAAATCTGAGTGCTTTCGAGAATTCGTTCAGTTATATAAAAAATCGTGGGATCAAACTAATATGTGAAGCGCTAGACCCAGGTCAAACGGTATGAAATGACTCATATATACCCTATGATACGAAAACCTAACTTGCTATTGATCGTAATATTAATAGTCACGGAGAAAATAGGGAAAGCCACATTTTTTCATTCAAATGATATATATTTCACTATGTTCTGCATATTTATATTTTTCAGGCTGCTGTCGCCTCAGCAATAAAACAAGGAAGAAAGAAAGGAAGGAGGAAGGAGGAAAAAGGAGGAAGAAGGAGGAAGGAGGAAGAAGGAGCAAGGAAAGAAAGATAGAAAGAAAGGAAGAAAGAAAGAAAGGATTACCCACGGACAATTGTACGTTCGGATTACTCGTGAATAATTTTCCGTGGGTAAGGAATCCATCATTTAATATATTGATGGCCTAATTCCATAAGGGTATACTAACTGTGTATGTGCATAGTCAATTCGCCCTTTTGGTATTACGCCGTCGATACAAGATTTTTAAAGAGATACCAGAGATACCAGAGATACCAGAGATACCAGAGATACCAGAGATACCAGAGATACCAGAGATACCAGAGATACCAGAGATACCAGAGATACCAGAGATACCAGAGATACCAGAGATACCAGAGATACCAGAGATACCAGAGATACCAGAGATACCAGAGATACCAGAGATACCAGAGATACCAGAGATACCAGAGATACCAGAGATACCAGAGATACCAGAGATACCAGAGATACCAGAGATACCAGAGATACCAGAGATACCAGAGATACCAGAGATACCAGAGATACCAGAGATACCAGAGATACCAGAGATACCAGAGATACCAGAGATACCAGAGATACCAGAGATACCAGAGATACCAGAGATACCAGTGATACCAGAGATACCAGAGATACCAGAGATACCAGAGATACCAGAGATACCAGAGATACCAGAGATACCAGAGATACCAGAGATACCAGAGATACCAGAGATACCAGAGATACCAGAGATACCAGAGATACCAGAGATACCAGAGATACCAGAGATACCAGAGATACCAGAGATACCAGAGATACCAGAGATACCAGAGATACCAGAGATACCAGAGATACCAGAGATACCAGAGATACCAGAGATCCTCAACATTATCAATTACAAGGAAATTTTATTGATGACATGTTTTCATTGAATTTTTATTTCCGTTATAATTTCAAATAATTATGGGACGGCGAAAAGTTCAACGTACCCCTGAAGAAGAAGAAGAATTTCGTCGCATTCGTCGAGAAAAAAATCTTGAATATCAACGTCGTCTACGAGCGCAAAGATCGGCAGAAAAACATAATTCTTTACCTTCATTACCAATACAAATCAATAATGATAACGGTCCTCAAATTACGTCAAGAGCGACTCAACACACTAACGAGATTGCGCAGACACATTTTCTTGCCCAGATAGAAATTCCTCATGAACGCGGACATAACGATCGAACGCGGTATAGAATACAGAGGAATTTTCATGAAATCGGACCTGTGCATAACGATTATGTAGAACATTACATTGGTCCTATGGATAAACGTTGCATTCATTGTAATGCCAAACACTTTGCAAGTGAAAAAATCGTTAATAAAGGATGGTCCTTTAACGATTGTTGTAGTCATGGAGCTGTAGTACTCGACGCGTTCCCTGAATTTCCCGAAGAACTGCGTGAACTTTTTGAATCGACTCATCGAAAGTCAACCGATTTTTATAGTCGTATCCGTAGCTATAACAACTCGTTGTCGTTTGCATCTTTTAATGCAAATTTGATCAATTTCAGCGAGAGACGTCCTGGTCCGTATTGTTTTAAGATTCAAGGACAAATTTATTATCAAGTGAATACGGCATTATATCCAGAACAGAACAAAGCTCCGAATTATGGACAATTGTTCATAATAGATCCAAATGAAGCCACAGATCATCGTTTGATTCGTAATTCTGAACTAGATCGAGAGGTTCTAATAACACTCGATCGTCTGATGCGAGAACATAACGTGTTTGCACAGTCTTACCAAATGATGGGAGAAAAAGTAGAAATACAGCGCCAAAGAGCTTTGCAGAACAATGAATCCATGCCAGAAATACAAATGCTGTTTAACTTAAAGCCTGGAGTTGATCGGCATCGATACAATTTACAGAGGACTAACGAAGTTGCTGCGATTTTTACGACAACAGCCGACGGTGAGATACCCCCATCTTTTGTAACTATACGTGATCGAAATACCAGAGCTCTGCAATATGTTAGTACAATGGACCCGAACGTTGAACCGTGGGTTTATCCATTACTCTATCCGTATGGTTCTCCTGGCTGGCACCGTGATCTCATGCGCTTGAATACTGCAAAGCGCGTAACAAGAAATGCTTACGTGAAGTATCGAATTGCTATTCGGGATGATTTTAATCCCTTTTTGATGGCTCGACGATTATTTCAACAATGGATTGTCGATAGCTACGTCAAAATCGAAAAAGATAGAATTGAGTATTGTAGATCCCATCAAAATGATTTACGTGCTGAGACCTATCAAGGACTTATTGATTACTTGCAAGGTGCTGCAAAAGATACTAATAATGGTCGCGTGGGTAAAATTGTTATATTACCGTCAACCTTCATTGGTTCGCCGCGGAATATGTTGCAGAATTATCAAGATGCAATGGCTATCGTTCGAAAATATGGAAAACCAGATCTTTTTATAACGATGACGTGCAATCCGAAATGGCGAGAAATTACTGAAAATCTATTACGCGGACAGAGGGTCGCTGATAGACCAGACATTTGTGCTAGAGTATTTAACATTAAAAAAGATTACTTAATTGACTTGATCGTGAAACAAAAATACTTCGGAGAAGTAGCAGCTTACGTCTACGTTATAGAATTTCAAAAACGTGGACTGCCGGACATCCACATACTCGTAACTTTAAAGCAAAACTACAAAATAAGATCTCCCGAAATAGTAGATCGCTATATTGCAGCAGAAATCCCTAATCCTGATGAAAACAAGACATTGCACGATATTGTGATGCGTAACATGATACATGGGCCATGTGGTGATTGGTGTATGGTGAACGGGAAATGTTCCAAACACTTCCCAAAATCGTATCAAGCAGAAACAACAATGGATGCCGATGGATATCCGTATTATCGCCGCAGAGATAATGATGAAACTTTTGAACGACCAGGCGGATATGTAGTAAATAATCGATATGTTGTGCCGTATTCGCCAAAGCTATTGTGCTTACTAAATAGTCACATCAACGTTGAAGTTGTTTCGAGCATCAGATCGGTAAAATATTTATATAAATACATCTACAAAGGTCATGATGCAGCAAGTGTTACTATTAGCGAAACCTCAACCGAGGAGACTGTTATTAATCATGACGAAATAAAAGATCACATCGAAGCGAGTTATGTGGGACCAGTAGAAGCTTGCTGGCGGATTTTGAACAAACATTTGCATGAAAAAAGTCACGCTATTACACGTTTACCTGTGCACCTGCCAAATCAGCAAAGTTTAACTATTGACGGTGGAGCTGATGAGCAGGAAATGACTAATGCATTGGAACGTGTAACTATGCTGTTAGATTATTTTTCTCTGAATGAACGTGACGAACATGCCAGACAATATTTGTACGGTGACATTCCAGCGCATTACACGTTCAAAAAACAAAAAGTGGATGGCAGACAAGTTTCTGGTTGGGAAAAGCGTAAAGGTTGCTTTAATTGTATCGGGCGTATGTATTCCGTTAATCCATCTCAAGTAGAACTGTTTCATTTACGCTTACTATTACTCACAGTCAGAGGGGCTACAAACTTTGTTAGTTTACGAACGGTTAATGGAGTGCAGCAAACGACGTTTACAGCAGCGTGCTTGGAATTGGGTCTTATCGACGACGATGACGAATGGAAAAGAGCAATGCACGAAGCTGAGATTTGGATGATGCCCAGACAACTTCGTAGATTATTTATTCGTATTCTAATACATTGCCAACCGATTCACCCGGAACAACTTTGGGACGAATTTAAGCAAGCAATGGCAGAAGATTATGCCCGCCATATGGGCCCATTGCAAGCTCAACACCGAGCGTATGAACATATAAGCAATATGCTGTCCACCGAAGGTAGAACTCTAGATGAATTCCCAACCATGCCACAGTTGCCTGGTATTGTTTGTGACGATGATGATAATTTAGCTTCCGAAGAAGCGATGGAAATAGGAAATTCCCAATATCTGAAGCTGAATAACCAGCAAAAAGAAATAGTGGATTCTATTTTGAATTGCGTAGACAATAACGATTTTAGCGAATGCTCTTTTTATATCGACGGTCCAGGAGGTTTGGGTAAGACTTTTATATATAATACCCTATGGTATTTATTAAAAGGTAGACAGAAGAATGTAAGCACTATGGCTTTCACGGGCATAGCAGCTACTTTATTACCGAATGGAAAGACTGTCCATAAAACATTAGGACTTCCGGTTCCTTTACTTCCAGACTCAACTTCCAGCATAAAAGTCGGATCTAAGGAAGGTAAATACCTCAAGGAAACAGATGTTTTCATTTGGGATGAGGCCCCAATGGCACCGAGATATGCTTTAGAAATCATGGACCGTACGCTGCGTGACATCATGGACAATGATTTACTTTTTGGTGGTAAGATTATTGTGTTAGGTGGAGATTTTAGACAACTTCTCCCGATAAAAATAAGAGGAACCCGAAGCGAAACAATAAATTTGTCGATAAAGTTCAGTTCGCTATGGACATTATTCAGACGATTTTCGTTAACACAGAATATGCGAACGTTACCAGAAGAAATAGAATTCGCGAAATTCTTATTAGATGTCGGAAATGGAGTACTCAACAACTCAGATAATAATATACAACTACCTGAGCGTATCGTGATTATTAATGCAGATATCGTTATGGAAACGTATGGTGATCTGATTAAAGCAAAGAAATACAAAACTGCGGCCAAATGTGCAATACTTTCTGCACGAAATATCGATGTAGATGAGATTAATAAAAGAGTCGTTGAACTTTTAGATCTAACGACTGAACGCGTATACACAAGCGTCGATACTGCAGAAAGTAACGATAATGAGGAAATTAGCGAAGCTTTATTACCTGAATACTTAAATACTTTAGCTCCGACGTCGCTACCTCCACACGAATTGCGATTGAGGAAATACAGTGTAGTGATGCTTATAAGAAATCTTAATATTAGCGAAGGTCTTTGTAATGGCACTAGACTACTAATTCTTGAATTTTCGAATAATCTGTTACGCTGCGAAATTCTGACTGGTGACAAAGCGGGTGATATAGTGTTTTTGAATCGAATAACATTATATTGCGAAAATGAATACCCGTTTACTTTTAAACGAAGACAATTTCCCGTGAAATTAGCTTTTGCTGTTACCATCAATAAATCTCAGGGACAGACATTTGAGCGAATTGGAATTGATTTACGAAGAGATGTTTTTAACCACGGACAATTGTATGTCGCTCTTTCAAGGGTGCGTTCTTGGGACTCGCTACGTGTATATCTTGGTGATCAACGAGAAAATACAATTGTAAAAAATCCTGTATACAAGGAATTATATCAATAATATGTGATTGACACCGGTGGGTGGGCAATTGGTATGCGGCTTTTGATATCATAAATTTGAATAAAAATAAATAAATAAATAAATAACCCCAAAAAACAGTTAGAATATGGTGCCTCACGAAATTAATTTTTTTCATTACACAAAATCAAAATTTTGTCGGTATAACTTTAAAAATTAAAAAAAGAAACTGACATTTTTTTGCTTCTGCATTCACTAATTATTACGAATTATCTGATCGAACTTCGGATACAACATAACTATTATAGTCGGGCTAAAATATATTGTCATTTCTATCATTGTACGACAAATCAATTTGTGATTTACCCACAACCCGAAAGATGGAAAATATTCTCAAGAATATTTGTGTAATTTATCACTCGTAACGAATAAGTTTTTTTTCCCGACTGCGCTAAAATAACCACATTCCTTGCGTGCAATACGGGCGGAAAATAGCCTATTATTGACCCATGATTAGTGATGCAAAATGACCGTCTTTTTTAGATCGATCAAATGACGTCAAAATGACCGTCATTTGACGGTCTTTTGACGTCATTTTTTTTTTCATGAATTTTTCTAAGTGAAAATGACGGTCATTTTAGTCCGCGTCTTTTGACGGTCCTACATGACCATTAAATGACCAAAACACCTACTTAGATGCAAAATGACGGTCACTTTTTTTTCGGTCACAAATTGGTCACAAAATTTTTCCCATTCCATGCATTTAGATCTCTTCCAGGTCCAGGTACCATAAATAAAATAAATCCTGATGGTAAAATGACCCGTGTGGTAACGACCTCGCATCACTAGGCTGATCATCAGCGCCGCTATACGAAGTTTAAAAAAAGCACCATTGCCCCCATAATCGGTCATTTTTGGAGCCGTCAGTGACGGTCAACTGACGATCTTATAACGGTCATTTGACGAGCTTGCATCACTAATCAGCGCCGCTATATAACGTTTTTTTAAAAAGCGCCATTGGTCACAAAATCGGTCATTTTTGGAGCGGTCAGTGACGGTCAATTGACGGTCTTATGACGGTCATTTGATCCGTCATTTGACAAGTTTGCATCACTACCCATGATCATTATTAACCTGTGCACATGCGCAGTACAATTACATTACTCCCTAGGGATTAATAAGTCGCATTACTCCCTCTGGAAGCTCCATTACTCCCGGGGGAGTAATGGTCATTGGCGCATATGACGATTTTGCGACGCAAGAAATGTGTCGTTATTTTAACGAAGTCGAAAAAAAATATCGTATGCGACAAGGGAGGAAGTGCATTTTCATTTCGTGTGAATTTCTGCCCTCGTTTTGCTCGGCCATCAAACTTTACACTCGGTGAAAATACGCACTTTCCTTCCTTGTGGCATAATATACTATTTTGTACAAAACCGATCACTTCAACTATTCGACAAAACGGAAAGGAAATATTCGTCTTCTTTTGCTTCTTCATGAGGACGCTTTGTTTTGGTGAAACAAAAAAATTGAGATTTTAATGTTCTAAAACATCATCATTTAGAAAAAATGTTCGGATGTACGTGCGTGCGTGCGTGGGTGCGTGCGTGCGTGCGTGCGTGCTTTTCCTTCAACATTTCATTAAAAAATGTTCACTTCTTTGCTTTTGGCGCGATTTTTAATTTTTTCAAAAATGTCTGTGCCCTCTTTAGCTCTTACAATTTTTCAGCTATCGGGGCAAAAAATTGGGCACAGATATTATGATCGCTCGCTGATTCGTATTAAATTTGAGGAGAATCGATGAAACCATTTAAATTTTATGTAATTTGAATTTTTGGAAGTTCATGAAAAATAAGTACTTTATTTTAGACGCAATTTTCCATATCAAATATTTATCTATGAATAAAATAAGTGGTAGATTCCTCATTAGCGTCGAAAATACACTAAATATAATCTCGGAGCGACGACGAACAAAAAAAGTTTTTTTTTCGTAAAAAAGTGATTTTGCGTATTTTCAGACAACGGTTTTTTACGTCCCGATGGCATCGTGAAAAACCCCAGGTGCCTATCATATTCTACGACATGACATGCAGAAGATGATGGATATGATGAGGTTGAAAAAACTAAATTAAGACGCATTTGGATTTGTTGACCAAAAATCGGACGAGAAGTACCGTTTAGCGTTATTATAAAGTAATTTTTATTTGCCTTGCATCATTATCGTATCGCCCCTGCCTACACGTCCGCATGAACCTTTTATTCTTATAAATAACACTTATAAAAAATATATTCTTATGAAAAATATAGAGCAGCGACGGAGCAGCAATGGAGCCAGTAATGAAGCAACAACGGAGTCAGTCTGGAGGTACTATTGGAGGAATCGATGAAAGCAACGATGGAACAACAATTTTTTAATATTAAAAAATATTATAATATGGAACATCTTTTTTTTAAAACAATACATTATTAGAATATATATATAAAACAGCTTGTACAAAAGTATAGAGCAGCAACGGAGTAACAATAGAGCCAGCAATGGAGCAACAACGGAGTCTGTGTGGAGGCACCGATGGAGGCACCGATGGAGGCACCGATGGAGGCACCGATGGAGGCACCGATGGAGGCACCGATGGAGGCACCGATGGAGGCACCGATGGAGGCACCGATGGAGGCACCGATGGAGGCACCGATGGAGGCACCGATGGAGGCACCGATGGAGGCACCGATGGAGGCACCGATGGAGGCACCGATGGAGGCACCGATGGAGGCACCGATGGAGGCACCGATGGAGGCACCGATGGAGGCACCGATGGAGGCACCGATGGAGGCACCGATGGAGGCACCGATGGAGGCACCGATGGAGGCACCGATGGAGGCACCGATGGAGGCACCGATGGAGGCACCGATGGAGGCACCGATGGAGGCACCGATGGAGGCACCGATGGAGGCACCGATGGAGGCACCGATGGAGGCACCGATGGAGGCACCGATGGAGGCACCGATGGAGGCACCGATGGAGGCACCGATGGAGGCACCGATGGAGGCACCGATGGAGGCACCGATGGAGGCACCGATGGAGGCACCGATGGAGGCACCGATGGAGGCACCGATGGAGGCACCGATGGAGGCACCGATGGAGGCACCGATGGAGGCACCGATGGAGGCACCGATGGAGGCACCGATGGAGGCACCGATGGAGGCACCGATGGAGGCACCGATGGAGGCACCGATGGAGGCACCGATGGAGGCACCGATGGAGGCACCGATGGAGGCACCGATGGAGGCACCGATGGAGGCACCGATGGAGGCACCGATGGAGGCACCGATGGAGGCACCGATGGAGGCACCGATGGAGGCACCGATGGAGGCACCGATGGAGGCACCGATGGAGGCACCGATGGAGGCACCGATGGAGGCACCGATGGAGGCACCGATGGAGGCACCGATGGAGGCACCGATGGAGGCACCGATGGAGGCACCGATGGAGGCACCGATGGAGGCACCGATGGAGGCACCGATGGAGGCACCGATGGAGGCACCGATGGAGGCACCGATGGAGGCACCGATGGAGGCACCGATGGAGGCACCGATGGAGGCACCGATGGAGGCACCGATGGAGGCACCGATGGAGGCACCGATGGAGGCACCGATGGAGGCACCGATGGAGGCACCGATGGAGGCACCGATGGAGGCACCGATGGAGGCACCGATGGAGGCACCGATGGAGGCACCGATGGAGGCACCGATGGAGGCACCGATGGAGGCACCGATGGAGGCACCGATGGAGGCACCGATGGAGGCACCGATGGAGGCACCGATGGAGGCACCGATGGAGGCACCGATGGAGGCACCGATGGAGGCACCGATGGAGGCACCGATGGAGGCACCGATGGAGGCACCGATGGAGGCACCGATGGAGGCACCGATGGAGGCACCGATGGAGGCACCGATGGAGGCACCGATGGAGGCACCGATGGAGGCACCGATGGAGGCACCGATGGAGGCACCGATGGAGGCACCGATGGAGGCACCGATGGAGGCACCGATGGAGGCACCGATGGAGGCACCGATGGAGGCACCGATGGAGGCACCGATGGAGGCACCGATGGAGGCACCGATGGAGGCACCGATGGAAGCACCGATGGAGGCGCAACGATGGAGCAGCAATTTTTTTATATTCAAAAACATTAATTTTTTAAAACAAATACATTGCCCGTGAATAACGAAAGTGATTAATAACTAATAAATAATCCGTCACTCAAACTATAATAACACTTTTGAAACTTTCAAAGATTATAACGTGTCAACGATTCTTAAACGTTCTTCTTAATCATTCTTTGTTTTTTTTGCTTTTGGCCCCGATGCTTCTAACGCGTTGACTTGTGCACCAGCTCCGCGCTTTATGTCGATTTCGTTAGTTCCTTTGAGCAACTGAACAAACTCCATCTGAGTGCTGTCAATTACGTCGATGTCGTGGAGCGAATTCACCGAGAAGAATGGAGGGTTCGCTGAAAAATAATCATAAAAAATTAAATAAATTTGGACGAAGGGATACTTATTATTAAGGTACAATAAGTGAGGTTAAATATAAATTACTCACCAGAACGTCTCATGAAGCCACGAGCACGAACATGATCCCCTTTGTTGAACTCGAGTTCCTCGTCGTTGAAGTCGGTTATTCGAATGCGTAGCATAAAATGCCCATTCGTTATCGAACCACTCCCATATGGCCGTCCACCGGGACCGTGTGGTGTTACGGTTGCAAAATTTATTTTAATATAACCTTCAACCTCTGCACAAAAATGTATGATACATTTAATAAATTGTACATAAAAAAAAAACAAAAAAAAATATTGCTCGATACCTTTTAATCCCCTCAATACCTTTTAATTTCCCAATATTTATATTATGATTTATACTTACGGCTGTACTCCATACTGCTTCCGATATCAGCGATATCAAATAGTTTCGCCACAGACGTAGATGGTTTTGGCACCGGATTGCCAGAATCTCGTTCGCGTTTGCCCAAAATGTTTATTTGGGTTTGCGATTCGATCCGAAATTCGAGATTAATTGTACTCTTCGTTGGAAGACCTTCCTTAGGTTTTACGGCATATACACCTTCGAGGTGTACGATCTGGAACATATTCGAGAAAAAATACAATTTTGTAAATAATATTGTAAATAATGAAATTTTGTAAATATTGTAAATACTAAAATTTTGTGAATATTGTAAAAAACTGACATTTTGTAAATATTGTAAATAACGACATAATTACTGTAAATACTGTAAATTGTAAATACTGTGTAATACTGTGAATTGTAAATACTGTAAATGAATATGGCTTAAATTTGTATTTGTTTTATGTAAATAAAACTTACCATATCTTTACGCACAACTGCCTCGACCCTTTCGACTTGCTCGTTCCAGGCGACGACTTGCACTCGCTCACCGTCACCATTATCAATTACAAATTTGAAGAGGAGCAAGTTGTTCCGTCCGATCCTACGCGACTCTTCAACTTTATCGATAAAACCGACAATCTCTCTGAAAATAAAACACAAAAAAGTAAAAAACCAACAAAAATTGACAATTTAATGTCAGACATTCATTTCATAAGCTACGGTATAAATTTTACTTTATAATGTAAAAAAAACACTCACATTGTATTGTCGAATTCCTTAAACTTTTTCATGACTTCTGACGACGTGCAGGGAACCTCAACGGCGTTTCGGACAACATCCCGCGAACTTGGATCGAAACTGTTTTGCATTGCATCTCCTTCGTAATAAAAAATCGTTAATAAAGATACAAATATTGACTTCAACAAAAGTTATAAAAAATATAATTTTTACCGAGCAATTGCTTCTCAAGCTGATCCAAAAATCCCGAATCGTTTTCCTTGTCATGCGACATTTCGTCCGCCATTGTCGAGTACCAAATTCACACTGCAATAAAAATGTAGCGTTAC
Organism: Exephanes ischioxanthus; assembly: GCA_958510785.1. Lineage (NCBI taxonomy): Eukaryota > Metazoa > Arthropoda > Insecta > Hymenoptera > Ichneumonidae > Exephanes > Exephanes ischioxanthus. Next base: position 500,979 of record OY294022.1, read on the forward strand.
GAAGCGTTACTAAGCAAACAAATGCATTTGTTTTTCGTCGCAAAGATGTACTCGAAAAAGGTCAAATAAAAAATGACGGTTAAAAATCACGCATACGAACTTACCTCGCTGTTTTTATTACCACTCCGATGGCAACGAATCACGATCCAAACTACCATGGTTATAACTAACTGCAAAATTGTAGCTCGATCGCTCAAAATATGCACAAAGAACAGATCGGACGAATTTAATTTTTTGGAATTAAACAAAATATTCGTAACTTTGTTCAGGGCCAAATCCCCATCCCACTCGTCACCATTGATCGCCCGCATCGATCGTCCAGATAAGACGTTCCGATTCTACTGTCCGCTCGCTTGCGGACTTCCGCCACATGGCGATGTCGGCACGCTTATCTCTCAGCGCCATCTGTAGCGCGGAATATTTGAACTCGTTAATCTTGCCTTGGACAATTTCTTTAATTTAATTTTAAATATACATTATCATAATAATAATTTGAGTGTAAAGTTGTTATATTGATACTGCATTGGCTATTATAATCACGGGTACATCGTTTTTCTTAGTAAATAATATATTATAATACTATAAATTCAAAAGATAAATACCAAGATTTGAGGATACGCGCGCGAAGCGCGCGATCGCTGCTAGTATATAGAAATAGAAGGAAGGAAGGACGAAAAAAAAGCGTAGCAAAATTTTTTTTTTCTTCTCAAAAAAAAAATATAATACTTCTTCTCAAGAAAGAGAAATAGTATCCCGCGGGAACCGAGCGCCGACAGCTGACGCGACGCGTGTCAGTGGCGTACGACCGTCGAGAGCATGTGATATACACACATAAATAAATAAAAATAATAACAATTTTCCTATTCTCTCCTTAATAATTATAAAAAAACACATATATATTAATATAATAAATAAATAAAAAAACAGTAACGCGCCTCATATCAGACGGCAGCGAATATACATATGCAAAAATAAATAACTCTGTTTGAGTTTTGCCGTTGAGTATATAGCGAAGCGGGTAGGGGAAAAAATAAAGATGGTAACACGAAATTATAACAACGAAAATAAGTAATTTATATTTTCAATCGCAATAATCTACACAGATGCACAGAACGCTGTGCAATGAACTGAGCTGAATACAAAAAACAAATGCCGAAATAATTCCCGAGTTGAGCCGTCACAATTATATTAATCCGCGAGACAACCGGGTGAGCTGTACCGTGTGCGACTCGACGCGTCGCACACCTGTTGAGAACGCGCGCGTCGCCGGCGAAAAACACTTCGTACTTTCCCGGACGAAACACGTCGCGTTATGCTCCGAGTGAGCTAAACGATACTTCAGCCGGATGCTGAGATCGTCCCCGTGATGATGTACCGAATGTATGAGCAGACCCGTGAGATGAAGTGAGCAGAAACCGGTAAAACTAATGAGCGTCTTGAAAGCACGTGAACACTAGATCGCGGCCATTAGCAAGATGTTTCGAGAAGACGCCGGTTGCACACGGCACGACGGCATCTTCCCTTGCCGCGCGTGCGCGAGAGACGCGCCTGAGCTCGAGCGAGAGCGCCCGGGAGGTGCTGCCACCCGGCAGCTGCCCGGCCGTCTCGCGCGACTCAGGCGAGACGTCGGATTCTCGAACATTCCGCCCGCCATCAGCGACGGCGTTGATGATGTTAGTTGTTGTCCGTCTCCGATGAATCCGACGATGGTGATGTGGGCAGAAGAGCGAGCTTGGCAATGGGCCTGGTGAGCGTGGTGACGGCCGTCTTCAGCGTCGCCACCCTGGCGAGTCCATCCCTCCCCGGGTGAAGTTGAAGAATCCTGGCGAGCGGCCATTTGCATGGTGGAAACCGCTCGTCGGTGATGAGCACCAGCGAACCAACCTTGAGCTGATTCGACGGATGGTGCCACTTGAAGATGGACTGCTGTCGCTGCAGATAATGAGCCGACCACTGCGACCAAAATGCCTGCACACGTTGTTGGATGAGTTGCCAATGAACCAGCTGCGAAGTTCCGAGAACCGGTAGCGTTGGTTCAGGTAAAGTGTTGAGAGCTCGGCTGATGAGAAAATGACCCGGAGTGAGCGCCGAAACGTCCTGCGGGTCGTCGGTAAGCGGCTCCAGAGGCCGAGAGTTCAGGATGGCCTCGATTTGAGCGAGCAGGGTGGTGAGCTCCTCGTAGGTGAGCTGCGTGTCGCTCACCGTGCGACGCAGGTGGAATTTGGTCGATTTCACGACCGCTTCCCATTTTCCGCCCATGTGCGGAGCCGCTGGCGGGTTGAAACGCCATTGAGCCCGGTCTGATGAGAGCATCGCGGCGATTTCCCGGTGCTCGTGCGTGGTCTGGTCGAACAACCGTTGAAGAGCGGCATCCGCTCCGACGAAGTTGGTACCGCAGTCCGAGTACAGAGAGGATGGAATTCCCCGTCGAGCCGAAAATCGTCGATACGCTGCGATGAACCCCGTCGTCGCATAATCGCTGACGACCTCCAGATGAACAGCCGAGGTTGAGAAGCACACAAACACGCAGATCCAGCCCTTGTAGGTTTTGGATCCTCGTCCCTTGAGGGTTTTGAGCGTGAGCGGTCCTGCGTAGTCCACGCCAGTGTGGCTAAATGCAGGTGAGGGTGACGACCGAGAGAGAGGTAGTTGGCCCATCAGTTGATGGGCACGGATCCCCCTCTGCCGGGCGCACACCACACACCGCAGAACGTGAGACTTCACAGGGGCTCTTCCTCCGATGATCCAATACGCCTGGCGCAGGTGTGCCAGGGTGAGTTGCGTGCCTCCGTGTAACGTGCGCCGGTGAGCGTCGCCGATGAGCAGCTCCGTGAGTCGAGCGTGACGAGGCAGGATAGCAGGATGCTTCCCTTCCTCCGTGAGCGTTGACTGGTTGAGCCGCCCTCCAACTCGGATGATCCCATGCCCGTCGACATAGGCAGTCAGCCGAGTGAAGGGGTGGTGACGAGACAGCGTAGAGCCCGAGAGCATGGTACGCAGCTCCGATGAGAAGTACGCCGCCTGAGTTGCCTTTACCCAGAATCGCTTCGCCTCTTCCATGGCGTCCGATGAGATGACCGCGATCGGCGGATCGGTGAGCCTTTTCCTTAATTTGAGAGCGATTCTGAAACAAACAGACGTGAGACGAAATAATTTAACCAGGGTCGACACCTGGTAGATCAGATCCCAGTGATAGTCGACGCGTGGAGCCGCGACGACAAGTGAGATTCCCGGACGGGCCTCTTGTGCACAGAGACCATCTGAGACCGATGTTGTTGGTTGAGCCGGCCACGAGTTCTCGCCTTGGGTGAGCCAAGACGGTCCATTCCACCAGAGCGGGTGACTTCCGAGCTGAGCAGTGGTGACGCCTCGGGAAGCACAGTCAGCCGGGTTGCTTATTCCCGGGACATGCCGCCAGTGAGCGTCTGCTGTGAGCTCCTGAATTTGTGCGACTCTGTTTCGCACGTAGTCCTTCCACCTGGAGGAATGTGAGCGAATCCACATGAGCGTTACCGATGAGTCCGTCCACAGATGAGTTGATTGAATGTCCAGGTGCAGTGTGGCCTGAACGTACTTGACGAGTTTCGCCAAGAGCAGCGCTGCAGTGAGTTCCAACCGAGGAATGGTGAGCCGCTTGAGCGGTGCTACCTTGGTTTTGGAGCACACTAATGCCGACTGAGCGGCTGTGGACGGTGAGCTGACTACGATGTAGACTACCGCTGACATCGCCAGTTGAGATGCATCCGAGAAGCCGTGTATTTCCACTGCTATGTCGGCCCGTGTATTGAGCCATCGGGGTAGAGAAAGCCTGGCCAGGCAAGTGAGATCTTCTCGGAGGTTGAGCCATTTAGCTGAGAGCGAAACCGGCAAGGCGTCGTCCCAGCCGACCTTGTGCAGCCAAAGCTCCTGCAGGAGCATCTTGGCTCGGATTGTTACCGGTGAGATGAAGCCAAGTGGGTCGAAAATCTGAGCGACTTCCGACAGCACAATCCGTTTCGTGAGCTTTTCTGGTACTGGTGAGAATCCCGATGAGAACACGAACTTGTCGTCGTGTGGAAGCCACCTGATTCCGAGAATCTTGGTAGCGCAATCGTCCAGTGAGAGGTGATCCTTGGTGTTCGCCGATGAGACCGACGTGAGCAGATCTTGATGGGTGGAGTGCCATTTGGCCAGCGGAAAACCGCCCGCCTGGCATAACCCCTTCAGCTGGTGAGCGACCGTGATGAGCTGTTCCACTGTGTCTGCACCTCCGAATATGTCATCGACGTATCTTCCTAGCCGCAGCGCTGGCAGTGCCAACGGAAACCGATGGCCTTCGTCCTCTGCCAACTGCAGCAGAGTACGAACGGCAAGGAATGGTGCTGCCTTCGTTCCGTAGGTGACGGTGGTGAGTTGGAACGGCACCGGGTTAGACTGGCTGTCGGTCCACAAGATTCGTTGCAGATTCCAGTCGTCCGGATGTACGTTGATCTGCCGGAACATCTTCGTGATGTCAGTTGCGAAGAGACAGCGATGAAGTCGAATCCAAATGAGCACGTCCGGGATGTCGAGCTGCAGTTTCGCACCCGTGTGCGAAATGTCGTTGAAGGACAGGCCTGAGGTGGTCGCGGCAGAGCCGTTAAACACCACCCTCAGCTTCGTTGTTTCCCTGTCCGGCCTGAGAACTCCATGGTGCGGCAGGTAGTAGTGCACCTCACCGGCAGAAGCGACGGCCGGTGCCTTCGCCATATGACCGAGCTCCTCGTATTCGGCCATGAACCGGTGATAGAGTGTCCGGAGGCTGTCATCCCGGGTGAGCCGTCTGAGCATCTGCTGCAGGCACCGATGAGCTGTGCGATACGAATTCCCCAACAGCGTGACCGCTGATTTGAGAGGAATCCGCACGACGTATTTCCCTGTTGAGTCCCTGGTGTGAGTTGACCGGAAGTGAGCCTCGCACTCCTCTTCCTCGGGGGTGAGCTGACCTGGTGTGCCCGACGGAGGTTCTTCCTGAGTCCAGAACTTCGTGAGAAGCTCCTGGAGAATAGCGTCTTCAGGCCGTGCCGTGGCCGTGCGTGCTGTACACGCGACTGCGTGAGCAGCTTGCACCGGTCCGAGCACCAGCCAGCCAAAAATGGAGAGTTGAGCCATTGGCTCCGTCGGAGCCCCTCGGATGATGTTGGATTTGATGATCTGGCTGTAGTGATCTGCGCCGATGATGAGGTCTACAGGCCGTGGCGTGAGAAAGTCCGGATCGGCAAGCCGAAGCTTAGCCAGATGAGGCCACGCCTGCATTGGAGCCTCGAACGATGGAAGTATCGAGGTGACCGTCCTCAAGATGTGAGCTGTCACTGTAACTGAGTGCGAGGTATGAGTAGACCGTAATTCAAGTTGAGCTGTACCTTTAGTTTGAGTAGACCGTGATCCGCCGATGCCGTAGATCGGAATCGACGAACGTCGACGCGGTAGACCGAGTAGACCGATGAGTTGTTCCGACGCGAATGTGAGTTCCGACCCTGGGTCTACCAGAAGCCGAACCTCGTGAGCGGTCACCGCATTGTCCGTGTGAGCGAGTGCTGTGGCGAGCAGCGACGAACAAGTTGAGCTGAACCCTGATGAGCGACCGATTGCACCGAAGCTTCAAGCGTTGCCAGATGAGCTGGCCGGTTGAGTCTCTGCGCCGTCCGCAGGCGCCGTAGCACGGTTCGGAGCTCCGTGCAGCATCGTATGGTGCTTCGACGAGCACTCCTTGCACGCTCCTTTCGAGCGACACATGTTCGCGTTGTGTCTTCCCAGGCAATTAAAACACAACCGCTTGTCGACCACAACCTGACGACGAGCACGTGCGGTCAACTCCCGGAACTTCAGGCACGCCACGATGAAGTGCTTCCCCTTGCACAAGTCGCAGGGATAGGCGTTGGGGTTCTCCACGGGCTTCGCCTGAGCACCCTTCTGTTGAGTTGATGCCTGATGAGCCGTCTTCTTCGACGCTCCCTTGTTCTTCGCGGCCTGTGCCGTCGCCGCATCCTCCTCCACCTGCTCCTGAGCCCGTGCGCGGTTCAGCAGGAATGCCATCATCCGATCATAGGAGGGATACTCCATGGCCGAGCTGATGGTGTTCTCCCACACCTCTTTCGTCGCGCGATCCAGCAGGTGAGAGGCGTGGAACACCAGCAGGTATTCCCACAGCTGTGGCCCAACCCCGAGCGCTCGCAGCCCTTGTTGAGCCTTCGTGATGGTCGCATGAATCTTGAGCAGACCGGCGGCGCTCTTCGACGTGAGCGGAGTGAGTGCAAATATCGTGCTGAGATGGGCTTGCACGTGCACCCGTTTGTTGTCGTACCGATCCTTCAAGATGTTCCATCCGATCGCGTACGACTCCTCCTCCATCGGCAGGTCAGCGATGAGATCCGCAGCTTCGTCCTTGACACTCAACCGGAGGTAATGAAACCTTTCCAGGTCGGTGAGCGTTTCCTCCTTGTCGATGATGCTCCCAAAGAGGTTGGCGAACCCCGGCCACTCCTTGTAACTTCCTTTGAATTCCGGAAGTTTGAGCTCCGGTAGATGTGAGCGGTCCGCGTGGCAGACCGGTGCCATGGGCGCTGCCGCAACCGGTACCGATTCCGGAGGAAGCTGATCTTTCAGTTGAAAAATGCGCTGCCGGAACTCCGCCTGAGCCCGGCTTGCCTGCCGACCCACCTTGTCGCGCATGTATGCGTGTTCGTCCAGCAGTCCGGCACAGTCCCTTACGAACGCGTAGTGCCGGTCGTGAAAACGGTCGTAGTGGTCGTCCATGAGGTGGAGCAGATCGTTGAGCGTGGCGTGGGAGCATCGCGAGAGATCTGTCGGGACCCTCTCCGCCATGTCGAGGACGTCCTCCAGGAGCTCCATCTGTCCTGCGAGTCGACCGGCGAAATCGGCCTTTGACAGAGCCAGCGTCCTTGGCGACCGTCGACCGCCGTCCGATGCTGGTACCGCAAGCGCGGCTTCGGTTGTCCCGAGTGACCGCCCGCTGGCCAGGTCCGATTTCCGTTCCCTCGCAGAGTCGTCCGGCTCGACCGGGTCCGACATCTTGCCGTGTCCTAGCGCAACCCTCGCGCAGACAAGCGCGACCTTCGCGCAGACAAGCGCGACCTTCGCGCAGACAGGCGCGACCTTCGCGCAGACAAGCGCGACCTTCGCGCAGACAAGCGCGACCTTCGCGCAGACAAGCGCGACCTTCGCGCAACAAGCGCGACCCCGAGCGAACACGCGTTAAAATCGCACTATAAATCGTCGCGAACGCCGACGCAAATAATCGCGAAAAATGTCTTTGCGAATGAACAAACGCCACAATATCAAGAACGGCTCACCGTAAATGTTTGTACACGCACGCGGCACCGTTGAGTTGCCCGATCACAAAAGAGTTCCACCACGTGGACTCGTACCGCGCACTGTACCCGCTGAGATCTCCGAACTGTCAATGTAGTGCGAGCGAGACGCGACACACGAATTCACTCGCGCACTAGACTGTTGAGCTGTCCACGACGCTCGAGAGTGAGAGAGCGCGACTGTCCGACGCCACCGACCGCGCGTCGCACAGCTGAGACTCGGCTAGCGGTGGTGGGGAGAGTCGATCCACGATCTCTCGCCGCACGTACGCCGAGCGAGCGGCCCAAAATGGCCGAACGCGCGAAGAAAGGCCGAGCGCGCGCACTGTCGACGCACGAGACTCGAACAATGGCTGAGCGCGGGAGCACGGCACGTCGCGAGCAACCTCTCACCGGCACGAGAGTCGACCGAGATGATGGCCGAACGTCCAAGCGCGAGCGAGAGAGCCGATGCACTGTCCGAGCGTCGCGGCGCGAGAGAGACGCACGACACGCTCCCTCTCGTCGCACCGACGGTTGAGCTGGCCGATGAGTGCACGCGCACTGAACACTGCGTAGCACTGCCGCTACCCGTTCGCTATCCGGCTCGAAGGACCAAAATGTTTGAGTTTTGCCGTTGAGTATATAGCGAAGCGGGTAGGGGAAAAAATAAAGATGGTAACACGAAATTATAACAACGAAAATAAGTAATTTATATTTTCAATCGCAATAATCTACACAGATGCACAGAACGCTGTGCAATGAACTGAGCTGAATACAAAAAACAAATGCCGAAATAATTCCCGAGTTGAGCCGTCACAATTATATTAATCCGCGAGACAACCGGGTGAGCTGTACCGTGTGCGACTCGACGCGTCGCACACCTGTTGAGAACGCGCGCGTCGCCGGCGAAAAACACTTCGTACTTTCCCGGACGAAACACGTCGCGTTATGCTCCGAGTGAGCTAAACGATACTTCAGCCGGATGCTGAGATCGTCCCCGTGATGATGTACCGAATGTATGAGCAGACCCGTGAGATGAAGTGAGCAGAAACCGGTAAAACTAATGAGCGTCTTGAAAGCACGTGAACACTAGATCGCGGCCATTAGCAAGATGTTTCGAGAAGACGCCGGTTGCACACGGCACGACGGCATCTTCCCTTGCCGCGGGTGCGCGAGAGACGCGCCTGAGCTCGAGCGAGAGCGCCCGGGAGGTGCTGCCACCCGGCAGCTGCCCGGCCGTCTCGCGCGACTCAGGCGAGACGTCGGATTCTCGAACAAACTCCTTTTTATATAAATAAAATAAATAATTTTTTCTTTTTTTCTTTACTTTCAAATTTTCTTCGTTTTTTCTCCTTTAAAGTTATATAACAAAATTTTTACATGCAAATAATAATAAATTAATTAAATTCATCTTTTTTGTAAAAAAAATATAATAATAATACAACTCGAACGAACAAAAAAAAAAACTAGAAACAAATAAACAATTAACTTCTTCAGTCAATTCTTTTCTATTAATACAAACAAAATAAAATACGTATACAAAAAAAAGAGCAACAAAATCCAGTATAGAAAATATCATTTCATGTTTTTCTCGCGATTTAAAAAAAAAAAAAAACATTGATAACATTTAGCTGTTATTAATTTAAAAAAAAAGGGGAAAAAAGAGAAACAACAACTATTAATAATAATTCAGTCATTTTTAAATATATATAAATAATAATAATAAGGAAAAAACAAAGGAAGGACATTTCTTCTTTCCTCACTTCTACTCGATCAAAATAAGTCCGCCGAAACGGCCTCGGCGCACACGAACAAGTAGCGCTAACAGTTTTTTCCGCTCAGCATTATCCGAGAGATCAAAGGTAAGAATGGTCAATGAAGACAATAATCACCCCGTACCCAACACAATGAAGCTTCGCGACGTTCAAAATCACGTACCGAACTTCGATGGTAGAAATATGCCACTTAACAATTACATATGCGCATGCAATAATGCTGCAAAACTCGTTGCGGAAAACGATCGATCCCAATTCCTGACGATAGTACAACTTAAACTGTCGGGCGTTGCAGCCGATATCACCGAATCAAAAACATACGACACATTAGATTCCCTCTTGAGGGATCTCAAGAGCGCTTTCGACAAACCAGTTGAGCTATCGGACCTCGAAACCGAATTAAAATCGAACACACAAAATTACAGCGAATCCGTTCTCACCTACGCAACGCATACGCGAAAAATCGCGAAACGAATCGAGAATAGGCTAAAAGAAGTCTACCGCGCTGAAGCCCAACAGGCCTATTTAAACGGACGAATAAACGAGGCAAGACAAACAGTTATAAGAACTTTTATTCGCGGATTAGCCGACCAAATAGGAAATATGATTATGTCAAAAAATTTTGCAACCCTCGAAGATGCCATTGACGAGGCATTAAACATCGAAAACGAACTCATTCGCAGACAAGCAATGCACCAAACATCAAAACTCGACAAATCAGAAACCCGAGATGAAAGTCCAGAAAAAGCAAAGGTTCGATTTACTCAGACTGCCAACAACAGTGGACTTAAATTTTGCGAAGTTCATCGCGAAAATCCCACACACTCGACGTCCGAGTGCTATTCCGTACAGCGTCTACGCGAAAACACAAATACACGCGCCAACAGTCGTAATTACCAAAACAACTCACGCGGTAATTATCGCAATAATTATCGCGACAACTCGCGCGATAATTACCAAAACAACTCGCTTGGTAATTATCAAAACAACTCACGTGGTAATTATCGAAACAACTCACGCGGTAATTATCGAAATAACTCGAACGACAATCGTCGAAACAACTACCGCAACAACTCTCGCGACAACTCTCGCGACAACTATCGCAACAACTCTCGCGATAACTCTCGCGACAACTATCGCGACAACTATCGCAACAACGATCGCGATAATTACCAAAATAACTCGCGCGACAGTTATAATCCACGCGACAATCAAAACAACTCGCGACGAGACGATTCACGAGATCGCAATTATCGAAACGATCGAAACAGTCGAGATAATTCACGCGATCGTGACAATTCACGCGAAAGACAAAGCGGTAGTAACACCCGAAACTCACGAAAATCGGATTACCAATCGAGCCTCGACGCAACACAGATCGAACAAATTTTCGAGCGCGTACTCCAAAAAAACGAGCGACCCGCCTCTCGCAACAGCGCGACGGGAGGCAGGACACCGGAGCGCTCGTCCAACCCGAACTAAGAGAAGACGCAAAAGTTGCGCACACCAAGCCCGAACTCCTAAAACACGTAGGATCGGCATACGTAAAAAAAATAGACGGGAGCGTAACAATTAGAAAAGCTAAAATAAAATTAGGATTAACGAATAGACATAAGCCACCAAGCGTAAACCTAGAGTCACAAGACCTACATTCGAACCAAGCTGTATTTCTTGCTGACACTGGAGCAGAGATAAATCTCATAAAAGATTCCATTGTCGCCCGAAGTACGGAGATAGACCCGACGCTCATATACGAGCTTAGCAGTATCACCGACGGGACAGCAAAAACAATTGGTAGATGTTACATCCGAATCAAGGAATTTAACATCGAATTCCACGTAATCGACGATTTATTCCCGATTATGCAAGACGCTATACTCGGTGACGTCTTCTTTAGAGGGACGCCAGCCGATATACTCTACACCGAAGCGTGCATCAAATTTGCTGGTCATACAGTCCCGTTCGAAACGTTCGAGCGAGTGACGATACCAGGCAGATCGAAACTCATCGTACCCATCAGACTGAAACCGACCGATCTCGAGGAGGGATACATCCCGAGAATCGACGCAGGTCCACGTCTTTACATGGGTAACGCTTTAGTAAAAAATAACAACGGAATTGCGTACCTTTGCGCAATTAACGCGCAAAATAGCGAGATAAACCTGATAGTCCCGACGGTAGAATTAATACCAGTCGAGATTATCAGCGAAAAACCAATCGACAACTTCACACCGAGCGACCTTCACGATTTCTCAAACGGAGACCGTGCAGAAGTACGCTCGGTACAACTCAACAAACAGAGCAGACTTGAAGCTCTTCAAGCTCTTCTGCAACTAGATCACCTCAGCGAAACAGAGCGAGATCACGTTCTCCAATTGGTCTCAAAATACCAACACCTGTTCTGCCTACCCGGAGATCGATTGGGTCACACAACACTGGCCAAACACGAAATTCCTACAACAGACGACAGACCAATTAACACTAAACAATACAGATTTCCACAAGTACACAAGAGAGAAATACAAAACCACGTTAACGACATGTTAAACAAGGGGATAATAAAACCATCTCTCTCCCCTTACAACTCTCCAGTTTGGGTTGTTCCCAAAAAACCAGACGCAAAAGGTAACAAAAAATGGAGAATTGTTATCGACTTCAGAAAACTTAACGAAAAAACTACGCCAGACGCGTACCCACTCCCAAACATCAGGGACATATTAGATCAACTGGGAAACGCCCGGTACTTTTCAACGTTCGACCTAGCGTCCGGTTTTTATCAAATAGAAATGCATCCAGCAGACAGACACAAAACAGCTTTTTCGACCCCGAATGGACATTACGAATATCACCGAATGCCATTCGGACTTAAAAACGCGCCAGCAACCTTTCAAAGGTTGATGGACGTCGTGCTGTCCGGTCTTCAAGGCACAGACCTATTCGTCTACCTGGACGATATTGTAATATACGCAAGAGACATCACCGAACACGAAAACAAATTTAAGAGTTTCGCGAAAAGACTGACTTCGGCGGGATTAACGCTACAAACCGAAAAATGCCACTTCCTAAACCGAGAAGTGACATACCTAGGGCACATAATTTCAGCCGAGGGCGTCAGACCGAACGCCAGCAACATCTTCGCCGTTAAAAACTTCCCAACACCAAAAGACAAAAAAGGAATTAAACAATTCGTAGCACTTGCAGGCTACTATCGACGCTTCATCCGCGACTTCGCAAAAATCGCGATTCCTTTAACCCAACAACTTAAAAAATCAGAGAAATTCGAATGGACGGACGAATGCCAATCAGCGTTCGACTATCTGAAGGCAAAGATCACCGAACGTCCAGTCCTAAAGTATCCGGACTTCGACAAACCGTGTACACTTACCACGGACGCGTCAGACTACGCAATAGGCGCGGTACTTAGTCAAAAACACGGTGACTTCGATCATCCAATAGCTTTCTATTCGAGAGCATTAAAGAAAACCGAGATCGCGTATGACGCGATGAAAAAAGAATTACTCGCAATAGTGAACGCGGTAGAATACTTTAAAACGTATCTATACGGAAAACGGTTCACACTTGTCACAGACAACAGAGCACTAACATATATAAAAAACAAACCCGACATCCCACAACAGCTACAACGATGGCAAATAATCCTGAACGGCTACGAATACGATATCGTACACAAACCCGGAAAATTGAACGTCGTTGCTGACGCTCTTTCGAGAAATCCCGCGGAAATCATGCCAATCAGGCAACGCGAGGAGAGTTCATCTGAAAACGCAAAACATCAGGAGACAAAAAAGCAAAAACTGTCTCCCGAACCGTCGCATCAAACTCGCGGACGATCAACAACCGACATGGGTTCTGGAAACCCAGCACCTAGGAAAAAACGAAACACCTGGGAACTGTCGACCGACGAATCGGAGGACAGCCAAGCCGCATACCAGAGAACATACCAATCAGACTCTGACGAATCAATGGAACGAGTAACAGAACAAAAGAAACAAACCCAACAAGAAACAAATCAACCACCCAAAAAGACAAAATCAAAACAAAAAACGGAGAGTGTACCCAAAACAAAAGATTTAATAATAGATACCGAAACATCAATCACCGAGTTATCGGAAAACGAAGGAGAATTTATGCAACCAATAAAAAAAATGGTTGAGGAGCTGAACTCAAAGGAAAATACGGAGCCACAATGGCGACTCTCCAAAAAACGTCCAACCGATACAACGGACGACGAAGAGAGTAAACGACAACCGCGCAAACAACATAGGAAACGAGATGATACTGAAACGAAATATAAGTATACAGACATAGACGATAGTACAACGGAAGAAGAGCAGAAAAACAAAAGCCCAACGAGGCCACAAAAAACAAAAAGCCCAACGAGGCAACAAAAAACAAAAAGCCCAACGAGGCAACAAAAAGCAGAAAGCCCAACGAGGCCACAAAAAACAAAAAGCCCAACGTGGCAACAAAAAGCAGAAAGCCCAACGAGGCCAGATAAAAAGGTCTATTAAGCTGGCACCCCCACTACGTCCAAAAAAATGTTTAAATATCTGGAAATAATAGGCTTTTTATAGGCTCTCGAATGCCACTAAAAATAATTTTTGGGCTCATCCCTGTTTCGAGAAAATAGAATTTCAAAAGTGGGGGTGCCAGCTAACATTAAGCCAGCGCCAACTTTTTTCGTATGATACTTAGAAATGTTTTATTGGTCTCAGAATTATGGGCTTTTTATGGGCTCTTCAGATATGCAACTTCTTACTACCCCGGATCAACCCTTATAAAGGTAACAACCCTTAAAAAAATTTTGATTTTTTTTTTTTTTTTTCCTCGCCAAATCTATGTCGAATATTTATGAGCAAATTATAGGCTCTATTCGTAATCTACCCACTACTTACTGGATTTATTACAGCCCATCAAAACAGCCCCTTACCGACAAAACCCACCCCGAGGAAGGGAAAAAGGTGAATCTCCGAGTACCGATGACTCACAGACTCGGCTATAAACTCAAAATTCATCCGCATTCATGGTCTTGACTTTTCGTTACCTAACGATTTTTCAACGGCACCCCCGTGTCAAAAAAACTACCCCTGAAAGAGTAACGAGTCACAATATCCGAGTGCAGACAACTTATGTACGCGGTAATGATTTTAAAATTGGTAATTATTTATGGGCTAGATTATTAGCAGGCTTATGATTTTTTTGGCTGCACCTTCAATTCGAAAAAGGTACCGCTACTGGAGCTGGGAGTTATGGGAAGGCCAAAAATTGCATCCTCACGAAAACTACAGTTCCCGATTTTATATTAATTTTGATACCAATACGGAATACGTAAACGATCAGTGCTCAGAAAGTATGGCCTGTTACTCGGTCAGGAGAAGTATTTTTTACAAAAAATAGCAAGGTACCGAAAAGTCGAGACCATAAACGGGGATGAATTTTGAATTTATAGCCGAGTCTAAGAGCCATCGATACGCGGAGATTAGCCTTCTTTCTCATCCCCAGGGGTTATTTTGTCAACACGTGGTGGTTTTCATGAACTAAAGTGAATCCAATAGGTAGTGGTTGGGCTCGGAATAGACCCTATAAATAGCTCATAAATAGACACAGATTTGGCGTTAAATTTTTTTATTGTCGAGATTTCGGAAATGTTCAAGAGTTACTCATTTCATAGGGTTTACTCCGGGGCAGTTCGGAGAGACATATCTTAAGAGCCCATAAAAAGCCCATAATTCTAAGATCAAAGAAATGCTTCTAAGTATTGTAAAAAAAAAGTTACCGCTGGCTTAACGTTACGCTAACGCCTCAACTTTTAAATTTGGAAATTCTCTTAACTGAAATAAGACCAAATTTTTTTTTCTGCCCGAATTCGAACAGCTCATAAAAAGCTTGTAATTCCGATGTAAGTTAATGTTTCGAAAAACGGTCTCAATACTTTAAAAAATTGAAAGATCGAAAAAACTAAAACATTCAAAACAATTTTTTTTTGCTTTTAAATTATTTAGGAATTACAGGCTCTTTAGGGGCTCCCGAATGCCACAAAAAAAAATAATTTCCAGACTCGTGCCTGTTTCGAGAAACTCGAAATTGTAAAGTGGGAATGCCAGCTTGACTTTAAGCCAGCGACAACGTTTTTCGCATATCACTTAGAAACTTTGTATTGATCTCATAATTATGGGCTTTTTACGGGCTCTTTAGGTATGCAACATCCCACTTCCTCGGATCAACCCCTATGAGAGTAGCAACTCTTCAAAACTTTTTTTTTTCTCCTCCATATCTATGTCGAATATTATGGATTATTTATAGGCCCTATTCCCAGTCTACCAACTAAAGTGAATCCAATAAGTAGTGGTTAGGCTTGGAAGAGAGCCTATAAATAGTCCATAAATATTAGACACAGAGTTGGCATAACATTTTTTTTTTTCCAAGATTTTGAAAATGTTCAAGGGTTGCGCATTTCATAGGTGTTAATCCGAGGCAGTTCGGAGGGACATATCTCAAGAGCCTATAATTCTGAGCTCAAAGAAATGCTACTAAGTATTGTAAAAAAAAGTTAGCGCTGGCTTAACATTACGCTAACGCCGCAAATTTTAAATTTAGAAATTCTCTTGACTGAATTAAGACAAATTTTTTTTTACGTTCAAAACAATTTTTTTTTGCTTTTAAATTACTTACGAATTACAGGCTTTTTATGGGCTCCCGAATTTCACAAAAAAAAAAATTTTAGACTCGTACCTGTTTCGAAAAACTTGAGGTTGAAAAGTGGGGGTGCCAGCTTGACATTAAGCCAGCGACAACTTTTTTCGCATATGACTTAGAAACTTTTTATTGGTCTCATAATTATGGGCTTTTTATGGGCTCTTTAGGTATGCAACATCCCACTTCCTCGGATCAATCCCTATGAGAGTAGCAACCCTTCCAAATATTTGTTTCCCCCCGCCATATCTATGTCGAATAGTTATGGACGATTTATAGGCCCTATTCCCAGTCTACCAACTAAACTGAATCCAATAAGTAATGGTTAGGCTTGGAATAGAGCCTATAAATAGTCCATAAATATTAGACACAGAGTTGGCATAACATTTTTTTTTTCCAAGATTTTGAAAATGTTCAAGGGTTGCGCATTTCATAGGTGTTAATCTGGGGCAGTTTGGAAGGACATATCTCAAGAGCCCATAAAAAGCCCATAATTCTGAGCTCAAAGAAATGCTTCTAAGTATTGTAAAAAAAAAGTTAGCGCTGGCTTAACATTACGCTAACGCCGCAAATTTTAAATTTAGAAATTCTCTTGACTGAAATAAGACAAATTTTTTTTACATTCAAAACAATTTTTTTTGCTTTTAAATTACTTAGGAATTACACGCTTTTTATGGGCTCCCGAATTTCACAAAAAAAAAAATTTTAGACTCGTACCTGTTTCGAAAAACTTGAGGTTGAAAAGTGGGGGTGCCAGCTTGACATTAAGCCAGCGACAACTTTTTTCGCATATGACTTAGAAACTTTTTATTGGTCTCATAATTATGGGCTTTTTATGGGCTCTTTAGGTATGCAACATCCCACTTCCTCGGATAAATGACTATGAGAGTAGCAACCCTTCCAAATATTTGTTTCCCCCCGCCATATCTATGTCGAATAGTTATGGACTATTTATAGGCCCTATTCCCAGTCTACCAACTAAACTGAATCCAATAAGTAATGGTTAGGCTTGGAATAGAGCCTATAAATAGTCCATAAATATTAGACACAGAGTTGGCATAACATTTTTTTTTTCCAAGATTTTGAAAATGTTCAAGGGTTGCGCATTTCATAGGTGTTAATCTGGGGCAGTTTGGAAGGACATATCTCAAGAGCCCATAAAAAGCCCATAATTCTGAGCTCAAAGAAATGCTTCTAAGTATTGTAAAAAAAAAGTTAGCGCTGGCTTAACATTACGCTAACGCCGCAAATTTTAAATTTAGAAATTCTCTTGACTGAAATAAGACAAATTTTTTTTACATTCAAAAAATTTTTTTTTGCTTTTAAATTACTTAGGAATTACAGGCTTTTTATGGGCTCCCGAATTTCACAAAAAAAAATTTTAGACTCGTACCTGTTTCGAAAAACTTCAGGTTGAAAAGTGGGGGTGCCAGCTTGACATTAAGCCAGCGACAACTTTTTTCGCATATTACTTAGAAACTTTTTATTGGTCTCATAATTATGGGCTTTTTATGGGCTCCTTAGGTATGCAACATCCCACTTCCTCGGATCAACCCCTATGAGAGTAGCAACCCTTACAAATATTTTTTTTTCCCCCGCCATATCTATGTCGAATAGTTATGGACTATTTATAGGCCCTATTCCCAGTCTACCAACTAAAGTGACTCCAATAAGTAGTGGTTAGGCTTGGAATAGAGCCTATAAATAGTCCATAAATATTAGACACACAGTTGGCATAACATTTTTTTTTTTTTTTCCAAGATTTTGAAAATGTTCAAGGGATGCGCATTTCATAGGTGTTAATCCGGGGCAGTTCGGAGGGACATATCTCAAGAGCCCATAAAAAGCCCATAATTCTGAGCTCAAAGAAATGCTTCTAAGTATTGTAAAAAAAAGTTAGCGTTGGCTTAACATTACGCTAACGCCGCAAATTTTTAATTTCGAAATTCTCTTGACTGAAATAAGACTAAATTTTTTTTTTTACATTCAAAACAATTTTCTTTTTGCTTTTAAATTATTTATTAAAGTACAGCGATATAAAGGGCGTGCAAGCCGTGACTTAAAAAAACCAGATATTTATCGCGATAAAATATGGTCAACTGCTCGATCGAAGAAAAAAATTATCTTCTGTACATTAATATCTGGAAGTAACCTTGATGCTTCGGCGTCAAGGACTTCTCCAGATCTTTTGTATCGTCATACGCCATCCAGCTATGGTCACGTCTATACGATATAGCGATATAGTGACCTAGTGCTTTCTCGGGTTCAGAATTTCGCCGCGTAATAACGGGGGGATAAAATTGGATCACTCCAGCAAGGTGGTACACCTTTTCTGAAAATGACAAGTTCAGAATGGTGGGGACGTTTTTCAACTGCTGCGGTTCATTGTCTATTCCAGTCTCAGTGGCTATCTCGATCAGAAGAAATGGACCTGTTAAGACATACAATTATATTATGCCATACAACCATTCATTTTATTTTAATATCGTGCATGTATTTACCTGGTTGGACGACGACAGTCGGAAGTGTAGCTGATAAGCACGTTGCATTCGCGCAAGCCCGATCTTCCAACGCCATGCAGGCTTCGATCGCGCTTGCGAGAATCGTCGTATCGTCAGCGTGTGCACGATCTATTTGAATGCGCGGGAAAACGGCTTTTCGTTCCTGGCATGCTCCTGAGCATCGTATTACTTCCGTAAGACTTGGCACATCTTGGAACATCTTCTGCGTCAATCCCCCAGCATCCATCTGAGCACCGATAAGATCGACACCGCAATGAGAATTTAGAACTTCACCGACCTTCGAAAGAATCGCCGCCCGCGTCCGATATGTATCGGCTCGCACTCCGTTTTTCGATACTTTGTAGACCATTTTCAAAAGTTCATTCGGAGAGGCTGCGCAGGTTTCGCTGAAGGCCTCCGAGTCGAGAGCAGACGTTAAAAATAATTGGGCAATACTGTCGAAGGCGCACGTATTAGTCAATGTTACTTTTCTGTCGCCTAACGATATCGCCTTCAATGACATATTGTTGCCATTCTTCAGGATGGGGACACGATTCAGTTTTTCGTGCAGCACTAACTGGTGGTCCAGAAAGTTGGGCAGCAAGTACCGAGAACGTTTTTTTGATTTCGTAGCCGTTGAGACTAGTTGTGGTGAAGTACGACCTTTCAAAGATTTCTTACATCGAACGGACTGCTTTGGCGGACTGATGGCCAAATTTCTCCAGTTTTCTTTGGCGTTTGTTGTGGCATTTCTTTCCACACTTTCCGGAAAATTTTTCAGACACAGGAGACAAACTCTTTTCTGTCCGTATCCTTCCTCTTGTCCTTCCGCCGGTTTTGAACAGTAGGGTAATGCGTGCACCGACTTTTTACAAAAAACGCATCTATGTGCACCACTTGGTATGTCGCCATTGCTACATGCGACACAGCCGTTAGCAGTAATCTGATCGATTTTTTTCGGTCGACGGGTTTTTTGTTCAGACGTTATTGATCTTGCAGGAGTACCGTCGTTGGCCTGAGCGGCGACTCTATCATCCGGGTAAATTTCAGATTCATCTTCGAAACATTGTTCTGCTTGAACAACGACAGCGAGATCATTTTCCGGTTCTGCGTTAAATATAGAGTTCGCGATCGGAAATGCATCTACGTTTAGACCTTCATCTGTTGGCTCTTTGTTATCGCCTCCATCTTTGTTCGAATCTGCGTTGTTGCTGCCTGTTGTCGTTCCTTCGTTAGAGTCTCGCTCGACCTCGACAGCCTCGGCTACCGCACACGAAATCACTTTCATGCGACCGCTAAGATGTTTAGCATGTTTTTTTATAAAATCGTCCGCTCTCATCGGGAGGTCCTCATTTTGTAAAACATGTTCCTTTACGTTTTTAAAATCTGATCCCACTGGCGCACTTGAAGCAGGTTCGCGTCCATACCCGAACGTGTTCCGGCAGACACATGACCAAAGTGGAAATAGTTTCATGTCATGGATGATACGATTAGCCAAACGGGGACAAAAATGAGCATTGTCGTCATCACCAACATTCTCTTTTATCGACTTTCTCACTGTATTGTCGATCTTTAAAGCCCAAGCCTTCCACAAACTGCCTCTGGATTTGGTAACGAATGTATCATCGTTGTCCGACTCCTCGTTTGTGTTTTCATCCTCCGTCTTTTCTATTTCCTCTTCGTCACTCGCCACCTCCACTTCGTTTTCGTCGTTTGCTTTGTCGCTCTGGTTTTCTTCTTCCTTTTCGGCGTCGTTGCCCAACTTCTCGTTGTTTATGTTGCCTTTGGGTTTTTCTACAAGTATCGATGCTAATAAACACAAAACAAAAACGTTACAAAATTTGAATAAAGACTAGGGACGGATTATGCTTTGTTTCTTTAAAGGTTACACATCACCTTGTCGGTAAAAAAAAAAAAAAAAAGAACATGCGCGTGCAAAATGTACAATGAATTCGTCAATATTCTGGCGAGCGAAACGTGCAAGTATAATAAGAAATTATTATCATCTTCTCATTTTTTTACATGTCGAACAATTGTACTCTTGCACTGTAAGGGAATCGCTACGAAAATAAAAAAGTATATTTATGTATACTTTTTTTTGCTTCCATTTCAATTTCCATATTTACATTGGAAAAAAAAGTTTTTCGATATGTATAAAAAACTGTAAATAATAAAATACATTACCATTACATTGTACATTTTTCATTTCATATTCTCGTGCAACGAGGACGGTTCAGTCACTCAGTCAAAATATATATATATTGCAAATTAATTTTTCGCATGTGTGACTGAGCCATCCACATAACTAAAAAAACTCATCTGACTGCGTTACACGACGGTCGCAAATAATACTTAAAAAGTACATTGAAAATAGTGATACTGTTGAATACTAACCTATACTGTCATCAACTATCTTGTTTGGCAATCCTGTTAATAAGTTCTTCAGCTCTCGCTTTCCGATGTCACATAAGCTCGGGCCGTTTTCCGTGCAGCCCTCCCCTTCGCTGCGGCACACCGTCAGCAGCCATGTGAGGCGTTCTGCAGCTTCAACTTTGTTCTTTGACAAAATCAATTGACCGATAGCGCCCAAGAAGAACCGTTTTATACGGATCCTGGTGTCCTTCAAGAAATCTGCGTATCCCTTGAGAAAGTGCGCGACATCTAACCGGACATAACAAGTTGGAACACTGCTTTCCGTGCAAGCATTCGCGTATTCGTTGACCGTTAAAAATCCCGTAAATGATCGGATTGAAGCACCCAGTAGAGCTTGTGAGCAATCGCTAACCACTTCTTTCGGATACGGTGCGCCGGTTCTCAGCCACTCGACGAGCCAATATGCGATAGCATTAGTATTGTGAGACTCGGTGACCATTTGGCTGACGGAATATTGTTGCTTTCCGTCGTTGACAACGCACTGATACAAAATATCACTCGAGATTTGGTTTTATCGAGCCGCTCAATTTTCCTTGCGATGCTTCCCGTCGAATCGATACTAATACGAGAGTCGCAAGGAGAACAGTAAGTCCGGTAGACGTCTATCTGGTGATGCGTCCAGTAGTGGACATAAAAAGGATTTAATCCGACCGAATGAATGACGCCCTTCAATTCCGTCAATTGCATTCTTTCTATTGACGATACAACATCGGTGTGCCTGCGTCCTCGCTTCTTTACCTGGTTTTTAATCCCCCGATAAACGTCGGCAGAATACAGGTGCCCTGGCTCGGGATCGCCCGCGTCCATTAGATCGTCGGCTCTTTCCGCTCTATATGCGTACATCGCTTTGTGTTGATCAACCAACACTTTCCCGATTTGTTCTCGTTCGGGTGCTCGACAATACCTCTTCC
Organism: Exephanes ischioxanthus; assembly: GCA_958510785.1. Lineage (NCBI taxonomy): Eukaryota > Metazoa > Arthropoda > Insecta > Hymenoptera > Ichneumonidae > Exephanes > Exephanes ischioxanthus. The sequence goes on from OY294022.1 coordinate 522,644, forward strand.
CGCATTTCGAGCCGTCTCCTGCTGTAATGGTGCACTGTACGACGATATCGTCGCATAAAATATCGTCGAAATGGCCGACGATTTCGGACCCACAATTACAGTAGCCTAGGAACCGCGCAGTACTTGTGTTCCACGAAATTTTGTGACTTTTAAAATGGAATCCGTGTTTGACTTTTTTAAGCCACAATTTTTCGGTCACTGCCAGTTGCCACCGGCCGGGAATAAAGGTGGTATATCGTCGGTGCAACAAGTCCGGTCGGTCTTCTTCTCTGCGCTTGTATTATTTTTCTTCCAACAAATCTGTGAATTCACGGTGGGTGAAGTTGATTTGGATGTTTATCGAATCCTTAAGGATCGACGCTTCGGTATCCGTATCGGCAATAATCTTCGTCGAATCGTTGTCTACATCGGCAGCGCTAGAGATAGATTTCGACATGGGATTGCCGTCGATTAACTGTTGGACACGTGTCTTGATGTTATTTCGGTTATCTGTTAAATAACTATAAAACCCGTTTGCATTTTTTTTTTCCATCGGCTTTTTTCGACATTATCGTCCACACCGCATCTTTCTTGGACACGATTTTACCGTCGAGAAAAATTTTTTCGGCACAAGATATGATAATTGTGTCGATCTCTTCCGAAGACATTCGGCGAGGCCGACCCCGGCTTTTAATAGGCTTCGACATTATTTTACGATACTGTTCGAAAGTCATAAATAGTAAGCCATGATATCGTCCCTTTGTTCCTTTGTCCAAATCGATGGACAAACTGTCGAACTATTTACACTATATAAATCACACACAACACACTATCAAGCTAAATATACTACAAACTAGACAGGGTCTCAAATTAATACTTTTTTAAATATAAGATTAACCGTCTGCATGCGAACGACAAGTAACTTTTTCTATGGACGATCAAGCTCAAACACGCTGCCGTTCTGTCCGGAGGTCGTGCTAAAACAATAACAGATACCTGTGACGCCGCGCGCCGTGCGGTATAGTATCAAGTCCTAAGCGGGCAGGCGCGCGTAAAATATTTCACGCCAGCCCGCCCAAATATAGAGGGCAGTTTGCGAGCGGGCGCGTGAAGAGTATAGAGAAGGCGTTGAGCGAGCAGAAGCGCAAAGAGAATAGAAGCCACAAGCGGGCTGGCGTTGAACGAGTATAAACCTTCGAAACCACATACTAGTGTACAGTATGTATCAGTTAACTACATTCGACCGAACATTTATATTTTAATGAGACAGATATGTGAGTATTTTCTTATTCACGGTCTGTGTGCTCTTACAAGCCTTCAAGTATAATATTATTAGAACATAATCTTTGTGTTTACAAAGATTATTATATGTAATGGTACTACGATTTTCCGACTTCGTTCATTCGATCGAAATGTATGCGATGTTTGGAGAAGATTTAATTAACATGAAAAAACCAAAAAAATATGCGCTTGTATGACAACTATTCAATTTTCATCCGGGTCTTGTTTTTGAACGTTATTATGATTAATCTTGTTGTTGTTGATTGGTAATGTTTCTTTTCCATTTTAGGTTATCAATGACCGCAGAGGTCCTAAAACCGGTTGCCGAGTACCGGAAGAGTACTTGTGGGAAATTATTATTATTATTATTATTATTATTATTTATTTTTATTGAAGAGACAAGACATGAGAGATTTCATGTCCTTGTAAACCGCGTTTGAATCGGGCGCTTTAGCACGTCGTTAAAGTAATTATCACCGTGGATTTTTAAATCGTAAGTTTCAATTACCTACGGCCATGAATCGTACAGTATACAAATATAAGAATATCAAAATAAAGCTTATGATACCAGAAAACGTGTGGATTTAAATAGTCCTACAGCTTCACATTTTTTTTCTGTAACATAAATTCATCATTGTGGCATGATGATCGATCAAATTGCGACTTTCATAAAGGTGGACCCGGAAAAGGTGACAGCTGCACTTTTCATATACAATACTTAGAAGCATTTCTTTGATCTCAGAATTATGGGCTTTTTATGGGCTCTTAAGATAAATGCCTCCGAACTGCACCGGATTAACACCTATGAAATGCGCAACCCTTGAACATTTTCAAAATCTTGAAAAAAAAAAAAAAATGTTATGCCAACTGTGTGTCTAATATTTATGGACTATTTATAGGCTCTATTCCAAGCCTAACCACTACTTATTGGATTCACTTTAGTTGGTAGACTGGGAATAGGGCCTATAAATAGTCCATAAATATTCGACATAGATATGGCGGGGGAAACAAATATTTGTAAGGGTTGCTACTCTCATAGGGGTTGATCCGAGGAAGTGGGATGTTGCATACCTAAAGAGCCCATAAAAAGCCCATAAGTATGAGACCAATAAAAAGTTTCTAAGTAATATGCGAAAAAAGTTGTCGCTGGCTTAATGTCAAGCTGGCACCCCCACTTTTCAACCTCAAGTTTTTCGAAACAGGTACGAGTCTAAAATTTTTTTTTTTGTGAAATTCGGGAGCCCATAAAAAGCCTGTAATTCCTAAGTAATTTAAATGCAAAAAAAAATTGTTTTGAACGTAAAAAAAAATTTGTCTTAATTCAGTCAAGAGAATTTCTAAATTTAAAATTTGCGGCGTTAGCGTAATGTTAAGCCAGCGCTAACTTTTTTTTTACAATACTTAGAAGCATTTCTTTGAGCTCAGAATTATGGGCTTTTTATGGGCTCTTGAGATATGTTCTTCCAAACTGCCCAAGATTAACACCTATGAAATGCGCAACCCTTGAACATTTTCAAAATCTTGGAAAAAAAAAAAAAATGTTATGCCAACTCTGTGTCTAATATTTATGGACTATTTATAGGCTCTATTCTAAGCCTAACCACTACTTATTGGATTCACTTTAGTTGGTAGACTGGGAATACGGCCTATAAATAGTCCATAAATATTCGACATAGATATGGCGGGGGAAAAAAAAAATTTGTAAGGGTTGCTACTCTCATAGGGGTTGATCCGAGGAAGTGGGATGTTGCATACCTAAAGAGCCCATAAAAAGCCCATAATTATGAGACCAATAAAAAGTTTCTAAGTAATATGCGAAGAAAGATGTCGCTGGCTTAATGTCGAGCTGGCACCCCCACTTTTCGACCTCAAGTTTTTCGAAACAGGTACGAGTCTAAAATTTTTTTTTTGTGACTTTCGGGAGCCCATAAAAAGCCTGTAATTCCTAAGTAATTTAAAAGCAAAAAAAAAATTGTTTTGAGTGTAAAAAAAAATTTGTCTTATTTCAGTCAAGAGAATTTCTAAATTTAAAATTTGCGGCGTTAGCGTAATGTTAAGCCAGCGCTAACTTTTTTTTTACAATACTTAGAAGCATTTCTTTGAGCTCAGAATTATGGGCTTTTTATGGGCTCTTGAGATATGTTCTTCCAAACTGCCCAAGATTGACACCTATGAAATGCGCAAGCCTTGAACATTTTCAAAATCTTGGAAAAAAAAAAAAAAATGTTATGCCAACTCTGTGTCTAATATTTATGGACTATTTATAGGCTCTCTTCCAAGCCTAACCACTACTTATTGGATTCACTTTAGTTGGTAGACTGGAAATAGGGCCTATAAATAATCCATAATATTCGACATAGATATGGAGGGGAAAAAAAAAGTTTTGAAGAGTTGCTACTCTCATAGGGGTTGATCCGAGGAAGTGGGATGTTGCATACCTAAAGAGCCCATAAAAAGCCCATAATTATGAGATCAATACAAAGTTTCTAAGTGATATGCGAAAAACGTTGTCGCTGGCTTAAAGTCAAGCTGGCATTCCCACTTTACAATTTCGAGTTTCTCGAAACAGGCACGAGTCCGGAAATTATTTTTTTTTGTGGCATTCGGGAGCCCCTAAAGAGCCTGTAATTCCTAAATAATTTAAAAGCAAAAAAAAATTGTTTTTGAATGTTTTCGTTTTTTCGATCTTTCAATTTTTTAAAGTATTGAGACCGTTTTTCGAAACATTAACTTACATCGGAATTACAAGCTTTTTATGAGCTGTTCGAATTCGGGCAGAAAAAAAAATTTGGTCTTATTTCAGTTAAGAGAATTTCCAAATTTAAAAGTTGAGGCGTTAGCGTAACGTTAAGCCAGCGGTAACTTTTTTTTTACAATACTTAGAAGCATTTCTTTGATCTTAGAATTATGGGCTTTTTATGGGCTCTTAAGATATGTCTCTCCGAACTGCCCCGGAGTAAACCCTATGAAATGAGTAACTCTTGAACATTTCCGAAATCTCGAAAATAAAAAAATTTAACGCCAAATCTGTGTCTATTTATGAGCTATTTATAGGGTCCATTCCGAGCCCAACCACTACCTATTGGATTCACTTTAGTTCATGAAAACCACCGCGTGTTGACAAAATAACCCCTGGGGATGAGAAAGAAGGCTAATCTCCGCGTATCGATGGCTCTTAGACTCGGCTATAAATTCAAAATTCATCCCCGTTTATGGTCTCGACTTTTCGGTACCTTGCTATTTTTTGTAAAAAATACTTCTCCTGACCGAGTAACAGGCCATACTTTCTGAGCACTGATCGTTTACGTATTCCGTATTGGTATCAAAATTAATATGAAATCGGGAACTGTAGTTTTCGTGAGGATGCAATTTTTGGCCTTCCCATAACTCCCAGCTCCAGTAGCGGTACCTTTTTCGAATTGAAGGTGCAGCCAAAAAAATCATAAGCCTGCTAATAATCTAGCCCATAAATAATTACCAATTTTAAAATCATTACCGCGTACATAAGTTGTCTGCACTCGGATATTGTGACTCGTTACTCTTTCAGGGGTAGTTTTTTTGACACGGGGGTGCCGTTGAAAAATCGTTAGGTAACGAAAAGTCAAGACCATGAATGCGGATGAATTTTGAGTTTATAGCCGAGTCTGTGAGTCATCGGTACTCGGAGATTCACCTTTTTCCCTTCCTCGGGGTGGGTTTTGTCGGTAAGGGGCTGTTTTGATGGGCTGTAATAAATCCAGTAAGTAGTGGGTAGATTACGAATAGAGCCTATAATTTGCTCATAAATATTCGACATAGATTTGGCGAGGAAAAAAAAAAAAAAAAATCAAAATTTTTTTAAGGGTTGTTACCTTTATAAGGGTTGATCCGGGGTAGTAAGAAGTTGCATATCTGAAGAGCCCATAAAAAGCCCATAATTCTGAGACCAATAAAAAATTTCTAAGTATCATACGAAAAAAGTTGGCGCTGGCTTAATGTTAGCTGGCACCCCCACTTTTGAAATTCTATTTTCTCGAAACAGGGATGAGCCCAAAAATTATTTTTAGTGGCATTCGAGAGCCTATAAAAAGCCTATTATTTCCAGATATTTAAACACTTTTTTGGACGTAGTGGGGGTGCCAGCTTAATAGACCTCAGATAAAATAGAAAGCTTATCGCAGCTAAACAAAAACGAGTTTCGTGAAAAAGTCAGCCCTGACGGGGCAACCGGCTACTTATACGGTGACAAAAAGCGAAAAAACAATGGAACCCAGAACAAAAACGACAACCCTAAGGCACGAAATAGTGAAAACGAGACGGAACACGAGACAGAATCCGAGAATGAAAATTCCAACAAAAAAGGATTCAAACCGTTGCTGACGAACATCGGAGAATCGTCCAGCGACGAAAATAGTGGTAAACCACCCGTCCAACCAACTTTTAGATCACCATCCACAGGTACAAAACAAAAAACAAAAAGACTCAAAAATGACGGAAAAAGCGTGAAACAGAAAGTACCATCGAACTTTCGTTCACCAGATTCTCACAAAACAACAACACGTCAGCGATCAGGGATACCAGCAAAGAAGCGAACTCGAAAAACGCCAAAAGAACCAACTAGGCGTAGCGAAAGGTTAGCTAATAAAAAAAATCCGGAAGTCCGAAACATTCCACCTAAAAATCAACCCACTACAAAAAACCCTAAAACAAAAACTCCACAATCAAAAACAAAAACTCCATTCCAGCCTCTCGACTCAACATCCTCAGATCCAGAACCAAAACCATCACCAGAATTAACAACGGAATATTGGGATTCTAGAGTCACTTACACCAACGACACTCCAACTCACCCAGATCCCGAAGAAGTGCAACAAAAAACAAAATCACCTGTGTCAATGTCACCCGAAATGACACAAGACTATTGGGACTCAAAAGTCATGGACATTCCAGATAAAACACCATCAATAGAACAACCAGCTACCCCACGAATCGAGCAGCCAATCGCAGCGCCGAGCACTTCCAAACAGATCGAACAACCAGTCGCCATACCAGGGTGCTCATGGCAAATCGACGACTACACACCAGAACAACCAGTCGCCACGCCAGGGTGCTCATGGCAAATCGACGACTCCACACCAGCAATGGATATCGAACCAACGTTCAGGTCACCACCCTGGATTCCACACGAAACAACAGACTATTCGAAATCGGATGAATCGCGACCAACTACACCTCGAGAACCCTCTCGAGCGTTAACAAATCAATATCACAATATGTCGCCATCGTCAGAAAGTGATTCCCACGATTCAGCGTACCAACCATCGCAATACCAACGAAAACGTCTAACACTGCAAACTCCACCAACAACAAGGGGAACAACGATAACACAAGACGTGCAACTAAAAAATAATATTGTAGTAACGCAGGAAAACATCCTGGCACAGGAAGATAACATCGCACACTTCCTGTCAGCCGACGGTGTCATGGACACAATGGTCTCGAAAGTACTCGCAGAAAAGGGTAAGCTCACCCAATCGGTATTTTCGCAGTCCAATCCAGGAATCGGACACATTTTCATAACACGCGACAAAACAAGACGCTACTTCACAATGATTTGCATAAATAAATCAACAGACGCGACTAGTACACTCACGATTCAGAAGTGTCTAGAAACTCTTGTACAGACCTTAGTAAAAAACAAAATCACATCCTGTACTCTATCCAAAGACCCAAAAATGATCGATACATTTTTGTGGTCTAACATCAAAGGATACCTACGAGTACTCGCGATTAACTCAAACATCACCTTTAGGCTATGCGAAGGTCTTAAAACCGTTCCAGATCAAGAAAATAGGCAAAACATCATTAGAGAATTACACGGATCCGCAGTCGGAGGCCACAAAGGCGTAACGAAAACATACCAGCGCATTCTCTCGCAGTACTACTGGCGAGGATTAAAAAAGGACGTAGAAACGTTCATTCGATACTGCTTCGACTGCCAGAAAAATAAACTGGTCCGAGTAAAAAATAAAGCTCCTATGGTCATCACGGACACACCAGCGCAACCCTTCGACAAAGTAGCCATCGATATCGTAGGTCCACTACGCGAAACAAAAAACGGACATACGTACATACTAACTATGCTCGATCTATTCAGTAAATTCAGTATAGCAGTACCACTAAAACATCAAACGTCAATAGACGTAGCGAGAGCGCTTTGTAAGACGCTAATATCGACTTTCGGCGCACCTCGCGCAATATTAACCGACCAAGGTACAAACTTCATGTCGGAAATGTTCAGAGATTTTGCGCAGCTGTTTCAGATTAAGCAGCATAGAACAACCGCATATCATCCACAATCGAACGGTGCGATCGAACGCAGTCACCATGTTCTTGTGGAATACCTAAAACATTTTATCGACAGTAATCGAGACTGGGACGAACTACTAACGTTCGCAACATTCTCATATAACACCAGTATACACGAAAGCACAGGGTTTACCCCATACGAACTAGTTTTCGGTAGAAAGGCTCGAACTCCTTCAGAGTTCCCACCGCCCGAAAAAACAATAACCTACGACGATTACATGACAAATCTAATGAGAAACCTCAAAAACGTTCAAGAACTCGCTTTGGAAAAGGCGATAAAGTTCAAAGAACGAACCAAGAAATACTACGATAAAAGAGTCGTAGAACCAAAGTATCAAGTAGGCGAACTCATACTCATAAAAAACGAGCGCAAAACAAGCAAATTCGATAGGGACTGGTTAGGCCCATACAAAATTCTAGAAATTCCAAGCAGACGTAACATAACAATACAATTAGACGATAATACGACCAAAACAGTACACGTCGATAAAATAAAATCGGCATATGTTGCAGATGCCACGCCCATACCGTAAAGGTGTCCACACCAGACGCCTTCAAAATCACTCCACTGACGAAAAACCCAGGATTATACTCAGAATCCTTGGGCCCATTCCATTCGTACCACACAACATGGACGCTCATCACGTATATAGATACACACGGATTCACTTCCAGACGACAACAGATAGAGGAAAACCTCAATGCCGCTAGCGCATTTTGCTACTCCTTACAAGGACATTGCTTAACAAGAGGACAACTACAGAACGTACGATCACGACTAAAGAACATCGCTAACGTAGAAGCGACCCTGGAAGAATTGATCCCTTCTATTCAGATAAACTCAACGGGAAAACGTAGGAAGCGAACACCATTAGAATTCATAGGGAAAATTAGTAAAATACTTTTCGGTACCATGGACAGTGAAGACGCAGACAGAATAGACTCACAAATAAACGCATTGGCAAACAGCACTGTCGAATTGGCAGAAATCGTACAAAATCAAACACACATAATCAAATCAGGTTTTAACTTCGCTCAAAAACAAATCACTTCACTAGAAGAAAGCGTAAGAGCCGAAATACGAGAAGTAAAACTGGCACAAGCATCACTCCAACACGAACTACACATTATTCAGAGACTCATAACATTCACCAGCTTAGTTGACGAATCACTTATCCAGTACGAAATTGACTTGGAGACGCTAACAAACGCCGTGCTCTTCGCCAAAATGGGTCAAATACACCCAGAAATACTCTCGACCAAAAAAATACTGACTTGCGCAGAAGCAATCCGAAAATCAACACCAAACACGATATTCCCTATACCACTTAGTACAGAATACGTTCCCGAGTTAACAAAAATAATCGACCTTGCAGCATTCCATAACGGAGAACGACTCATCTACGTTATAAAAATTCCTCTTCTAGATCTAACACCGTACAAACTGTATCGACACTTATCAGTCCCGGTGCGCCAGCTCTCTGCAGCTGAAGGCGCGAGATTTGCATATATAAAACCAGCAGTCCAGTACACCGCAGTCTCCGAGGATTTCGGTAGTTACTTTAACTTAAGAGACGAAAACGAATGTAAATTCATAGTCAACCGTTACATCTGCGAACAAAATCACCCAGTAGGACGAATCAGCGACGAAACTGAATGCGAGGTTCAACTTCTCGTTAACCCACAACTTAGCGATTTGGAGTTGTGTGACATAAGGCTAAAAACATTGAAACAAACCTATTGGATAAAAATCCAGAACGCAAACGCATGGCTATTTGCAGCACCAAAGCCAGAAACTCTGTATCTCCTTTGCGATAATCACGAATCAGCCATCGAAACAATAGAAAACACCGGAATACTTCAAATCAAACCCACTTGCCAAATAAAAACACGAACAATAACACTAACTCCATCAGTCGAAATAACATCTGCAATCGAAGTAAAATTCGCACACACACCAATCTTGAACATCACGGAAATAATTCGGAAATCAATTAAAAACATGGAAAACATAAACTACACAGAAATTATGACAGAAACTGAGACACTTACAGGCCTATCAAATCCAGGCTCTATACACGACGATTTGACAAAAAACGAAGTGGCGTTAAAAGCCATTATAGCCAAAGCACGAGAAATTTCGAAAACTCATTACATAAGCAACAGACTCTCTACTCTCGAAAAAATATTAAAATACAGCGGAATCTCTTTGGGCTCCATCGTGCTGCTACTAGTAGTCGGATGGAAGCTCTCTCTCTCTTCGGCAAAATATCTGGTTTATACAAAATTCTGTCTTGCATAGCAAAACGTCAAACGACGATAACGCAACAAGCCACCGAGGCTCCCGAACCGACCGTTGTCTACCATAGGCAACCGATAGAGTTAATCGAAACCCAAACGCAACCAACTACAGATTGCAGAGAGGTCGCAATCATAACAAACCATTCACCGCAACCAACCCGTAGACCAGTCTATGCGTTGACTTACTACGATCGAAACAGAATACCTTAAAGAAGAAGGAAAAAACCGCGTTAATAATCATAAATAATAACCGATATATTCATAACCATCTACATATACCCTTACTAATGGGAAATTAACCACGCATATACTACTCTCTTACCTTATCACAATATACAAGTAATTTTAACCGTATCATGCACGGCTTGAAACTATTGTTTTTAATATTATTATTTTGTCACTTATTATTTCAACGAATACATACATACCTGACAGATAAAACAAACAACAACATAAACAACAGTAATAATGGACAACCAGCCATCAACATCGGCATCAGCATCCATCCCGAATGTACAAGTCGAATGCCTCCTCTGCCCGAGGAAAATGAAGGCGAGTAAGCTGGCCGACCATACGGCCAGATGCTATGTGGAGCTGCAAAAGCGGACGGCGACTTTGGGATCGCGGCATACAGGATGCCCGATATGTTGCTGCGTGCTCCCAGCAAACCGACTGACGGCGCATATCGATAAATGCGTCGCCTATTTGCTAAAGCTTCAATCATACGATCAGCAACAATATTACAATCAACAACAAGAAGCAGAACAACAACAACAACCAACACCGAATTATGCACCACACACACCCGAAGGACCACCACCACCGCCGGAAGAAGAAGACGCAGAAGATGGAAGCACAGAAGAAGACACAGAAGACGAAAACACAGAAGAAGACACAGAAGACGAAAACACAGGAGAAGACACAGAAGAAGACACAGAACCCAAAGACACAAAAAACATAAATACCGAAAACACAAACGATACGAACGAAAAAACAGACGAGACAAACGAAAAATCAAACGGAAACGGAAAAACAGACGAGACAAACGAAAAATCAAACGGAAACGAAAAAACAGACGAGACAAACGGAAAACCAAACAAAAACGAAAATAACGATGACAAAAACGAAACGCATTTCGACCCAAGAAAACTGACCTTCAAACAAGGTATGGGGTGGGTTAAAATCCAAGAGCTCGAGGGCTTACGGAAAATTAAAAACTTGGCGCAAACAAACATCTTTCTCGCAGAATTAAAAAAGGAAAAAAGGGACCTTTTTAAGCCACCAACAAAACTTCCCAAAACCAGAACATCAAAACAAAAATAGAATCAGACCCTTACGGCAACAGACTACAGTACTTTAATCCACATACACAACAATATACCTCATTTGCACCATACATATATAACATAATATACAATAATTATACACACATATATATATATCGAAATAATCATAGGCATAAGCGCGACACGCGTCGCGCAGCGTCGGTAGAGGACAACGGGAAACAAAAGAACCCCATATAACATTTTATTTCATTTTTTTTTCTTATAAAAACAAATTTCAGTTTATTGTTTCTTTTATCATTTTAGTCTTTTTCTTTATTTTTTCAAAATTTTTTATTATTTTTGTAATTTCTCTACGACAATACATATGCAACGCTTTTTTTTACTATAAATATTCGTGTTAATCATTTTACCCATTTCCAGAAACAACTTCCATCTTACACCAACAAACTACTTCCAAATAACATACCTAACCCACTAACCACCACTAATCAGAACTTAGAATGTTACAGGCACAATACCATCAAAATTCGAAATTTATAACAGAAATACCAGGAAATAGAGAAACGAAATACAACCAAGGAGAAACCGAAATCCATCAAATATGGACAAATTTACAGAAACAGGACAACATTTTAATTTTTCTTCACCAATTTTAACACCAAATTTAAACCCATCCAATTTAACCAAACCATTCTCACTAACACGAACAACTAAAAGTTTTATCTAGTTACAGATATCAACAACCACCAGCTATTTTAAAAACAACAGGAGTGTACCGCAACAAATATAAAAAACCAAGGAATTTCAATCATCCAAACCAACATGGACAACAACTAGGAGTTTTACTTAATCAACAATCATCAATCGACAATCATCAATCAACAATCAACAATCAACAATCAACAATCAACAATCAACAATCAACAATCAACAATCAACAATCAACAATCAACAATCAACAATCAACAATCAACAATCAACAATCAACAATCAACAATCAACAATCAACAATCAACAATCAACAATCAACAATCAACAATCAACAATCAACAATCAACAATCAACAATCAACAATCAACAATCAACAATCAACAATCAACAATCAACAATCAACAATCAACAATCAACAATCAACAATCAACAATCAACAATCAACAATCAACAATCAACAATCAACAATCAACAATCAACAATCAACAATCAACAATCAACAATCAACAATCAACAATCAACAATCAACAATCAACAATCAACAATCAACAATCAACAATCAACAATCAACAATCAACAATCAACAATCAACAATCAACAATCAACAATCAACAATCAACAATCAACAATCAACAATCAACAATCAACAATCAACAATCAACAATCAACAATCAACAATCAACAATCAACAATCAACAATCAACAATCAACAATCAACAATCAACAATCAACAATCAACAATCAACAATCAACAATCAACAATCAACAATCAACAATCAACAATCAACAATCAACAATCAACAATCAACAATCAACAATCAACAATCAACAATCAACAATCAACAATCAACAATCAACAATCAACAATCAACAATCAACAATCAACAATCAACAATCAACAATCAACAATCAACAATCAACAATCAACAATCAACAATCAACAATCAACAATCAACAATCAACAATCAACAATCAACAATCAACAATCAACAATCAACAATCAACAATCAACAATCAACAATCAACAATCAACAATCAACAATCAACAATCAACAATCAACAATCAACAATCAACAATCAACAATCAACAATCAACAATCAACAATCAAAACACACATTTAGAAAACATTACACAACTTACACAAATGGAAATATCTTAAAAAACCAAATTACCTTTTTGATTATATCGAGTCACACTTAACAAATCATGTCAAATGTAAAATCCGTAATATCCGATGCGGGGCATCGTTTCCTCCCAGAGGGGGAGTGTAACTGCCGCAGCCTAACAATTTCAATTCTTTTCACTTTGAATATTTATTCGAGCGTATCGATACGGAGTTTCCGTTCGATACGCTCTTCAAAGAAGCCCTTAAGGCTATCGTGCATCCGGACCGCCGTGAGCGTCCACTTATCTACGAGACTAAACACTCCGTGACTCTTTATTCCATTGTGAAGCGAGCGCGAAGCCCTCAGCTTCGCGCCCGCTTCACGACAGTTCAGCTCCGACCGACACCGCGAACGGTACTCTCCGATTTATACCTTCCGAATTATTACACTCTCCGACTAATAAAGAACCAGTATATTTCCACATCATCTTCTTCGACTTCATTCATACTAGCAGTGCCTGACCCATCGACCATCCGTCACACATTTAGTATCTATCGTTTGGCTCGTCGTAATATTTTAACAACAAAAAAGAATTTTTCAACACGAAAGTGTATTACTCATATCCATTTGAATAAAAAATTCATTTCTCTGCAACTACAGAGACATTAATATCTGAAGTTAGATATGTGTAACCCACAAACGGTGAGAGGAGTCGACTAACAAGAAAATTTAGGTAATGTTTTCAGGGGATTGGCATGTTGTTTCTTCAGCTATTATCATTCGAAAAGTTCAATATTTTATAGCTATTTATCTCCCTTATGACTCAACCAAATTTGATCAGTTTTGTATTTTAGTCTATCATATTTTAAGCAACAATATGAATTATCAAATTTTTTTGTGCAAATTCGTAACCTGCGACCTAGGAAACACCGCAATATTAAATTTCATGCGAAGCAAGTACATTTTTGCATTTTGGTGCGCCATATTGTATCGGCCATGTTTCATTAAAATTGCAATACTTTTTTTCTCATCGTTCCCTGTCAGAAGTCATCAAGGATGTCAAATTTCGCATCCTTGGTTTGGGCCGCATGTTTAAGGATGATTCAGATGGTTCGAGGATTCGTAAATTTCCGGTGTTAGAGGACTCAAGGGTGTTTCGAGATTCATGGGTGATTCAAGGATCGTTTATTTCGATTCCTAGAACATTGAATTCGTAGTTGACAAAGGATGATTCGTCGATGATTGGAGGCATTTTTTCGACTCTTAGATCATTGAATCATTAGGTCAGCAAGGATGATTCAAGGCTGATACAAGGGTCTCAGAATTTTTGCCCTAAACAGATTATGATTTATAAATTGGACTGAAAAAAAAATATATAAACGTATGCGATAAAAATTAATTTGCCATCAATAGGCTTAGAGTAGATCGTTTCGGTATAAACTTATGTGAACCGATCCAGTATAAAAAAGATACGGATTTGTATCGAGGAGTGCACACAATACAGCCGTTGACGTCTGCTTTATAGCTAATCCGGTAACTGTTTCGCTTTCGAGAAACTTCGAGCTCATGAGGCATCTGCCGACAGTAACAATACACTCGGGTGAGGCATTGCGCGCGGTCAGTCTGCGTGTAGCAGTAGTTCCAATGAAGTCACTAGATGGCTTCTGAGCAAGCCGTTTCTCGGAAACGAAACAGTCACCGATTAACTTATAAGGCAGACGCACGACGGATGTACAGTGCACACTTCTCGGTCTGAAACCATTTATTTTGTTATACTCGATCGGTTCATGGTTGGTTTCAGGTCAGTCACTCGACCTCTGTTACTCTGTGGACCTCGAATGATCCTTGAATCATCCTCAGGAAATCGTTGCTTGCCGAGCAAAGAAAAAATCTGGGAGCCTCGAATCGTCCTGGAATGATCCGTCAGAAATCATTGTTCGGCGATCTGGGAAAAATTTTTAGATCAAATGTTCTCGAACGCATCCAAGCATTTTTTTCCCCTTCAATAACGGTGACTCAAGGGTGATACAACAGCGAAACGACGATTTAAAAAAAATTGCATCCTCGAACAATCTTTGAACCATCCTTAAACATGTGACCCAAACCAAGGATACGATCCTTGAATCGAACTGTCCTTGTGACTTCTGACAAGGTTTGGGGCACCAACGGTGAAATTTTTCGTACCGCTCAAGGGGTTAAGGAACACCATCCCTTTCGAAATTTTTTTTTTTTAAACTCTGCAATTTTTGGAAAATTTCTTCAAATTTCTTAGCGATGTCGCATTTTTCAGAGAAAGTATAAGTTTTCTCGGAATCTAAGTTTTTCTAATATCTCGGAAACTCTGATTTTGCATGCCGTTTTCTCTTACAAACTATGAACTTCGTTGATTTCCATGAGTTTTATTTTATATTGGGAAACCATTTTCTGGAGAATTCCAATTTACGCTGCATTTCCCATAAAAATTCTACTACTAGTACGTGTGCGAAAATAAGTAAGTTCTGACATTTTTTACATCCACATTATCCGAAAAAATGAGAGCTTTTCTAGAATTTTTCAGGAAATACTTTGGACTTCTCGAATAAATTGTACCTGCTGTAAAGCTTATGCAAAGAAAATGGTTGCGATATCCAGCAAATAACAGAGAAACTTAGTTAAAAATGTCGGAACTAATTGGCAGAGAAATGCAGAGAAATATTTTCACCAGGGATTCCTCATACGATTACCGTGATGTGTATTTTCTCAGAGGGCGCTCTTTGGGATTTGAAGTAATTGATGAATTGCAAGATAACAAAATGAAGAATACAGGCTACAAATATCTGTTCAGTCAGTTACAATTACACATTCGCTTCTTTTATGAAAAAGTCCGTTTATCAATTGTGGATTCCTCATAGAGAAGACTATGTGAATAACTTTCTCATTTTTAACTTCATTCGCGTAGGCCACTTTATGAGAAAGTTGACCAGTTTTTATTTTATTCATTTCAAAGGGGACGCTTCATTTCGTAAACAAAGTCGCTTTATTTTTTTTCCGTTATTCATCTTTTGAGGCTATGACAGATGTATTTTTCGCGTGACAAATTTGAGCGCGACAGGTTAAAAATTACACAAGTTCGAGCGATTATGGTAATTTTTCAAAAAATTCAGTCTTATAAAATCTCAACGCTTCAACCGATTTTTGCGAAACTTAATCTCATATCGATGTATGGTCCATGATTGAGATATAGGGTAGACCGGGGCAAAATGGGGATATGAAATGTCATTTCGACGTGGGGCAAAACGGGGTACGCAAAAATGATCGAATAAATCCATTCATGGCGTCTCGTCGAAAAAATGTGATTCTCTAAACTGAAAGTCACATATTCTGTAGATTACGTCACCGCCGGCCATAAAATTTTTTCCGTGAAAACATTTTTTTTCGAAATTTTAATGCCAGCGTACTAAAAATGGTCGAAAACGTCGAGAAATGTGTTTTTTAGTGTGTGTATGTATGTATGTATGTATGTGTGTGTGTATCACAGAGTTGCATCGTTTAGAACGGCTATAACTCGGAAACGGCTTGAGAAAGAGGGTTGAAATTTAGTTCACTAGTAGAGTGATCACGTCAAGTCCTGCGGTATAATTTTTATAAAGATTGAGGGCCGTTTCGACATTTTACGCCATTTTGAATTTTAAAAAATGTCTGTGGTAACTGGCGTGCGCAAATTTTGAGCTATCATACTAAAACTGCACACGAATATAATATTTTAATGAAAGACCTTTGGCCGAAATCTACCGGAGGGATCAGATTTTATTGATTTCTTTTAATTACTAAAAAAACAGTCTGATTCAACGAAACATAGAGGTATTGCGCTTGAATTGCGCTGATTCAACGAAACATAGAGGTATTGCGCTTGAATTTGGCACGGGAATGGACTAACACTGTACAATGTTTCGTATTAGATTTGGCAAAAATTGATCCAATCGTTTAAATTTGATGGGATTCTGAACATTTAAAATGTTTTGAAAAATTTGTTATTGACGCCTGATACGAGTTACTCTTGACAACTAACGCGTATGCGTTTCACATGACACTCAAGTACTGTTACACATTCGTAATCGATGCAAATAACGAAAGAAAACGTTCAATTGTATCAAGCTAACAAAAGTTGCCGGGAGACAAATTGAAGGTCCAAATTGAAACCCCATTTTGCCCCAAATGGTTTTTTTATATCATTACAAAACAAGTGCCAATACAATTTTTGTGTGAAAAATAATAGATCTATGCTTTCGGTACCGTTACAGCCGATTTTATTGCTTAGCGTCCCCATTTTGCCCCCGCCGCCCCTACTTTAACAAGCTAGTAGAGATATACCATTACGCTTCAAAGCGTTAAGGTGATATTAAGGAGCTACTTAAGGGTCAAGATTAAGGGAGATAGACAACAGCTTGTCAGTACAAAAATCGGCAATCACTATTATCTCAAAGACCACTAGATGAAATCAATGAAGGGTGTATCAATTTGTTGCTATGTAGATCGAACTACAGCCAGATTCTGGAGTGTATGTGGATGCTATCGAATTAAAAATGAACATCGACGGATTCAAAAATACCCCGAAAGAAATGGTGAGGCGGCTATTGGTGTACTTGGTCGGAGAGCAAAAGTTAAAAAATATGACGGCCCGAGGAAAGTCGATGAATCCGGGGAAAAATGGAAAAGCGAAGAAAACCAGAAGAGAGGCAGTTCCACAAAAGATTTTGAATGCTATCAAATGTAAGAACTATTTACTACCAAAATTACAAATAAAGCAACTAAGCATAAGCGGAATAGAAAAATATCTAGGAGTGGGTATCGTGCTGTTGCACAGATCCCCTAAGGGTTATGGGCTCCTTCACTTTCTTTCTTCTCCTTCCTTATCCGTTGTCGCCGGTTCATTTCTGATGTCCGAAGCTTCGTCGCGTCCCTTCAGGTATTAGTCTCGGACATACGGCTATAGTCGAAGTTCGTACTTACTAACTTCGGAGCTAAGTCGTCATCCGTGTTCCTATCTTCGGACGTACGTCTTCGTCCATTTTCCTTTCACCTACGCGACTTCAGTCTCGGGAATCGAACCCGTCATGGTTTTCCAGTCTTTCAGTTTCTTCTACCGAGGCGCTAGTCCGTTTTCTCTTACTAGACTTACTATTGTAGTGGGTTCCGAACCACTTTTTCACAAAAAAAAAAAAAAAAAAAACCACAGAAAATTCTTGGTGCTTGACGGGAATCAAACCCGAGGCTACTGCGTGTGCATCGCGCTTCGATCCACTTGGCCACGCTCACCCTTAGAATCTAGGCGTGAATCTAAGAGAAAAACTTGGAATAAGTCTAGGAGAAAAATTCAGAAAGAGTCTAAAAGAAAAATTCAGAAAGAGTCTAAAAGAAAAATTCGAGAAGAGTCTGAAATAAAGATTCGGAAAGGGTCTAAAAAAAATCTCCGAAAGAGTTTAGAAGACAATCTAAAAAACGATCTAGTACAAGATAACCATACGTCGTAGTGTTGATTAGATAAGATACACTTATAAATTTGATCGAATTTTGACAGCCATAATAGCGTGAGCGCCATTAGCGTTACACCCTTTCGGCGGTACAAACCTACTTCCTAAATCCACGGAATATGTAGCGCTTAGGCCCTTCTGGCAATAAGAATCTAAAAAAATCGAAAAATGGCGCTTACGCCCGTTTGGCATTAGACCATCGAGATAAACAATCAAGCTGACGATAATAATAATGGTTGATATATTAAAATGGATGCCTCTGCTTTAGATTATGTCGACCGTAAAGGGTCGCCAATGGACGAACCTAAATTTATTCGCACGGTAAATTTAAAGTGTGGAACCTTGCGGAACCCAAAACCAGCCTCCAAAAAGGACGACAAAGGAACGGAAAAAGACGAAGATGATGAGGAGACCGATTAGGTAAATAATAACAAAGTTATAAATAATTATGTTTACAGAGCGATAAGAGCGGAGACAAAATATTGAAATATCGCGACTTTAATCGTAGTTCCAAAGAATATAAAGTAACGCAAAATAAAGCACAATGTAGTATAATGAACTGTATCTCAACTACGAATATTGCAAGAGCAATAGAAAAAAAGAGTCTACGGGAGAATCCAGCATCTTTGGGTCTGGGAAAAGTCTAGGATATACGAGTGTCTCGGATAGCATCGTGGAAAACTCACACTCACAGTTTACTTATTCAAGAACTAAGTGCAAGCAGATTCCAAACGAGAATCTGGAAAAGTGTCTAGCAGAGAATGTGGAAGTCTTGTAGAGAATGTAGGTCAGAGCTTAGGATAGAATCTAGGCCCGAATTCAAGACAGAACCTTGGAAGGAGTTTACGACTGAATCAAAAGACGGTAAAGGCGTTAAAATGCCACAACATAAAACGTAATTCAAAAAACATAAAACAATACAGAACAAAGCAGTAGTACGATAAAAAAATTACTCAACTAAGAATATTACGACAGCATTAAGGTAAAGGACCCAGTTTCTGACACGTCTATGCAGCTCTCATATTTTTAGCGTGTAAAATCATAGGCATAAACAAGGAGGATTAAGAGTCGCACAAACTGCGTCAGTGTCAGAAACTGGGTTCCTTAGGAGGAATAGGAAAGTGTTTAAAATCTAGGAAGGAGTCTGGCAGAGAATCTGGCAAAGATTCTCCGAATCGCACCGAGTAAGACCGAATCGCGTATCCTAAACGCAGCATAAGCATTTTCAAAATGAAATAACAGAATAACAATAAAGTTTCAAATAATGGAGATAATCTACGACAGAGCCTAGGATAGCATCTAGGGCACTATCGAGCACAGAATCTATGAAAGAGACGAGGACAGTAAATAAGTTGAAATGCCGCAACTTCAAAGATAATACCTAAAACATCACGTAACTTCAAGAAGAGTCTAGGAGAGAATCTAGGAAAGAGTTTCGAATAGCATCAAAGATATGTCACACTCAAAGTTTACTTGTTCAAGAATTAAGTGGAGCAGAGTCTAGGACAGAATCCAGGAGAGCGTCGCAGAGAGAATCTAGGACAGAGTCTCAGAGAGAATTTAGGAGAGAGTCTCGGCGAGAATCTAGGAAAGAGTGTCGGATAGCATCAAGGATATCTCACACTCAAAGTTTTCTTATTCAAGAATTAAGTGGAGCAGAGTCAATCGGGAATCTTGGAAAGAGTCTCGAAGAGAATCTAGAAAGGAGTTTCGAATAGCATCAAGGATATCTCACACTCAAAGTTTACTTATTCAAGAATTAATTGAGGCAAAGTCTAGGGAAGAATCTAGAAATGGGTTTCGGATAGCATCAAGGATATCTCGAACCCAAAGTTTACTTATTCACGAATTAATTGAAGCAAAGTTTAAGAAAGAATCTCAGAAAGAGTCTCGGCGAGAATCTAGGAAAGAGTCTCGGAGAGAATCTTGGAAAGAGTCTCGGAGAGAATCTTGGAAAGACTCTCGGAGAGAATCTTGGAAAGACTCTCGGATAGCATCAAGGATATCGCAAACTCACAGCTTACTAATTCAAGAATTAAGTGAAAGCAGATTCTAAATGAGAGTCTAGAAAAGTGTTTAGGAGAGAATTTAGGAGCCTAGGAGAGAATATAGGTCAGAGCTTAGATACAAATTAGATACTAAATGAGATACAATTTAGGACAGAATTCAAGACAGAACCTTGGAAGGAGTCTACGACTGAAGCCAAAGAGAGTAAGGAATTAAAATACTGCAACTTCAAACGTAATTCCAAAAACATAAAGCAATACAGAATAAAGCAGTAGTACAATAAAAAATTACTCAACTACGAATATTGCGACATAAAAAGGAGGAAAGAGTCTTGAGGGGAATCTAGGAAAGAGTCTGGCAGAGAATCTGGCTAAGATTCTCCGAATCGCACCGGGTTGCACCGAATCGCGAATTCTGAACGCAGCATAAGAATTTTCTAAATGAAATAATAGAATAATAATACAGTTATAAATTGTTGAGATAATCTACGTCAAAACCTAGGATAGCGTGTAGAACAGTGTCCAGCATATAATGAAGGAAAGTCGAGGACAGTAAATAAGTTGATATACTGCAACTTCAATACTAAAAGCATTACATAACATAAGAAAGAGTTTAGGAGCGAGTCTCGGCGAGAATCTAGGAAAGAGTCTCGGAGACAATCTAGGAAAGAGTCTCGGAGAGAATCTGGGAAAGAGTCTCGGAGAGAATCTTGGAAAGAGTCTCGGAGAGAATCTTGGAAAGACTCTCGGATAGTATCAAGGATATCGCAAACTCACAGCTTACTGATTCAAGAACTAAGTAGAAGCAGATTCTAAACGAGAGTCTAGAAAAGTGTTTAGGAGAGAATTTAGGAGCCTAGGAGAGAATATAGGTCAGAGCTTAGGAATCAATTTAGGACAGAATTCAAGACAGAACCTTGGAAGGAGTCTACGACTGAAGCTAAAGAGAGTAAGGAATTAAAATACTGCAACTTCAAACGTAATTTCAAAAACATAAAGCAATACAGAATAAAGCAGTAGTACAATAAAAAATTACTCAACCACGAATATTGCGACATCAACCGGAGGAATAGGAAAAAGTCTTGAGGGGAATCTAGGAAAGAATCTGGCAGAGAATCTGGCTAAGATTCTCCGAATCGCACCGGGTTGCACCGAATCGCCAATTCTAAACGCAGCATAAGATTTTTCTGAATGAAATAAGTGAATAATAATACAGTTATAAATTGTTGAGATAATCTACGTCAAAGCCTAGGATAGCGTGTAGGACAGTGTCCAGCATAGAATGAAGGAAAGTCGAGGACAGTAAATAAGTTGATATACTGCAACTTCAATACTAACAGCATTACATAACATAAGAAAGAGTTTAGGAGCGAGTCTCGGCGAGAATCTAGGAAAGAGTCTCGGAGACAATCTAGGAAAAAGCCTCGGAGAGAATCTGGGAAAGAGTCTCGGAGAGAATCTTGGAAAGACTCTCGGATAGTATCAAGGATATCGCAAACTCCTAGCTTACTGATTCAAGAACTAAGTGGAAGCAGATTCTAAACGAGAGTCTAGAAAAGTGTTTAGGAGAGAATTTAGGAGCCTAGGAGACAATATAGGTCAGAGCTTAGGAATCAATTTAGGACAGAATTCAAGACAGAACCTTGGAAGGAGTCTACGACTGAAGCTAAAGAGAGTAAGGAATTAAAATACTGCAACTTCAAACGTAATTCCAAAAACATAAAGCAATACAGAATAAAGCAGTAGTACAATAAAAAATTACTCAACCACGAATATTGCGACATCAATAGGAGGAATAGGAAAAAGTCTTGAGGGGAATCTAGGAAAGAGTCTGGCAGAGAATCTGGCTAAGATTCTCCGAATCGCACCGGGTTGCACCGAATCGCGAATTCTAAAGGCAGCATAAGAATTTTCTGAATGAAATAAGTGAATAATAATAAAGTTATAAATTGTTGAGATAATCTACGTCAAAACCTAGGATAGCGTGTAGGACAGTGTCCAGCATAGAATGAAGGAAAGTCGAGGACAGTAAATAAGTTGAAGTACTGCAACTTCAATACTAAAAGCATTACATAACATGAGAAAGAGTTTAGGAGCGAGTCTCGGCGAGAATCTCGGAAAGAGTCTCGGAGACAATCTAGGAAAAAGTCTCGGAAAGAATCTGGGAAAGAGTCTCGGAGAGAATCTTGGAAAGACTCTCGGATAGTATCAAGGATATCGCAAACTCCTAGCTTACTGATTCAAGAACTAAGTGGAAGCAGATTCTAAACGAGAGTCTAGAAAAGTGTTTAGGAGAGAATTTAGGAGCCTAGGAGACAATATAGGTCAGAGCTTAGGAATCAATTTAGGACAGAATTCAAGACAGAACCTTGGAAGGAGTCTACGACTGAAGCTAAAGAGAGTAAGGAATTAAAATACTGCAACTTCAAACGTAATTCCAAAAACATAAAGCAATACAGAATACAGCAGTAGTACAATAAAAAATTACTGAACTACGAATATTGCGACATCAATAGGAGGAATAGGAAAAAGTCTTGAGGGGAATCTAGGAAAGAGTCTGGCAGAGAATCTGGCTAAGATTCTCGGAATCGCACCGGGTTGCACCGAATCGCGAATTCTAAACGCAGCATAAGAATTTTCTGAATGAAATAAGTGAATAATAATACAATTATAAATTGTTGAGATAATCTACGTTAAAACCTAGGATAGCGTGTAGGACAGTGTCCAGCATAGAATGAAGGAAAGTCGAGGACAGTAAATAAGTTGATATACTGCAACTTCAATACTAAAAGCATTACATAACATAAGAAAGAGTTTAGGAGCGAGTCTCGGCGAGAATCTAGGAAAGAGTATCGGAGACAATCTAGGAAAAAGTCTCGGAGAGAATCTGGGAAAGAGTCTCAGAGAGAATCTTGGAAAGACTCTCGGATAGTATCAAGGATATCGCAAACTCACAGCTTACTGATTCAAGAACTAAGTGGAGGAAGATTCTAAACGAGAGTCTAGAAAAGTGTTTAGGAGAGAATTTAGGAGCCTAGGAGACAATATAGGTCAGAGCTTAGGAATCAATTTAGGACAGAATTCAAGACAGAACCTTGGAAGGAGTCTACGACTGAAGCTAAAGAGAGTAAGGAATTAAAATACTGCAACTTCAAACGTAATTCCAAAAACATAAAGCAATACAGAATAAAGCAGTAGTACAATAAAAAATTACTCAACCACGAATATTGCGACATCAATAGGAGGAATAGGAAAAAGTCTTGAGGAGAATCTAGGAAAGAGTCTGGCAGAGAATCTGGCTAAGATTCTCCGAATCGCACCAGGTTGCACCGAATCGCCAATTCTAAACGCAGCATAAGAATTTTCTGAATGAAATAAGTGAATAATAATACAGTTATAAATTGTTGAGATAATCTACGTCAAAACCTAGGATAGCGTGTAGGACAGTGTCCAGCATAGAATGAAGGAAAGTCGAGGACAGTAAATAAGTTGATATACTGCAACTTCAATACTAACAGCATTACATAACATAAGAAAGAGTTTAGGAGCGAGTCTCGGCGAGAATCTAGGAAAGAGTCTCGGAGACAATCTAGGAAAAAGTCTCGGAGAGAATCTGGGAAAGAGTCTCGGAGAGAATCTTGGAAAGACTCTCGGATAGTATCAAGGATATCGCAAACTCCTAGCTTACTGATTCAAGAACTAAGTGGAAGCAGATTCTAAACGAGAGTCTAGAAAAGTGTTTAGGAGAGAATTTAGGAGCCTAGGAGAGAATATAGGTCAGAGCTTAGGAATCAATTTAGGACAGAATTCAAGACAGAACCTTGGAAGGAGTCTACGACTGAAGCTAAAGAGAGTAAAGAATTAAAATACTGCAACTTCAAACGTAATTCCAAAAACATAAAGCAATACAGAATAAAGCAGTAGTACAATAAAAAATTACTCAACTACGAATATTGCGACATCAATAGGAGGAATAGGAAAAAGTCTTGAGGGGAATCTAGGAAAGAGTCTGGCAGAGAATCTGGCTAAGATTCTCCGAATCGCACCAGGTTGCACCGAATCGCCAATTCTAAACGCAGCATAAGAATTTTCTGATTGAAATAATTGAATAATAATACAGTTATAAATTGTTGAGATAATCTACGTCAAAACCTAGGATAGCGTGTAGGACAGTGTCCAGCATAGAATGAAGGAAAGTCGAGGACAGTAAATAAGTTGATATACTGCAACTTCAATACTAAACCATTACATAACATAAGAAAGAGTTTAGGAGCGATTCTCGGCGAGAATCTAGGAAAGAGTCTCGGAGACAATCTAGGAAAAAGTCTCCGAGAGAATCTGGGAAAGAGTCTCGGAGAGAACCTTGGAAAGACTCGGATAGTATCAAGGATATCGCAAACTCACAGCTTACTGATTCAAGAACTAAGTGGAAGCAGATTCTAAACGAGAGTCTAGAAAACTGTTTAGGAGAGAATTTAGGAGCCTAGGAGAAAATATAGGTCAGAGCTTAGGAATCAATTTAGGACAGAATTCAAGACAGAACCTTGGAAGGAGTCTACGACTGAAGCTAAAGAGAGTAAGGAATTAAAATACTGCAACTTCAAACGTAATTCCAAAAACATAATGCAATACAGAATAAAGCAGTAGTACAATAAAAAATTACTCAACCACGAATATTGCGACATCAACGGGAGGAATAGGAAAAAGTCTTGAGGGGAATCTAGGAAAGAGTCTGGCAGAGAATCTGGCTAAGATTCTCCGAATCGCACCGGGTTGCACCGAATCGCCAATTCTAAACGCAGCATAAGAATTTTCTGAATGAAATAAGTGAATAATAATAAAGTTATAAATTGTTGAGATAATCTACGTCAAAGCCTAGGATAGCGTGTAGGACAGTGTCCAGCATAGAATGAAGGAAAGTCGAGGACAGTAAATAAGTTGATATACTGCAACTTCAATACTAAACCATTACATAACATAAGAAAGAGTTTAGGAGCGAGTCTCGGCGAGAATCTAGGAAAGAGTCTCGGAGACAATCTAGGAAAAAGTCTCGGAGAGAATCTGGGAAAGAGTCTCGGAGAGAACCTTGGAAAGACTCTCGGATAGTATCAAGGATATCGCAAACTCACAGCTTACTGATTCAAGAACTAAGTGGAAGCAGATTCTAAACGAGAGTCTAGAAAAGTGTTTAGGAGAGAATTTAGGAGCCTAGGAGAGAATATAGGTCAGAGCTTAGGAATCAATTTAGGACAGAATTCAAGACAGAACCTTGGAAGGAGTCTACGACTGAAGCTAAAGAGAGTAAAGAATTAAAATACTGCAACTTCAAACGTAATTCCAAAAACATAAAGCAATACAGAATAAAGCAGTAGTACAATAAAAAATTACTCAACTACGAATATTGCGACATCAATAGGAGGAATAGGAAAAAGTCTTGAGGGGAATCTAGGAAAGAGTCTGGCAGAGAATCTGGCTAAGATTCTCCGAATCGCACCAGGTTGCACCGAATCGCCAATTCTAAACGCAGCATAAGAATTTTCTGATTGAAATAATTGAATAATAATACAGTTATAAATTGTTGAGATAATCTACGTCAAAACCTAGGATAGCGTGTAGGACAGTGTCCAGCATAGAATGAAGGAAAGTCGAGGACAGTAAATAAGTTGATATACTGCAACTTCAATACTAAACCATTACATAACATAAGAAAGAGTTTAGGAGCGATTCTCGGCGAGAATCTAGGAAAGAGTCTCGGAGACAATCTAGGAAAAAGTCTCCGAGAGAATCTGGGAAAGAGTCTCGGAGAGAACCTTGGAAAGACTCGGATAGTATCAAGGATATCGCAAACTCACAGCTTACTGATTCAAGAACTAAGTGGAAGCAGATTCTAAACGAGAGTCTAGAAAACTGTTTAGGAGAGAATTTAGGAGCCTAGGAGAAAATATAGGTCAGAGCTTAGGAATCAATTTAGGACAGAATTCAAGACAGAACCTTGGAAGGAGTCTACGACTGAAGCTAAAGAGAGTAAGGAATTAAAATACTGCAACTTCAAACGTAATTCCAAAAACATAATGCAATACAGAATAAAGCAGTAGTACAATAAAAAATTACTCAACCACGAATATTGCGACATCAACGGGAGGAATAGGAAAAAGTCTTGAGGGGAATCTAGGAAAGAGTCTGGCAGAGAATCTGGCTAAGATTCTCCGAATCGCACCGGGTTGCACCGAATCGCCAATTCTAAACGCAGCATAAGAATTTTCTGAATGAAATAAGTGAATAATAATAAAGTTATAAATTGTTGAGATAATCTACGTCAAAGCCTAGGATAGCGTGTAGGACAGTGTCCAGCATAGAATGAAGGAAAGTCGAGGACAGTAAATAAGTTGATATACTGCAACTTCAATACTAAACCATTACATAACATAAGAAAGAGTTTAGGAGCGAGTCTCGGCGAGAATCTAGGAAAGAGTCTCGGAGACAATCTAGGAAAAAGTCTCGGAGAGAATCTGGGAAAGAGTCTCGGAGAGAACCTTGGAAAGACTCTCGGATAGTATCAAGGATATCGCAAACTCACAGCTTACTGATTCAAGAACTAAGTGGAAGCAGATTCTAAACGAGAGTCTAGAAAAGTGTTTAGGAGAGAATTTAGGAGCCTAGGAGAGAATATAGGTCAGAGCTTAGGAATCAATTTAGGACAGAATTCAAGACAGAACCTTGGAAGGAGTCTACGACTGAAGCTAAAGAGAGTAAGGAATTAAAATACTGCAACTTCAAACGTAATTCCAAAATCATAAAGCAATACAGAATAAAGCCGTAGTACAATAAAAAATTACTCAACCACGAATATTGCGACATCAACCGGAGGAATAGGAAAAAGTCTTGAGGGGAATCTAGGAAAGAGTCTGGCAGAGAATCTGGCTAAGATTCTCCGAATCGCACCGGGTTGCACCGAATCGCCAATTCTAAACGCAGCATAAGAATTTTCTGAATGAAATAAGTGAATAATAATATAGTTATAAATTGTTGAGATAATCTACGTCAAAGCCTAGGATAGCGTGTAGGACAGTGTCCAGCATAGAATGAAGGAAAGTCGAGGACAGTAAATAAGTTGATATACTGCAACTTCAATACTAACAGCATTACATAACATAAGAAAGAGTTTAGGAGCGAGTCTCGGCGAGAATCTGGGAAAGAGTCTCGGAGACAATCTAGGAAAAAGTCTCGGAGAGAATCTGGGAAAGAGTCTCGGAGAGAATCTTGGAAAGACTCTCGGATAGTATCAAGGATATCGCAAACTCCTAGCTTACTGATTCAAGAACTAAGTGGAAGCAGATTCTAAACGAGAGTCTAGAAAAGTGTTTAGGAGAGAATTTAGGAGCCTAGGAGAGAATATAGGTCAGAGCTTAGGAATCAATTTAGGACAGAATTCAAGACAGAACCTTGGAAGGAGTCTACGACTGAAGCTAAAGAGAGTAAGGAATTAAAATACTGCAACTTCAAACGTAATTCCAAAAACATAAAGCAATACAGAATAAAGCAGTAGTACAATAAAAAATTACTCAACCACGAATATTGCGACATCAATAGGAGGAATAGGAAAAAGTCTTGAGGGGAATCTAGGAAAGAGTCTGGCAGAGAATCTGGCTAAGATTCTCCGAATCGCACCGGGTTGCACCGAATCGCGAATTCTAAAGGCAGCATAAGAATTTTCTGAATGAAATAAGTGAATAATAATAAAGTTATAAATTGTTGAGATAATCTACGTCAAAACCTAGGATAGCGTGTAGGACAGTGTCCAGCATAGAATGAAGGAAAGTCGAGGACAGTAAATAAGTTGAAGTACTGCAACTTCAATACTAAAAGCATTACATAACATGAGAAAGAGTTTAGGAGCGAGTCTCGGCGAGAATCTCGGAAAGAGTCTCGGAGACAATCTAGGAAAAAGTCTCGGAAAGAATCTGGGAAAGAGTCTCGGAGAGAATCTTGGAAAGACTCTCGGATAGTATCAAGGATATCGCAAACTCCTAGCTTACTGATTCAAGAACTAAGTGGAAGCAGATTCTAAACGAGAGTCTAGAAAAGTGTTTAGGAGAGAATTTAGGAGCCTAGGAGACAATATAGGTCAGAGCTTAGGAATCAATTTAGGACAGAATTCAAGACAGAACCTTGGAAGGAGTCTACGACTGAAGCTAAAGAGAGTAAGGAATTAAAATACTGCAACTTCAAACGTAATTCCAAAAACATAAAGCAATACAGAATACAGCAGTAGTACAATAAAAAATTACTGAACTACGAATATTGCGACATCAATAGGAGGAATAGGAAAAAGTCTTGAGGGGAATCTAGGAAAGAGTCTGGCAGAGAATCTGGCTAAGATTCTCGGAATCGCACCGGGTTGCACCGAATCGCGAATTCTAAACGCAGCATAAGAATTTTCTGAATGAAATAAGTGAATAATAATACAATTATAAATTGTTGAGATAATCTACGTTAAAACCTAGGATAGCGTGTAGGACAGTGTCCAGCATAGAATGAAGGAAAGTCGAGGACAGTAAATAAGTTGATATACTGCAACTTCAATACTAAAAGCATTACATAACATAAGAAAGAGTTTAGGAGCGAGTCTCGGCGAGAATCTAGGAAAGAGTATCGGAGACAATCTAGGAAAAAGTCTCGGAGAGAATCTGGGAAAGAGTCTCAGAGAGAATCTTGGAAAGACTCTCGGATAGTATCAAGGATATCGCAAACTCACAGCTTACTGATTCAAGAACTAAGTGGAGGAAGATTCTAAACGAGAGTCTAGAAAAGTGTTTAGGAGAGAATTTAGGAGCCTAGGAGACAATATAGGTCAGAGCTTAGGAATCAATTTAGGACAGAATTCAAGACAGAACCTTGGAAGGAGTCTACGACTGAAGCTAAAGAGAGTAAGGAATTAAAATACTGCAACTTCAAACGTAATTCCAAAAACATAAAGCAATACAGAATAAAGCAGTAGTACAATAAAAAATTACTCAACCACGAATATTGCGACATCAATAGGAGGAATAGGAAAAAGTCTTGAGGGGAATCTAGGAAAGAGTCTGGCAGAGAATCTGGCTAAGATTCTCCGAATCGCACCGGGTTGCACCGAATCGCCAATTCTAAACGCAGCATAAGAATTTTCTGAATGAAATAAGTGAATAATAATATAGTTATAAATTGTTGAGATAATCTACGTCAAAGCCTAGGATAGCGTGTAGGACAGTGTCCAGCATAGAATGAAGGAAAGTCGAGGACAGTAAATAAGTTGATATACTGCAACTTCAATACTAACAGCATTACATAACATAAGAAAGAGTTTAGGAGCGAGTCTCGGCGAGAATCTGGGAAAGAGTCTCGGAGACAATCTAGGAAAAAGTCTCGGAGAGAATCTGGGAAAGAGTCTCGGAGAGAATCTTGGAAAGACTCTCGGATAGTATCAAGGATATCGCAAACTCCTAGCTTACTGATTCAAGAACTAAGTGGAAGCAGATTCTAAACGAGAGTCTAGAAAAGTGTTTAGGAGAGAATTTAGGAGCCTAGGAGAGAATATAGGTCAGAGCTTAGGAATCAATTTAGGACAGAATTCAAGACAGAACCTTGGAAGGAGTCTACGACTGAAGCTAAAGAGAGTAAAGAATTAAAATACTGCAACTTCAAACGTAATTCCAAAAACATAAAGCAATACAGAATAAAGCAGTAGTACAATAAAAAATTACTCAACTACGAATATTGCGACATCAATAGGAGGAATAGGAAAAAGTCTTGAGGGGAATCTAGGAAAGAGTCTGGCAGAGAATCTGGCTAAGATTCTCCGAATCGCACCAGGTTGCACCGAATCGCCAATTCTAAACGCAGCATAAGAATTTTCTGATTGAAATAATTGAATAATAATACAGTTATAAATTGTTGAGATAATCTACGTCAAAACCTAGGATAGCGTGTAGGACAGTGTCCAGCATAGAATGAAGGAAAGTCGAGGACAGTAAATAAGTTGATATACTGCAACTTCAATACTAAACCATTACATAACATAAGAAAGAGTTTAGGAGCGAGTCTCGGCGAGAATCTAGGAAAGAGTCTCGGAGACAATCTAGGAAAAAGTCTCGGAGAGAATCTGGGAAAGAGTCTCGGAGAGAACCTTGGAAAGACTCGGATAGTATCAAGGATATCGCAAACTCACAGCTTACTGATTCAAGAACTAAGTGGAAGCAGATTCTAAACGAGAGTCTAGAAAAGTGTTTAGGAGAGAATTTAGGAGCTTAGGAGAAAATATAGGTCAGAGCTTAGGAATCAATTTAGGACAGAATTCAAGACAGAACCTTGGAAGGAGTCTACGACTGAAGCTAAAGAGAGTAAGGAATTAAAATACTGCAACTTCAAACGTAATTCCAAAAACATAATGCAATACAGAATAAAGCAGTAGTACAATATAAAATTACTCAACCACGAATATTGCGACATCAAAGGGAGGAATAGGAAAAAGTCTTGAGGGGAATCTAGGAAAGAGTCTGGCAGAGAATCTGGCTAAGATTCTCCGAATCGCACCGGGTTGGACCGAATCGCCAATTCTAAACGCAGCATAAGAATTTTCTGAATGAAATAAGTGAATAATAATACAGTTATAAATTGTTGAGATAATCTACGTCAAAGCCTAGGATAGCGTGTAGGACAGTGTCCAGCATAGAATGAAGGAAAGTCGAGGACAGTAAATAAGTTGATATACTGCAACTTCAATACTAACAGCATTACATAACATAAGAAAGAGTTTAGGAGCGAGTCTCGGCGAGAATCTAGGAAAGAGTCTCGGAGACAATCTAGGAAAAAGTCTCGGAGAGAATCTGGGAAAGAGTCTCGGAGAGAACCTTGGAAAGACTCTCGGATAGTATCAAGGATATCGCAAACTCACAGCTTACTGATTCAAGAACTAAGTGGAAGCAGATTCTAAACGAGAGTCTAGAAAAGTGTTTAGGAGAGAATTTAGGAGCCTAGGAGAGAATATAGGTCAGAGCTTAGGAATCAATTTAGGACAGAATTCAAGACAGAACCTTGGAAGGAGTCTACGACTGAAGCTAAAGAGAGTAAGGAATTAAAATACTGCAACTTCAAACGTAATTCCAAAAACATAAAGCAATACAGAATAAAGCAGTAGTACAATAAAAAATTACTCAACCACGAATATTGCGACATCAACCGGAGGAATAGGAAAAAGTCTTGAGGGGAATCTAGGAAAGAGTCTGGCAGAGAATCTGGCTAAGATTCTCCGAATCGCACCAGGTTGCACCGAATCGCCAATTCTAAACGCAGCATAAGAATTTTCTGATTGAAATAATTGAATAATAATACAGTTATAAATTGTTGAGATAATCTACGTCAAAACCTAGGATAGCGTGTAGGACAGTGTCCAGCATAGAATGAAGGAAAGTCGAGGACAGTAAATAAGTTGATATACTGCAACTTCAATACTAAACCATTACATAACATAAGAAAGAGTTTAGGAGCGAGTCTCGGCGAGAATCTAGGAAAGAGTCTCGGAGACAATCTAGGAAAAAGTCTCGGAGAGAATCTGGGAAAGAGTCTCGGAGAGAACCTTGGAAAGACTCGGATAGTATCAAGGATATCGCAAACTCACAGCTTACTGATTCAAGAACTAAGTGGAAGCAGATTCTAAACGAGAGTCTAGAAAAGTGTTTAGGAGAGAATTTAGGAGCATAGGAGAAAATATAGGTCAGAGCTTAGGAATCAATTTAGGACAGAATTCAAGACAGAACCTTGGAAGGAGTCTACGACTGAAGCTAAAGAGAGTAAGGAATTAAAATACTGCAACTTCAAACGTAATTCCAAAAACATAATGCAATACAGAATAAAGCAGTAGTACAATATAAAATTACTCAACCACGAATATTGCGACATCAACGGGAGGAATAGGAAAAAGTCTTGAGGGGAATCTAGGAAAGAGTCTGGCAGAGAATCTGGCTAAGATTCTCCGAATCGCACCGGGTTGCACCGAATCGCCAATTCTAAACGCAGCATAAGAATTTTCTGAATGAAATAAGTGAATAATAATACAGTTATAAATTGTTGAGATAATCTACGTCAAAGCCTAGGATAGCGTGTAGGACGTTGTCCAGCATAGAATGAAGGAAAGTCGAGGACAGTAAATAAGTTGATATACTGCAACTTCAATACTAACAGCATTACATAACATAAGAAAGAGTTTAGGAGCGAGTCTCGGCGAGAATCTAGGAAAGAGTCTCGGAGACAATCTAGGAAAAAGTGTCGGAGAGAATCTGGGAAAGAGTCTCGGAGAGAACCTTGGAAAGACTCTCGGATAGTATCAAGGATATCGCAAACTCCTAGCTTACTGATTCAAGAACTAAGTGGAAGCAGATTCTAAACGAGAGTCTAGAAAAGTGTTTAGGAGAGAATTTAGGAGCCTAGGAGAGAATATAGGTCAGAGCTTAGGAATCAATTTAGGACAGAATTCAAGACAGAATCTTGGAAGGAGTCTACGACTGAAGCTATAGAGAGTAAGGAATTAAAATACTGCAACTTCAAACGTAATTCCAAAAACATAAAGCAATACAGAATAAAGCAGTAGAACAATAAAAAATTACTCAACCACGAATATTGCGACATCAATAAGAGGAATAGGAAAAAGTCTTGAGGGGAATCTAGGAAAGAGTCTCCCAGAGAATCTGGCTAAGATTCTCCGAATCGCACCGGCTTGCACCGAATCGCGAATTATAAACGCAGCATAAGAAATTTCTGAATGAAATAAGTGAATAATAATACAGTTATAAATTGTTGAGATAATCTACGTCAAAGCCTAGGATAGCGTGTAGGACAGTGTCCAGCATAGAATGAAGGAAAGTCGAGGACAGTAAATAAGTTGATATACTGCAACTTAAATACTAACAGCATTACATAACATAAGAAAGAGTTTAGGAGCGAGTCTCGGCGAGAATCTCGGAAAGAGTCTCGGAGACAATCTAGGAAAAAGTCTCGGAGAGAATCTGGGAAAGAGTCTCGGAGAGAATCTTGGAAAGACTCTCGGATAGTATCAAGGATATCGCAAACTCCTAGCTTACTGATTCAAGAACTAAGTGGAAGCAGATTCTAAACGAGAGTCTAGAAAAGTGTTTAGGAGAGAATTTAGGAGCCTAGGAGACAATATAGGTCAGAGCTTAGGAATCAATTTAGGACAGAATTCAAGACAGAACCTTGGAAGGAGTCTACGACTGAAGCTATAGAGAGTAAGGAATTAAAATACTGCAACTTCAAACGTAATTCCAAAAACATAAAGCAATACAGAATAAAGCAGTAGAACAATAAAAAATTACTCAACCACGAATATTGCGACATCAATAAGAGGAATAGGAAAAAGTCTTGAGGGGAATCTAGGAAAGAGTCTCCCAGAGAATCTGGCTAAGATTCTCCGAATCGCACCGGCTTGCACCGAATCGCGAATTATAAACGCAGCATAAGAATTTTCTGAATGAAATAAGTGAATAATAATACAATTATAAATTGTTGAGATAATCTACGTCAAAACCTAGGATAGCGTGTAGGACAGTGTCCAGCATAGAATGAAGGAAAGTCGAGGACAGTAAATAAGTTGATATACTGCAACTTCAATACTAAAAGCATTACATAACATAAGAAAGAGTTTAGGAGCGAGTCTCGGCGAGAATCTAGGAAAGAGTCTCGGAGACAATCTAGGAAAAAGTCTCGGAGAGAATCTGGGAAAGAGTCTCGGAGAGAATCTTGGAAAGACTCTCGGATAGTATCAAGGATATCGCAAACTCCTAGCTTACTGATTCAAGAACTAAGTGGAAGCAGATTCTAAACGAGAGTCTAGAAAAGTGTTTAGGAGAGAATTTAGGAGCCTAGGAGACAATATAGGTCAGAGCTTAGGAATCAATTTAGGACAGAATTCAAGACAGAACCTTGGAAGGAGTCTACGACTGAAGCTAAAGAGAGTAAGGAATTAAAATACTGCAACTTCAAACGTAATTCCAAAAACATAAAGCAATACAGAATACAGCAGTAGTACAATCAAAAATTACTGAACTACGAATATTGCGACATCAATAGGAGGAATAGGAAAAAGTCTTGAGGGGAATCTAGGAAAGAGTCTGGCAGAGAATCTGGCTAAGATTCTCCGAATCGCACCAGGTTGCACCGAATCGCCAATTCTAAACGCAGCATAAGAATTTTCTGAATGAAATAATTGAATAATAATACAGTTATAAATTGTTGAGATAATCTACGTCAAAACCTAGGATAGCGTGTAGGACAGTGTCCAGCATAGAATGAAGGAAAGTCGAGGACAGTAAATAAGTTGATATACTGCAACTTCAATACTAAACCATTACATAACATAAGAAAGAGTTTAGGAGCGAGTCTCGGCGAGAATCTAGGAAAGAGTCTCGGAGACAATCTAGGAAAAAGTCTCGGAGAGAATCTGGGAAAGAGTCTCGGAGAGAATCTTGGAAAGACTCTCGGATAGTATCAAGGATATCGCAAACTCACAGCTTACTGATTCAAGAACTAAGTGGAAGCAGATTCTAAACGAGAGTCTAGAAAAGTGTTTAGGAGAGAATTTAGGAGCCTAGGAGAGAATACAGGTCAGAGCTTAGGAATCAATTTAGGACAGAATTCAAGACAGAACCTTGGAAGGAGTCTACGACTGAAGCTATAGAGAGTAAGGAATTAAAATACTGCAACTTCAAACGTAATTCCAAAAACATAAAGCAATACAGAATAAAGCAGTAGTACAATAAAAAATTACTCAACCACGAATATTGCGACATCAATAGGAGGAATAGGAAAAAGCCTTGAGGGGAATCTAGGAAAGAGTCTGGCAGAGAATCTGGCTAAGATTCTCGGAATCGCACCGGGTTGCACCGAATCGCGAATTCTAAACGCAGCATAAGAATTTTCTGAATGAAATAAGTGAATAATAATACAATTATAAATTGTTGAGATAATCTACGTCAAAACCTAGGATAGCGTGTAGGACAGTGTCCAGCATAGAATGAAGGAAAGTCGAGGACAGTAAATAAGTTGATATACTGCAACTTCAATACTAAAAGCATTACATAACATAAGAAAGAGTTTAGGAGCGAGTCTCGGCGAGAATCTAGGAAAGAGTCTCGGAGACAATCTAGAAAAAGGTCTCGGAGAGAATCTGGGAAAGAGTCTCGGAGAGAATCTTGGAAAGACTCTCGGATAGTATCAAGGATATCGCAAACTCCTAGCTTACTGATTCAAGAACTAAGTGGAAGCAGATTCTAAACGAGAGTCTAGAAAAGTGTTTAGGAGAGAATTTAGGAGCCTAGGAGACAATATAGGTCAGAGCTTAGGAATCAATTTAGGACAGAATTCAAGACAGAACCTTGGAAGGAGTCTACGACTGAAGCTAAAGAGAGTAAGGAATTAAAATACTGCAACTTCAAACGTAATTCCAAAAACATAATGCAATACAGAATAAAGCAGTAGTACAATATAAAATTACTCAACCACGAATATTGCGACATCAACGGGAGGAATAGGAAAAAGTCTTGAGGGGAATCTAGGAAAGAGTCTGGCAGAGAATCTGGCTAAGATTCTCCGAATCGCACCGGGTTGCACCGAATCGCCAATTCTAAACGCAGCATAAGAATTTTCTGAATGAAATAAGTGAATAATAATACAGTTATAAATTGTTGAGATAATCTACGTCAAAGCCTAGGATAGCGTGTAGGACGGTGTCCAGCATAGAATGAAGGAAAGTCGAGGACAGTAAATAAGTTGATATACTGCAACTTCAATACTAACAGCATTACATAACATAAGAAAGAGTTTAGGAGCGAGTCTCGGCGAGAATCTAGGAAAGAGTCTCGGAGACAATCTAGGAAAAAGTCTCGGAGAGAATCTGGGAAAGAGTCTCGGAGAGAATCTTGGAAAGACTCTCGGATAGTATCAAGGATATCGCAAACTCCTAGCTTACTGATTCAAGAACTAAGTGGAAGCAGATTCTAAACGAGAGTCTAGAAAAGTGTTTAGGAGAGAATTTAGGAGCCTAGGAGAGAATACAGGTCAGAGCTTAGGAATCAATTTAGGACAGAATTCAAGACAGAACCTTGGAAGGAGTTTACGACTGAAGCTATAGAGAGTAAGGAATTAAAATACTGCAACTTCAAACGTAATTCCAAAAACATAAAGCAATACAGAATAAAGCAGTAGTACAATAAAAAATTACTCAACCACGAATATTGCGACATCAATAGGAGGAATAGGAAAAAGCCTTGAGGGGAATCTAGGAAAGAGTCTGGCAGAGAATCTAGCTAAGATTCTCCGAATCGCACCGGGTTGCACCGAATCGCGAATTCTAAAGGCAGCATAAGAATTTTCTGAATGAAATAAGTGAATAATAATACAGTTATAAATTGTTGAGATAATCTACGTCAAAACCTAGGATAGCGTGTAGGACAGTGTCCAGCATAGAATGAAGGAAAGTCGAGGACAGTAAATAAGTTGAAGTACTGCAACTTCAATACTAAAAGCATTACATAACATAAGAAAGAGTTTAGGAGCGAGTCTCGGCGAGAATCTAGGAAAGAGTCTCGGAGACAATCTAGGAAAAAGTCTCGGACAGAATCTGGGAAAGAGTCTCGGAGAGAATCTTGGAAAGACTCTCGGATAGTATCAAGGATATCGCAAACTCACAGCTTACTGATTCAAGAACTAAGTAGAAGCAGATTCTAAACGAGAGTCTAGAAAAGTGTTTAGGAGAGAATTTAGGAGCCTAGGAGAGAATATAGGTCAGAGCTTAGGAATCAATTTAGGACAGAATTCAAGACAGAACCTTGGAAGGAGTCTACGACTGAAGCTAAAGAGAGTAAGGAATTAAAATACTGCAACTTCAAACGTAATTTCAAAAACATAAAGCAATACAGAATAAAGCAGTAGTACAATAAAAAATTACTCAACCACGAATATTGCGACATCAACCGGAGGAATAGGAAAAAGTCTTGAGGGGAATCTAGGAAAGAATCTGGCAGAGAATCTGGCTAAGATTCTCCGAATCGCACCGGGTTGCACCGAATCGCCAATTCTAAACGCAGCATAAGAATTTTCTGAATGAAATAATTGAATAATAATACAGTTATAAATTGTGGAGATAATTTACGTCAAAACCTGGGATAGCATGTAGCTGGGACAGT
Source organism: Exephanes ischioxanthus (assembly GCA_958510785.1). NCBI lineage: Eukaryota > Metazoa > Arthropoda > Insecta > Hymenoptera > Ichneumonidae > Exephanes > Exephanes ischioxanthus. The sequence goes on from OY294022.1 coordinate 560,404, forward strand.
GTCTAGCATAGAATCAAGAAAAGTCGAGGACAGTAAATAAGTTGATATACTGCAACGTCAATACCAAAAGCATTACATAACATACTAAAGAGTCTAGGAGCGAGTCTCGTCGAGAATCTAGGAAAGAGTCTCGGAGAGAATCTGGGATAGAGTTTCGGATAGATTCAAGGATATCGCAAACGCACAGCTTAATGATTCAAGAACTAAGTGGAAGCAGATTCTAAACGAGAGTCTAGAAAAGTGTTTAGGAGAGAATTTAGGAGCCTAGGAGACAATATAGGTCAGAGCTTAGGAATCAATTTAGGACAGAATTCAAGACAGAACCTTGGAAGGAGTCTACGACTGAAGCTAAAGAGAGTAAGGAATTAAAATACTGCAACTTCAAACGTAATTCGAAAAACATAAAGCAATACAGAATAAAGCAGTAGTACAATAAAAAAATACTCAACTACGAATATTGCGACATCAATAGGAGGAATAGGAAAAAAGTCTTGAGGGGAATCTAGGAAAGAGTCTGGCAGAGAATCTGGCTAAGATTCTCCGAATCGCACCAGGTTGCACCGAATCGCCAATTCTAAACGCAGCATAAGAATTTTCTGAATGAAATAAGTGAATAATAATACAGTTATAAATTGTTGAGATAATCTACGTCAAAACCTAGGATAGCGTGTAGGACAGTGTCCAGCATAGAATGAAGGAAAGTCGAGGACAGTAAATAAGTTGATATACTGCAACTTCAATACTAACAGCATTACATAACATAAGAAAGAGTTTAGTAGCGAGTCTCGGCGAGAATCTAGGAAAGAGTCTCGGAGACAATCTAGGAAAAAGTCTCGGAGAGAATCTGGGAAAGAGTCTCGGAGAGAATCTTGGAAAGACTCTCGGATAGTATCAAGGATATCGCAAACTCCTAGCTTACTGATTCAAGAACTAAGTGGAAGCAGATTCTAAACGAGAGTCTAGAAAAGTGTTTAGGAGAGAATTTAGGAGCCTAGGAGAGAATATAGGTCAGAGCTTAGGAATCAATTTAGGACAGAATTCAAGACAGAACCTTGGAAGGAGTCTACGACTGAAGCTAAAGAGAGTAAGGAATTAAAATACTGCAACTTCAAACGTAATTCCAAAAACATAAAGCAATACAGAATAAAGCAGTAGTACAATAAAAAAATACTCAACTACGAATATTGCGACATCAATAGGAGGAATAGGAAAAAAGTCTTGAGGGGAATCTAGGAAAGAGTCTGGCAGAGAATCTGGCTAAGATTCTCCGAATCGCACCAGGTTGCACCGAATCGCCAATTCTAAACGCAGCATAAGAATTTTCTGAATGAAATAATTGAATAATAATACAGTTATAAATTGTGGAGATAATTTACGTCAAAACCTGGGATAGCATGTAGCTGGGACAGTGTCTAGCATAGAATCAAGAAAAGTCGAGGACAGTAAATAAGTTGATATACTGCAACGTCAATACCAAAAGCATTACATAACATACTAAAGAGTCTAGGAGCGAGTCTCGTCGAGAATCTAGGAAAGAGTCTCGGAGAGAATCTGGGATAGAGTTTCGGATAGATTCAAGGATATCGCAAACGCACAGCTTAATGATTCAAGAACTAAGTGGAAGCAGATTCTAAACGAGAGTCTAGAAAAGTGTTTAGGAGAGAATTTAGGAGCCTAGGAGACAATATAGGTCAGAGCTTAGGAATCAATTTAGGACAGAATTCAAGACAGAACCTTGGAAGGAGTCTACGACTGAAGCTAAAGAGAGTAAGGAATTAAAATACTGCAACTTCAAACGTAATTCGAAAAACATAAAGCAATACAGAATAAAGCAGTAGTACAATAAAAAAATACTCAACTACGAATATTGCGACATCAATAGGAGGAATAGGAAAAAAGTCTTGAGGGGAATCTAGGAAAGAGTCTGGCAGAGAATCTGGCTAAGATTCTCCGAATCGCACCAGGTTGCACCGAATCGCCAATTCTAAACGCAGCATAAGAATTTTCTGAATGAAATAAGTGAATAATAATACAGTTATAAATTGTTGAGATAATCTACGTCAAAACCTAGGATAGCGTGTAGGACAGTGTCCAGCATAGAATGAAGGAAAGTCGAGGACAGTAAATAAGTTGATATACTGCAACTTCAATACTAACAGCATTACATAACATAAGAAAGAGTTTAGTAGCGAGTCTCGGCGAGAATCTAGGAAAGAGTCTCGGAGACAATCTAGGAAAAAGTCTCGGAGAGAATCTGGGAAAGAGTCTCGGAGAGAATCTTGGAAAGACTCTCGGATAGTATCAAGGATATCGCAAACTCCTAGCTTACTGATTCAAGAACTAAGTGGAAGCAGATTCTAAACGAGAGTCTAGAAAAGTGTTTAGGAGAGAATTTAGGAGCCTAGGAGAGAATATAGGTCAGAGCTTAGGAATCAATTTAGGACAGAATTCAAGACAGAACCTTGGAAGGAGTCTACGACTGAAGCTAAAGAGAGTAAGGAATTAAAATACTGCAACTTCAAACGTAATTCCAAAAACATAAAGCAATACAGAATAAAGCAGTAGTACAATAAAAAAATACTCAACTACGAATATTGCGACATCAATAGGAGGAATAGGAAAAAAGTCTTGAGGGGAATCTAGGAAAGAGTCTGGCAGAGAATCTGGCTAAGATTCTCCGAATCGCACCAGGTTGCACCGAATCGCCAATTCTAAACGCAGCATAAGAATTTTCTGAATGAAATAATTGAATAATAATACAGTTATAAATTGTGGAGATAATTTACGTCAAAACCTGGGATAGCATGTAGCTGGGACAGTGTCTAGCATAGAATCAAGAAAAGTCGAGGACAGTAAATAAGTTGATATACTGCAACGTCAATACCAAAAGCATTACATAACATACTAAAGAGTCTAGGAGCGAGTCTCGTCGAGAATCTAGGAAAGAGTCTCGGAGAGAATCTGGGATAGAGTTTCGGATAGATTCAAGGATATCGCAAACGCACAGCTTAATGATTCAAGAACTAAGTGGAAGCAGATTCTAAACGAGAGTCTAGAAAAGTGTTTAGGAGAGAATTTAGGAGCCTAGGAGACAATATAGGTCAGAGCTTAGGAATCAATTTAGGACAGAATTCAAGACAAAACCTTGGAAGGAGTCTACGACTGAAGCTAAAGAGAGTAAGGAATAAAAATACTGCAACTTCAAAAGTAATTCCAAAAACATAAAGCAATACAGAATAAAGCAGTAGTACAATAAAAAATTACTCAACTACGAATATTGCGACATCAACCGGAGGAATAGGAAAAAGTCTTGATGGGAATCTAGGAACGAGTCTGGCAGAGAATCTGGCTAAGATTCTCCGAATCGCACCAGGTTGCACCGAATCGCGAATTCTGAACGCAGCATAAGAATTTTCTAAATCAAATAATAGAATAATAATACAGTTATAAATTGTGGAGATAATCTACGTCAAAGCCTAGGATAGCATGTAGGACAGTGTCTAGCATATAATTAAGGAAAGTCGAAGACAGTAAATTAGTTGATATACTGCAACGTCAATACCAAAAGCATTACATAAAATAAGAAAGAGTCTAGGAGAGAGTCTCGGCTAGAATCTAGGAAAGACTCGCGGTGATAATCTAGGAAAGAGTCTCGGAGAGAATCTGGGAAAGAATCTCGGAGAGAATCTAGAAAAGAGTTTCGGATAACGTCAAGGTTATCTCACACTCAAAGTTTACTTATTCAAGAATTAATTGGAGCAGAGTCTAGGAGAGTATCTAGAAAAGAGTGTCGGCGAGAATCTAGGAAAGAGTCTGGGAGACAATCTAGGAAAGAGTTTCGGAGACAATCTAGGAACGAGTCTCGGAGAGAATCTCGGAAAGCTTAGAGGCCTTGCTAAATTTTAGCGCTTTTTAAAAAGCCGTTCTTAAATTATAACGATGGAAATTGTGTTAACCTGGCATACACACATCGAAGCAGAATTTTTTTTCAATCCTTTTCGAATATTCTGAAATGAACGTATCGATTTTTTAGACCGCCCAAAGTTCGGTAAATTAGTACCACAGCAATGATGAAACTGACATATCTCATTATATATTTTTATTCTAATTACAGCAAACTGACATACCACCAGATGCTGTGCGAGCCACCCTGTCAGCACCTCACCAACGCGACGCTGTCCTCGCTCCGCTGCCACCCGGGGAGGAGCTTCCAATTGTCATCGGCCTCGTTGACAGTCCTTCAATTGCATTTCCTTAAATTCCCACCTCTTGTGCGACCGAAAATTTGTTGCCTGAGATTTGTTGCCGAAAATTTGTTCACCATGTCGATCACGTGACTGGTTGTTATAATTAAACACAATTTGGAAAATAATAAACTTCTTTGTGAGCTTATTCTTTTTAGTTCTATATAAACTTAAAGTGTTTGTAATAATAGAGTGACAGTTATTTTAAAGGATACCGGCGAAGAAAAAGAAGAAGAGGAAGAAGAACAAGAATCAACTCGGATACATTTGTTAGGTTTTCACAAGATTTTCATTCTAATCTCTCAAAGATTTTGGAATAGGGTGTCGGGGGTTTCATATATTTTTATATGATTCTTGGAAAGAATCTGGGATAGAATGTATATTCTTTTCCGAAAGCTTTGTATGGATCTCGTCAACAATCTGGGATAGATATTATACGCTCTACCAAGACTAATTTTTTTATGAATCTCGCAAAGAATCCCGGACAAAGATTGTGTATGGTGCCCCGAGACTTATGTACGAATCTCGCAAAGAATCTCGGATAGATTGTATGCGCTCTACCGACAGTTTTAAATAAATCTCTCAAAGAATCTCGGAAAGAATGTCTATGGTCACCCGAGACTATTGTACGAGTCTCGCCAACAATCTGGCATAGATTGCATACGCTCTGCCGAGAATTTTTTTTATGAATCTCGCAAGGAATCTCGATTAGATTGTAAGCGCTTTTCCGAAATTTTTGAATGAATCTCGCAAAGAATCTCGTATAGATTATGTACGCTTTGCCGACAGTTTTAAATAAATCTCTCAAAGAATCTCGGAAAGAATGTGTATGGTCACCCGAGACTATTGTACGAGTCTCGCCAACAATCTGGCATAGATTGCATACGCTCTGCCGAGACTTTTTTTTATGAATCTCGCAAGGAATCTCGATTAGATTGTAAGCGCTTTTCCGAAAGTTTTGAATGAATCTCGCAAAGAATCTCGGATAGATTATGTACGCTTTGCCGACAGTTTTAAATAAATCTCGCAAAGAATCTCGTACAGAATACGTATGGTCTCCCGAGACATTTGTAAGAATCTCGCCAAGAATCTGGGATAGATTGTTACGATCTACCGAGTCTTTTTTACGAATCTCGGCAAGAATCCCGGGTAAATTCTATACGCTTTTCCGAAAGTTTTGAATGAATCTCGGATAGATTATGTGTCGTCCTCCCAGACATTTCTATGATTCTCGGCATGATTCTGGGAGAGATTTTCTGAGTTCAACAAGGCGTATGGGTCCGGGAACTAAGCATGATTCTATCTAGATTGTCAGCAAACATGTCACCGAGCATCACGCCGATCATCTCGCCGAGCATCTCGCCGGACATTTCGCCGAGCATCTCGCCGAGCATCTCGCCGAGAATCTGGGCCATACAACTTTTTTCTACGCGGGTTTGCATTCGATTGGGGCTTGTTTGGCGGTTCGAAACGCATGAATCTTGCGTATTTGCATCGAATAGAGTTTCTGATCTCATAATACGAGCTGGAACTCCTACAGCGAGCGCAAAACTCAATCGTACGATTTCGGTCTAAAGCGACTTTGCGTTCGTTTGGGGCTTGTTTGGCGGCACGAAATGCATGAATCATGCGTATTTACATAGAATGAAGTGTTTTAGATCTTATAATACGAGCTGGAACGCCTGCTGCGAGCGTAAACCTAACATGTTTGATTTCGTTATAAAGCGACTTTGCATTCGTTTGGGGCGTGTTTGGCAGCTCGAAACGCATGAATCTTGCGTATTTGCATCGAATAAAGAGTTTCTGATCTCATAAGACGAGCTGGAACGCCTACAGCGAGCGCAGGACTCAATCGTGCAATTTCGATATAAATGGACTTTACATTCGTTTCGGCCTTGCTTGACTGCTCGAAACGCATGAATCTTGCGTATTTGCATAGAATGAAGAGTTTTTGATCTTATAATACGAGCTCGAACTCGTACAACGGGCGAAAAACTCAATCGTTCGATTTCGTTATCAAGCTAATTTGCATTCTTTGGGGCTTGTTTGGCGGCTCGAAACGCATGAATCTTGTGTGTTTGCATAGAATGAACAGTTTTTGATCTTATTATGCGAGCTCGAACTCGTATAGCGAGCTCAAACTTCAATCGTTCGATTTCATTATCAAGCGACTTGTCATTCGTTTGGAGCTTGTTTGGCGGCTCGAAACGCATGAATCTTGCATATTTACATAGAATAAAGTGTTATAGATCTTATAATACGAGCTGGAACGCCTGCTGCGAGCGTAAACCTCAAATGTTTGATTTCGTTACAAAGCGACTTTGCATTCGTTTGGGGCTTGTTTGGCGGCTCGAAACGCATGAATCTTGCGTATTTGCATCGAATAAAGAGTTTCTGATCTCATAATACGAGCTCGAACTCCTACAGCGAAGGCAAAACTCAATCATTCGATTTCGTTCTAAAGGGACTTTGCAATCGATTGGGGCTTGTTTGGCGGCTCGAAACGCACGAATTTTGGATATTTGCATCGAATGAAGTGTTTTAGATCTTATAATACGAGCTGGAACCCCTGCTGCGTGCGTAAACCTCAAATGTTTGATTTCGTTGCAAAGCGACTTTGCATTCGTTTGGGGCTTGTTTGGCGGCTCGAAACGCATGAATCTTGCGTATTTGCATCGAATAAAGAGTTTCTGATCTCATAATACGAGCTGGAACTCCTACAGCGAGGGCAAAACTCAATCGTTCGATTTCGTTCTAAAGCGACTTTGCACTCGATTGGGGCTTGTTTGGCGATTCCAAACGCATGAATCTTGCGTATTTGCATAGAATGAAGAGTTTTTGATCTTATAATACGAGCTCGAACTCGTCCAACGAGCGAAAAACTCAATCGTTCGATTTCGTTATAAAGCGACTTTCCATTCGATTGGGGCTTGTTTGGCGGTTCGAAACGCATGAATCTTGCTTATTTGCATATAATGAAGAGTTTCTGATCTCATAATACGAGCTGGAACTAGTACAGGACTCTGCATTCGTTTGGGGCATGTTTGGCTGCTCGAAACGCATGAATCTTGCGTATTTGCATAGAATGAAGTGTTTTTGATCTCATAATACGAGCTGGAACTCGTACAGCGAGCAAAAAACTCAATCGTTCGATTTCGATATAAAGCGACTTTGCATTCGATTGGGGCTTGTTTGGCGATTCGAAACGCATGAATCTTGCGTATTTGCATAGAATGAAGAGTTTCTGTTCTCATAATACGAGCTGGAACTAGTACAGCGAGCGCAAAACTCAATCGGTCGATTTTGTTATAAAGCGACTTTGCGTTCGTTTGGGGCTTGTTTGGCGGCTATAAAAGCATGAATCTTTCGTATTTGTATAGAATAAAGAGTTTTTGATCTTATAATACGAGCTGGAACTCCTACAGCGATCGCAAAACTCAATCGTTCGATTTCGTTCTAAAGCGACTTTGCATTCGTTTCCGGGTTGTTTGGGGGCTCGAAACGCATGAATCATGCGCATTTGCATAGAATGAAGAATTTCTGATATCATAAGACGAGATAGAACGCCTGCTGTGAGCGTAAAACACAAATGATCGATTTGGTTATTAATGGACTCTGCATTCGTTTGCGGCATGTTTGGCTGCTCGAAACGCATGAATCTTGCGTATTTGCATAGAATGAAGTGTTTTTGATCTCATAATACGAGCTGGAACTCGTACAGCGAGCAAAAAACTCAATCGTTCGATTTCGTTATAAAGCGACTTTGCATTCGATTGGGGCTTGTTTGGCGATTCGAAACGCATGAATCTTGCGTATTTGCATAGAATGAAGAGTTTCTGATCTCATAATACGAGCTGGAACTAGTACAGCGAGCGCATAACTCAATCGGTCGATTTCGTTATAAAGCGACTTTGCGTTCGTTTGGGGCTTGTTTGGCGACTATAAACGCATGAATCTTTCGTATTTGTATAGAATGAAGAGTTTTTGATCTTATCATTCGAGCTCGAACTCGTAGAACGAACGAAAAACTCAATCGTTCGCTTTCGTTATCAAGCGAATTTGCATCCGTTTGGGGCTCGTTTGGCGGCTCGAAACGCATGAATCTTGCGTATTTGCATAGAATGAATTGTTTTTCATCTCATAATACGAGCTGGAACTCGTACAGCGAGCGCAAAACTCAATAGTTCGATTTCGTTATAAAGCGACTCTGCGTTCGTTTGGGGCATGTTTGGCTGCTCGAAACGCATGAATCTTGCGTATTTGCATAGAATGAAGAGTTTCTGATCTGATAATACGAGCTGGAACTCCTACAGCGAGCGCTAAACTCAATCGTTCGATTTCGTTCTAAAGCGACTTTGCACTCGATTGGGGCTTGTTTGGCAGTTCGAAACGCATGAATCTTGCGTATTTGCATAGAATGAAGTGTTTTTGATCTCATAATACGAGCTGGAACTCGTACAGCGAGCAAAAAACTCAATCGTTCGATTTCGATATAAAGCGACTTTGCATTCGATTGGGGCTTGTTTGGCGATTCGAAACGCATGAATCTTGCGTATTTGCATAGAATGAAGAGTTTCTGTTCTCATAATACGAGCTGGAACTAGTACAGCGAGCGCAAAACTCAATCGGTCGATTTTGTTATAAAGCGACTTTGCGTTCGTTTGGGGCTTGTTTGGCGGCTATAAAAGCATGAATCTTTCGTATTTGTATAGAATAAAGAGTTTTTGATCTTATAATACGAGCTGGAACTCCTACAGCGATCGCAAAACTCAATCGTTCGATTTCGTTCTAAAGCGACTTTGCATTCGTTTCCGGGTTGTTTGGGGGCTCGAAACGCATGAATCATGCGTATTTGCATAGAATGAAGAATTCCTGATATCATAAGACGAGATAGAACGCCTGCTGTGAGCGTAAAACACAAATGATCGATTTGGTTATTAATGGACTCTGCATTCGTTTGCGGCATGTTTGGCTGCTCGAAACGCATGAATCTTGCGTATTTGCATAGAATGAAGTGTTTTTGATCTCATAATACGAGCTGGAACTCGTACAGCGAGCAAAAAACTCAATCGTTCGATTTCGTTATAAAGCGACTTTGCATTCGATTGGGGCTTGTTTGGCGATTCGAAACGCATGAATCTTGCGTATTTGCATAGAATGAAGAGTTTCTGATCTCATAATACGAGCTGGAACTAGTACAGCGAGCGCATAACTCAATCGGTCGATTTCGTTATAAAGCGACTTTGCGTTCGTTTGGGGCTTGTTTGGCGACTATAAACGCATGAATCTTTCGTATTTGTATAGAATGAAGAGTTTTTGATCTTATCATTCGAGCTCGAACTCGTAGAACGAACGAAAAACTCAATCGTTCGCTTTCGTTATCAAGCGAATTTGCATCCGTTTGGGGCTCGTTTGGCGGCTCGAAACGCATGAATCTTGCGTATTTGCATAGAATGAATTGTTTTTCATCTCATAATACGAGCTGGAACTCGTACAGCGAGCGCAAAACTCAATAGTTCGATTTCGTTATAAAGCGACTCTGCGTTCGTTTGGGGCATGTTTGGCTGCTCGAAACGCATGAATCTTGCGTATTTGCATAGAATGAAGAGTATCTGATCTGATAATACGAGCTGGAACTCCTACAGCGAGCGCTAAACTCAATCGTTCGATTTCGTTCTAAAGCGACTTTGCACTCGATTGGGGCTTGTTTGGCAGTTCGAAACGCATGAATCTTGCTTATTTGCATAGAATGAAGAGTTTCTGATCTCATAATACGAGCTGGAACTAGTACAGCGAGCCCAAAACTCAATCGTTCGATTTCGTTATAAAGCGACTTTGCGTTCGTTTGGGGCTAGTTTGGGGGCTCTAAACGCATGAACCTTGCGTATTTGTATAGAATGGAGAGTTTTTGATCTTATAATACGAGCTCGAACTCGTAGAACGAACGAAAAACTTAATCGTTCGATTTCGTTATAAAGCGACTTTGCATTCGATTGGGGCTTGTTTGGCGGTTCGAAACGCATGAATCTTGCGTATTTGCATAGAATGAAGAGTTTTTGATCTCAAAATACGAGCTGGAACTAGTACAGCGAGCGCAAAACTCAATCGTTCGATTTCGTTATAAAGCGACTTTGCGTTCGTTTGGGGCTTGTTTGGCGGCTCGAAACGCATGAATCTTGCGTATTTGCATAGAATGAAGAGTTTCTGATCTGATAATACGAGCTGGAACTCTTACAGCAAGCGCAAAACTCAATCGTGCAATTTCGTTAAAAATGGACTTTGCATTCGTTTGAGGTTTGCTTAGCTGCTGGAAATGCATTCCTCTTGCGTATTTGCATAGAATGAAGTGTTTTTGATCTCATAATACGAGCTGGAACCCCTGCTGCGAGCGTAAACCTTAATTGTTTGATTTCGTTATAAAGCGACTTTGCATTCGTTTGGGGCTTGTTTGGCGGTTCGAAACGCATGAATCTTGCGTATTTGTATAGAATGAAGTATTTTTCATCTCATAATACGAGCTGGAACTCGTACAGCGAGCGCAAAACTCAATAGTTCGATTTCGTTATAGAGCGACTTTGCGTTCGTTTGGGGCTAGTTTGGGGGCTCTAAACGCATGAATCTTGCGTATTTGCATAGAATGAAGAGTTTCTGATCTCATAATACGAGCTGAAACTCATACAGCGAGCGCAAAACTCAATCGTTCGATTTCGTTATAAAGCGACTCTGCGTTCGTTTATGGCATGTTTGGCTGCTCGAAACGCATGAATCTTGCGTATTTACATAGAATGAAAAGTTTTTGATCTTATAATACGAGCTCGAACTCGTACAACGAGCGAAAAACTCAATCGTTCGATTTCGTTATCAAGCGACTTTCCATTCGATTGGGGCTTGTTTGGCAGTTCGAAACGCATGAATCTTGCTTATTTGCATAGAATGAAGAGTTTCTGATCTCATAATACGAGCTGGAACTAGTACAGCGAGCCCAAAACTCAATCGTTCGATTTCGTTATAAAGCGACTTTGCGTTCGTTTGGGTCTAGTTTGGGGGCTCTAAACGCATGAACCTTGCGTATTTGCATAGAATGAAGAGTTTTTGATCTTATAATACGAGCTCGAACTCGTAGAACGAACGAAAAACTCAATCGTTCGATTTCGTTATAAAGCGAATTTGCATCCGTTTGGGGCTTCTTTGGCGGCTCGAACCGCATGAGTCTTGCATATTTACATAGAATGAAGTGTTTTAGATCTTATAATACGAGCTGGAACCCCTGCTGCGTGCGTAAACCTCAAATGTTTGATTTCGTTGCAAAGCGACTTTGCATTCATTTGGGGCTTGTTTGCCGGCTCGAAACGCATGAATCTTGCGTATTTGCATCGAATAAAGAGTTTCTGATCTCATAATACGAGCTGGAACTCCTACAGCGAGGGCAAAACTCAATAGTTCGATTTCGTTCTAAAGCGACTTTGCACTCGATTGGGGCTTGTTTGGCGATTCCAAACGCATGAATCTTGCGTATTTGCATAGAATGAAGAGTTTTTGATCTCATAATACGAGCTGGAACCCCTGCTGCGAGCGTAAACCTTAATTGTTTGATTTCGTTATAAAGCGACTTTGCATTACGTTTGGGGCTTGTTTGGCGGCTCGAAACGCATGAATCTTGAGTATTTGTATAGAATGAAGTATTTTTCATCTCATAATACGAGCTGGAACTCGTACAGCGAGCGCAAAACTCAATAGTTCGATTTCGTTATAGAGCGACTTTGCGTTCGTTTGGGGCTAGTTTGGGGGCTCTAAACGCATGAATCTTGCGTATTTGCATAGAATAAAGAGTTTCTGATCTCATAATACGAGCTGAAACTCCTACAGCGAGCGGAAAACTCAATCGTTCGATTTCGTTATAAAGCGACTCTGCGTTCGTTTATGGCATGTTTGGCTGCTCGAAACGCATGAATCTTGCGTATTTACATAGAATGAAGAGTTTTTGATCTTATAATACGAGCTCGAACTCGTACAACGAGCGAAAAACTCAATCGTTCGATTTCGTTATCAAGCGACTTTCCATTCGATTGGGGCTTGTTTGGCAGTTCGAAACGCATGAATCTTGCTTATTTGCATAGAATGAAGAGTTTCTGATCTCATAATACGAGCTGGAACTAGTACAGCGAGCCCAAAACTCAATCGTTCGATTTCGTTATAAAGCGACTTTGCGTTCGTTTGGGGCTAGTTTGGGGGCTCTAAACGCATGTGACGGTCCCGTATTTTGAGTTAGTATATTTGGCGCAGGAAACTCAGGTTAATATTCTTATCTGGATCCTTGCTAATCTGTGTGCAGTCAGCACCTTCCGTGCGAACGCTCACGCTCTCACGGTAGCGGTCCAGCCGCTGCACCCGCGACGCGCGAGCAGCGTCCGTCTTATCGCGCGGAGGAACACTATGCCGCGCGCAGCAATAGGCGAGGGCCCTACTTCCGTCAGGCCCTTGCATCAGTTCATCTCTGAGTCCCGAACCGTTGTGACGTACACTCTCCTTCACTCGCGACCCGTTCAATAAAGCTAATTCCATTTATTCGGATATTAATTCATTCGTACACCTTCGCACCGGATCCACCTCGACCATACCTGGACGACCATCACATGGTGTCAGAAGTGGGATCTAAGGAAAAATGGCTATTTCGACAACACACACATACATAGCGAAAAATGCATAAAAACAGAGCCACAAACAAACAAAAATCATTTCATTATATAGACTCATACATTCCAAATTTTGTAAACAATCATATCCGATACGGAGCATCGCTCTTTTTGCAAGAGGGGGAGGGTGACGGTCCCGTATTTTGAGTTAGTATATTTGGCGCAGGAAACTCAGGTTAATATTCTTATCTGGATCCTTGCTAATCTGTGTGCAGTCAGCACCTTCCGTGCGAACGCTCACGCTCTCACGGTAGCGGTCCAGCCGCTGCACCCGCGACGCGCGAGCAGCGGCCGTCTTATCGCGCGGAGGAACACTATGCCGCGCGTAGCAATAGGCGAGGGCCCTACTTCCGTCAGGCCCTTGCATCAGTTCATCTCTGAGTCCCGAACCGTTGTGACGTACACTCTCCTTCACTCGCGACCCGTTCAATAAAGCTAATTCCATTTATTCGGATATTAATTCATTCGTACACCTTCGCACCGGATCCACCTCGACCATACCTGGACGACAATCACACGCATGAACCTTGCGTATTTGCATAGAATGAAGAGTTTTTGATCTTATAATACGAGCTCGAACTCGTAGAACGAACGAAAAACTCAATCGTTCGATTTCGTTATAAAGCGACTTTCCATTCGATTGGGGCTTGTTTGGCGGTTCGAAACGCATGAATCTTGCTTATTTGCATATAATGAAGAGTTTCTGATCTCATAATACGAGCTGGAACTAGTACAGGACTCTGCATTCGTTTGGGGCATGTTTGGCTGCTCGAAACCCATGAATCTTGCGTATTTGCATAGAATGAAGTGTTTTTGATCTCATAATACGAGCTGGAACTCGTACAGCGAGCAAAAAACTCAATCGTTCGATTTCGATATAAAGCGACTTTGCATTCGATTGGGGCTTGTTTGGCGATTCGAAACGCATGAATCTTGCGTATTTGCATAGAATGAAGAGTTTCTGTTCTCATAATACGAGCTGGAACTAGTACAGCGAGCGCAAAACTCAATCGGTCGATTTTGTTATAAAGCGACTTTGCGTTCGTTAGGGGCTTGTTTGGCGACTATAAACGCATGAATCTTTCGTGTATGTATAGAATGAAGAGTTTTTGATCTTATCATTCGAGCTCGAACTTGTAACGGCCCTGCATTGCATATAAGAGGACGATTCGAATGAGAGAAGCATATAGGTGACATTAGCGCAGTGGTTAGCGCTCTTACTCAGTAACCGATTAATCCGGGTTCGAATCCCGGTGATCACCATATGTTTTCTCTCTTCGATACTTCGCCCGTCCATCTGCAATACTAATATCTACAGGTTCCCAAACTCTCCGCTCGATCATTACATGGTGTCAGAAGTTATCGGACCAAATCCACACGTCCACACAACGCATCTGAAGCAACTACGGTACAACTCTTAGGTAAGGCGGCATGAGACACAGTCCTAGAAGCCCGCACATACAGGACGGCAAAGCAAAGCGATAAGACCGACGAGGAGAGCAAGGGCCTGACATTGAAGAGTTGCGACGAGGGATTCAACGGGCGAGGGAAGAGCTCCGACGAGGGACATAGGCACCGGTACCTCAGCTGTATTAGTTATCACGTAACGCGAGATCCGCAACTCTACACAGTCGACGAGGACGTCGATTTCAGTGAGAGGGGGTGTGTAACGGCCCTGCATTGCATATAAGAGGACGATTCGAATGAGAGAAGCATATAGGTGACATTAGCGCAGTGGTTAGCGCTCTTACTCAGTAACCGATTAATCCGGGTTCGAATCCCGGTGATCACCATATGTTTTCTCTCTTCGATACTTCGCCCGTCCATCTGCAATACTAATATCTACAGGTTCCCAAACTCTCCGCTCGATCATTACAAACTCGTAGAACGAACGAAAAACTCAATCGTTCGATTTCGTTATCAAGCGAATTTGCATCGGTTTGGGGCTCGTTTGGCGGCTCGAAACGCATGAATCTTGCGTATTTGCATAGAATGAAGTGTTTTTCATCTCATAATACGAGCTGGAACTCGTACAGCGAGCGCAAAACTCAATAGTTCGATTTCGTTCTAAAGCGACTTTCCATTCGATTGGGGCTTGTTTG
The DNA here is from genome assembly GCA_958510785.1 of Exephanes ischioxanthus. Taxonomy (NCBI): domain Eukaryota; kingdom Metazoa; phylum Arthropoda; class Insecta; order Hymenoptera; family Ichneumonidae; genus Exephanes; species Exephanes ischioxanthus. The sequence goes on from OY294022.1 coordinate 575,443, forward strand.
GCAGTTCGAAACGCATGAATCTTGCTTATTTGCATAGAATGAAGAGTTTCTGATCTCATAATACGAGCTGGAACTAGTACAGCGAGACCAAAACTCAATCGTTCGATTTCGTTATAAAGCGACTTTGCGTTCGTTTGGGGCTAGTTTGGGGGCTCTAAACGCATGAACCTTGCGTATTTGCATAGAATGAAGAGTTTTTGATCTTATAATACGAGCTCGAACTCGTAGAACGAACGAAAAACTCAATCGTTCGATTTCGTTATAAAGCGAATTTGCATCCGTTTGGGGATTCTTTGGCGGCTCGAACCGCATGAGTTTTGCATATTTACATAGAATGAAGTGTTTTAGATCTTATAATACGAGCTGGAACCCCTGCTGCGTGCGTAAACCTCAAATGTTTGATTTCGTTGCAAAGCGACTTTGCATTCGTTTGGGGCTTGTTTGGCGGCTCGAAACGCATGAATCTTGCGTATTTGCATCGAATAAAGAGTTTCTGATCTCATAATACGAGCTGGAACTCCTACAGCGAGGGCAAAACTCAATCGTTCGATTTCGTTCTAAAGCGACTTTGCACTCGATTGGGGCTTGTTTGGCGATTCCAAACGCATGAATCTTGCGTATTTGCATAGAATGAAGAGTTTTTGATCTTATAATACGAGCTCGAACTCGTCCAACGAGCGAAAAACTCAATCGTTCGATTTCGTTATAAAGCGACTTTCCATTCGATTGGGGCTTGATTGGCGGTTCGAAACGCATGAATCTTGCTTATTTGCATATAATGAAGAGTTTCTGATCTGATAATACGAGCTGGAACTCTTACAGCAAGCGCAAAACTCAATCGTGCAATTTCGTTAAAAATGGACTTTGCATTCGTTTGAGGTTTGCTTAGCTGCTGGAAATGCATTCCTCTTGCGTATTTGCATAGAATGAAGTGTTTTTGATCTCATAATACGAGCTGGAACCCCTGCTGCGAGCGTAAACCTTAATTGTTTGATTTCGTTATAAAGCGACTTTGCATTCGTTTGGGGCTTGTTTGGCGGTTCGAAACGCATGAATCTTGCGTATTTGTATAGAATGAAGTATTTTTCATCTCATAATACGAGCTGGAACTCGTACAGCGAGCGCAAAACTCAATAGTTCGATTTCGTTATAGAGCGACTTTGCGTTCGTTTGGGGCTAGTTTGGGGGCTCTAAACGCATGAATCTTGCGTATTTGCATAGAATGAAGAGTTTCTGATCTCATAATACGAGCTGAAACTCATACAGCGAGCGCAAAACTCAATCGTTCGATTTCGTTATAAAGCGACTCTGCGTTCGTTTATGGCATGTTTGGCTGCTCGAAACGCATGAATCTTGCGTATTTACATAGAATGAAAAGTTTTTGATCTTATAATACGAGCTCGAACTCGTACAACGAGCGAAAAACTCAATCGTTCGATTTCGTTATCAAGCGACTTTCCATTCGATTGGGGCTTGTTTGGCAGTTCGAAACGCATGAATCTTGCTTATTTGCATAGAATGAAGAGTTTCTGATCTCATAATACGAGCTGGAACTAGTACAGCGAGCCCAAAACTCAATCGTTCGATTTCGTTATAAAGCGACTTTGCGTTCGTTTGGGTCTAGTTTGGGGGCTCTAAACGCATGAACCTTGCGTATTTGCATAGAATGAAGAGTTTTTGATCTTATAATACGAGCTCGAACTCGTAGAACGAACGAAAAACTCAATCGTTCGATTTCGTTATAAAGCGAATTTGCATCCGTTTGGGGCTTCTTTGGCGGCTCGAACCGCATGAGTCTTGCATATTTACATAGAATGAAGTGTTTTAGATCTTATAATACGAGCTGGAACCCCTGCTGCGTGCGTAAACCTCAAATGTTTGATTTCGTTGCAAAGCGACTTTGCATTCATTTGGGGCTTGTTTGCCGGCTCGAAACGCATGAATCTTGCGTATTTGCATCGAATAAAGAGTTTCTGATCTCATAATACGAGCTGGAACTCCTACAGCGAGGGCAAAACTCAATAGTTCGATTTCGTTCTAAAGCGACTTTGCACTCGATTGGGGCTTGTTTGGCGATTCCAAACGCATGAATCTTGCGTATTTGCATAGAATGAAGAGTTTTTGATCTCATAATACGAGCTGGAACCCCTGCTGCGAGCGTAAACCTTAATTGTTTGATTTCGTTATAAAGCGACTTTGCATTACGTTTGGGGCTTGTTTGGCGGCTCGAAACGCATGAATCTTGAGTATTTGTATAGAATGAAGTATTTTTCATCTCATAATACGAGCTGGAACTCGTACAGCGAGCGCAAAACTCAATAGTTCGATTTCGTTATAGAGCGACTTTGCGTTCGTTTGGGGCTAGTTTGGGGGCTCTAAACGCATGAATCTTGCGTATTTGCATAGAATAAAGAGTTTCTGATCTCATAATACGAGCTGAAACTCCTACAGCGAGCGGAAAACTCAATCGTTCGATTTCGTTATAAAGCGACTCTGCGTTCGTTTATGGCATGTTTGGCTGCTCGAAACGCATGAATCTTGCGTATTTACATAGAATGAAGAGTTTTTGATCTTATAATACGAGCTCGAACTCGTACAACGAGCGAAAAACTCAATCGTTCGATTTCGTTATCAAGCGACTTTCCATTCGATTGGGGCTTGTTTGGCAGTTCGAAACGCATGAATCTTGCTTATTTGCATAGAATGAAGAGTTTCTGATCTCATAATACGAGCTGGAACTAGTACAGCGAGCCCAAAACTCAATCGTTCGATTTCGTTATAAAGCGACTTTGCGTTCGTTTGGGGCTAGTTTGGGGGCTCTAAACGCATGTGACGGTCCCGTATTTTGAGTTAGTATATTTGGCGCAGGAAACTCAGGTTAATATTCTTATCTGGATCCTTGCTAATCTGTGTGCAGTCAGCACCTTCCGTGCGAACGCTCACGCTCTCACGGTAGCGGTCCAGCCGCTGCACCCGCGACGCGCGAGCAGCGTCCGTCTTATCGCGCGGAGGAACACTATGCCGCGCGCAGCAATAGGCGAGGGCCCTACTTCCGTCAGGCCCTTGCATCAGTTCATCTCTGAGTCCCGAACCGTTGTGACGTACACTCTCCTTCACTCGCGACCCGTTCAATAAAGCTAATTCCATTTATTCGGATATTAATTCATTCGTACACCTTCGCACCGGATCCACCTCGACCATACCTGGACGACCATCACATGGTGTCAGAAGTGGGATCTAAGGAAAAATGGCTATTTCGACAACACACACATACATAGCGAAAAATGCATAAAAACAGAGCCACAAACAAACAAAAATCATTTCATTATATAGACTCATACATTCCAAATTTTGTAAACAATCATATCCGATACGGAGCATCGCTCTTTTTGCAAGAGGGGGAGGGTGACGGTCCCGTATTTTGAGTTAGTATATTTGGCGCAGGAAACTCAGGTTAATATTCTTATCTGGATCCTTGCTAATCTGTGTGCAGTCAGCACCTTCCGTGCGAACGCTCACGCTCTCACGGTAGCGGTCCAGCCGCTGCACCCGCGACGCGCGAGCAGCGGCCGTCTTATCGCGCGGAGGAACACTATGCCGCGCGTAGCAATAGGCGAGGGCCCTACTTCCGTCAGGCCCTTGCATCAGTTCATCTCTGAGTCCCGAACCGTTGTGACGTACACTCTCCTTCACTCGCGACCCGTTCAATAAAGCTAATTCCATTTATTCGGATATTAATTCATTCGTACACCTTCGCACCGGATCCACCTCGACCATACCTGGACGACAATCACACGCATGAACCTTGCGTATTTGCATAGAATGAAGAGTTTTTGATCTTATAATACGAGCTCGAACTCGTAGAACGAACGAAAAACTCAATCGTTCGATTTCGTTATAAAGCGACTTTCCATTCGATTGGGGCTTGTTTGGCGGTTCGAAACGCATGAATCTTGCTTATTTGCATATAATGAAGAGTTTCTGATCTCATAATACGAGCTGGAACTAGTACAGGACTCTGCATTCGTTTGGGGCATGTTTGGCTGCTCGAAACCCATGAATCTTGCGTATTTGCATAGAATGAAGTGTTTTTGATCTCATAATACGAGCTGGAACTCGTACAGCGAGCAAAAAACTCAATCGTTCGATTTCGATATAAAGCGACTTTGCATTCGATTGGGGCTTGTTTGGCGATTCGAAACGCATGAATCTTGCGTATTTGCATAGAATGAAGAGTTTCTGTTCTCATAATACGAGCTGGAACTAGTACAGCGAGCGCAAAACTCAATCGGTCGATTTTGTTATAAAGCGACTTTGCGTTCGTTAGGGGCTTGTTTGGCGACTATAAACGCATGAATCTTTCGTGTATGTATAGAATGAAGAGTTTTTGATCTTATCATTCGAGCTCGAACTTGTAACGGCCCTGCATTGCATATAAGAGGACGATTCGAATGAGAGAAGCATATAGGTGACATTAGCGCAGTGGTTAGCGCTCTTACTCAGTAACCGATTAATCCGGGTTCGAATCCCGGTGATCACCATATGTTTTCTCTCTTCGATACTTCGCCCGTCCATCTGCAATACTAATATCTACAGGTTCCCAAACTCTCCGCTCGATCATTACATGGTGTCAGAAGTTATCGGACCAAATCCACACGTCCACACAACGCATCTGAAGCAACTACGGTACAACTCTTAGGTAAGGCGGCATGAGACACAGTCCTAGAAGCCCGCACATACAGGACGGCAAAGCAAAGCGATAAGACCGACGAGGAGAGCAAGGGCCTGACATTGAAGAGTTGCGACGAGGGATTCAACGGGCGAGGGAAGAGCTCCGACGAGGGACATAGGCACCGGTACCTCAGCTGTATTAGTTATCACGTAACGCGAGATCCGCAACTCTACACAGTCGACGAGGACGTCGATTTCAGTGAGAGGGGGTGTGTAACGGCCCTGCATTGCATATAAGAGGACGATTCGAATGAGAGAAGCATATAGGTGACATTAGCGCAGTGGTTAGCGCTCTTACTCAGTAACCGATTAATCCGGGTTCGAATCCCGGTGATCACCATATGTTTTCTCTCTTCGATACTTCGCCCGTCCATCTGCAATACTAATATCTACAGGTTCCCAAACTCTCCGCTCGATCATTACAAACTCGTAGAACGAACGAAAAACTCAATCGTTCGATTTCGTTATCAAGCGAATTTGCATCGGTTTGGGGCTCGTTTGGCGGCTCGAAACGCATGAATCTTGCGTATTTGCATAGAATGAAGTGTTTTTCATCTCATAATACGAGCTGGAACTCGTACAGCGAGCGCAAAACTCAATAGTTCGATTTCGTTCTAAAGCGACTTTCCATTCGATTGGGGCTTGTTTGGCAGTTCGAAACGCATGAATCTTGCTTATTTGCATAGAATGAAGAGTTTCTGATCTCATAATACGAGCTGGAACTAGTACAGCGAGACCAAAACTCAATCGTTCGATTTCGTTATAAAGCGACTTTGCGTTCGTTTGGGGCTAGTTTGGGGGCTCTAAACGCATGAACCTTGCGTATTTGCATAGAATGAAGAGTTTTTGATCTTATAATACGAGCTCGAACTCGTAGAACGAACGAAAAACTCAATCGTTCGATTTCGTTATAAAGCGAATTTGCATCCGTTTGGGGATTCTTTGGCGGCTCGAACCGCATGAGTTTTGCATATTTACATAGAATGAAGTGTTTTAGATCTTATAATACGAGCTGGAACCCCTGCTGCGTGCGTAAACCTCAAATGTTTGATTTCGTTGCAAAGCGACTTTGCATTCGTTTGGGGCTTGTTTGGCGGCTCGAAACGCATGAATCTTGCGTATTTGCATCGAATAAAGAGTTTCTGATCTCATAATACGAGCTGGAACTCCTACAGCGAGGGCAAAACTCAATCGTTCGATTTCGTTCTAAAGCGACTTTGCACTCGATTGGGGCTTGTTTGGCGATTCCAAACGCATGAATCTTGCGTATTTGCATAGAATGAAGAGTTTTTGATCTTATAATACGAGCTCGAACTCGTCCAACGAGCGAAAAACTCAATCGTTCGATTTCGTTATAAAGCGACTTTCCATTCGATTGGGGCTTGATTGGCGGTTCGAAACGCATGAATCTTGCTTATTTGCATATAATGAAGAGTTTCTGATCTCATAATACGAGCTGGAACTAGTACAGGACTCTGCATTCGTTTGGGGCATGTTTGGCTGCTCGAAACGCATGATTCTTGCGTATTTGCATAGAAGGAAGTGGTTTTGATCTCATAATACGAGCTGGAACTCGTACAGCGAGCAAAAAACTCAATCGTTCGATTTCGTTATAAAGCGACTTTGCGTTCGTTTGGAGCTTGTTTGGCGGCTCGAAACGCATGAATCTTGCGTATTTGCATAGAATGAAGAGTTTCTGATCTGATAATACGAGCTGGAACTCTTACAGCAAGCGCAAAACTCAATCGTGCAATTTCGTTAAAAATGGACTTTGCATTCGTTTGAGGTTTGCTTAGCTGCTCGAAATGCATGCGTCTAGCGTATTTGCATAGAATGAAGTGTTTTTGATCTCATAATACGAGCTGGAACCCCCTGCTGCGAGCGTAAACCTTAATTGTTTGATTTCGTTATAAAGCGACTTTGCATTCGCTTGGGGCTTGTTTGGCGGCTCGAAACGCATGAATCTTGCGTATTTGTATAGAATGAAGTATTTTTCATCTCATAATACGAGCTGGAACTCGTACAGCGAGCGCAAAACTCAATAGTTCGATTTCGTTATAGAGCGACTTTGCGTTCGTTTGGGGCTAGTTTGGGGGCTCTAAACGCATGAATCTTGCGTATTTGCATAGAATGAAGAGTTTCTGATCTCATAATACGAGCTGAAACTCCTACAGCGAGCGCAAAACTCAATCGTTCGATTTCGTTATAAAGCGACTCTGCGTTCGTTTATGGCATGTTTGGCTGCTCGAAACGCATGAATCTTGCGTATTTACATAGAATGAAGAGTTTTTGATCTTATAATACGAGCTCGAATTCGTAGAACGAACGAAAAACTCAATCGTTCGATTTCGTTATCAAGCGAATTTGCATCGGTTTGGGGCTCGTTTGGCGGCTCGAAACGCATGAATCTTGCGTATTTGCATAGAATGAAGTGTTTTTCATCTCATAATACGAGCTGGAACTCGTACAGCGAGCGCAAAACTCAATAGTTCGATTTCGTTATAAAGCGACTCTGCGTTCGTTTGGGGCATGTTTGGCTGCTCGAAACGCATGAATCTTGCGTTTTTGCATAGAATGAAGAGTTTCTGATCTGATAATACGAGCTGGAACTAGTAAAGCGAGCCCAAAACTCAATCGTTCGATTTCGTTATAAAGCGACTTTGCGTTCGTTTGGGGCTAGTTTGGGTGCTCTAAACGCATGAACCTTGCGTATTTGCATAGAATGGAGAGTTTTTGATCTTATAATACGAGCTCGAACTCGTAGAACGAACGAAAAACTTAATCGTTCGATTTCGTTATAAAGCGAATTTGCATTCGATTGGGGCTTGTTTGGCGGTTGGAAACGCATGAATCTTGCGTATTTGCATAGAATGAAGAGTTTCTGATCTCAAAATACGAGCTGGAACTAGTACAGCGAGCGCAAAACTCAATTGTTCGATTTCGTTATAAAGCGACTTTGCGTTCGTTTGGGGCTTGTTTGGCGGCTCGAAACGCATGAATCTTGCGTATTTGCATAGAATGGACAGTTTTTGATCTTATAATACGAGCTCGAACTCGTAGAACGAACGAAAAACTTAATCGTTCGATTTCGTTATAAAGCGACTTTGCATTCGATTGGGGCTTGTTTGGCGGTTCGAAACGCATGAATCTTGCGTATTTGCATAGAATGAAGAGTTTCTGATCTCAAAATACGAGCTGGAACTAGTACAGCGAGCGCAAAACTCAATCGTTCGATTTCGTTATAAAGCGACTTTGCGTTCGTTTGGGGCTTGTTTGGCGGCTCGAAACGCATGAATCTTGCGTATTTGCATAGAATGAAGAGTTTCTGATCTGATAATACGAGCTGGAACTCTTACAGCAAGCGCAAAACTCAATCGTGCAATTTCGTTAAAAATGGACTTTGGATTCGTTTGAGGTTTGCTTAGCTGCTCGAAATGCATGCGTCTTGCGTATTTGCATAGAATGAAGTGTTTTTGATCTCATAATACGAGCTGGAACCCCTGCTGCGAGCGTAAACCTTAATTGTTTGATTTCGTTATAAAGCGACTTTGCATTCGCTTGGGGCTTGTTTGGCGGCTCGAAACGCATGAATCTTGCGTATTTGTATAGAATGAAGTATTTTTCATCTCATAATACGAGCTGGAACTCGTACAGCGAGCGCAAAACTCAATAGTTCGATTTCGTTATAGAGCGACTTTGCGTTCGTTTGGGGCTAGTTTGGGGGCTCTAAACGCATGAATCTTGCGTATTTGCATAGAATGAAGAGTTTCTGATCTCATAATACGAGCTGAAACTCCTACAGCGAGCGCAAAACTCAATCGTTCGATTTCGTTATAAAGCGACTCTGCGTTCGTTTATGGCATGTTTGGCTGCTCGAAACGCATGAATCTTGCGTATTTACATAGAATGAAGAGTTTTTGATCTTATAATACGAGCTCGAATTCGTAGAACGAACGAAAAACTCAATCGTTCGATTTCGTTATCAAGCGAATTTGCATCCGTTTGGGGCTCGTTTGGCGGCTCGAAACGCATGAATCTTGCGTATTTGCATAGAATGAAGTGTTTTTCATCTCATAATACGAGCTGGAACTCGTACAGCGAGCGCAAAACTCAATAGTTCGATTTCGTTATAAAGCGACTCTGCGTTCGTTTGGGGCATGTTTGGCTGCTCGAAACGCATGAATCTTGCGTATTTGCATAGAATGAAGAGTTTCTGATCTGATAATACGAGCTGGAACTCCTACAGCGAGCGCTAAACTCAATCGTTCGATTTCGTTCTAAAGCGACTTTGCACTCGATTGGGGCTTGTTTGGCAGTTCGAAACGCATGAATCTTGCTTATTTGCATAGAATGAAGAGTTTCTGATCTCATAATACGAGCTGGAACTAGTAAAGCGAGCCCAAAACTCAATCGTTCGATTTCGTTATAAAGCGACTTTGCGTTCGTTTGGGGCTAGTTTGGGTGCTCTAAACGCATGAACCTTGCGTATTTGCATAGAATGGAGAGTTTTTGATCTTATAATACGAGCTCGAACTCGTAGAACGAACGAAAAACTTAATCGTTCGATTTCGTTATAAAGCGAATTTGCATTCGATTGGGGCTTGTTTGGCGGTTGGAAACGCATGAATCTTGCGTATTTGCATAGAATGAAGAGTTTCTGATCTCAAAATACGAGCTGGAACTAGTACAGCGAGCGCAAAACTCAATCGTTCGATATCGTTATAAAGCGACTTTGCGTTCGTTTGGGGCTTGTTTGGCGGCTCGAAACGCATGAATCTTGCGTATTTGCATAGAATGAAGAGTTTCTGATCTGATAATACGAGCTGTAACTCCTACAGCGAGCGCAAAACTCAATCGTTCGATTTCGTTCTAAAGCGACTTTGCACTCGGTTGGGGCTTGTTTGGAAGTTCCAAACGCATGAACCTTGCGTATTTGCATAGAATGGAGAGTTTTTGATCTTATAATACGAGCTCGAACTCGTAGAACGAACGCAAAACTTAATCGTTCGATTTCGTTATCAAGCGACTTTCCATTCGATTGGGGCTTGTTTGGCAGTTCGAAACGCATGAATCTTGCTTATTTGCATAGAATGAAGAGTTTCTGATCTCATAATACGAGCTGGAACTAGTACAGCGAGCCCAAAACTCAATCGTTCGATTTCGTTATAAAGCGACTTTGCGTCCTTTTGGGGCTAGTTTGGGTGCTCTAAACGCATGAACCTTGCGTATTTGCATAGAATGGAGAGTTTTTGATCTTATAATACGAGCTCGAACTCGTAGAACGAACGCAAAACTTAATCGTTCGATTTCGTTATAAAGCGACTTTGCATTCGATTGGGGCTTGTTTGGCGGTTCGAAACGCATGAATCTTGCGTATTTGCATAGTATGAAGAGTTTCTGATCTCAAAATACGAGCTGCAACTAGTACAGCGAGCCCAAAACTCAATCGTTCGATTTCGTTATAAAGCGACTTTGCGTTCGTTTGGGGCTAGTTTGGGGGCTCTAAACGCATGAACCTTGCGTATTTGCATAGAATGAAGAGTTTCTGATCTGATAATACGAGCTGTAACTCCTACAGCGAGCGCAAAACTCAATCGTTCGATTTCGTTCTAAAGCGACTTTGCACTCGGTTGGGGCTTGTTTGGAAGTTCCAAACGCATGAACCTTGCGTATTTGCATAGAATGGAGAGTTTTTGATCTTATAATACGAGCTCGAACTCGTAGAACGAACGCAAAACTTAATCGTTCGATTTCGTTATCAAGCGACTTTCCATTCGATTGGGGCTTGTTTGGCAGTTCGAAACGCATGAATCTTGCTTATTTGCATAGAATGAAGAGTTTCTGATCTCATAATACGAGCTGGAACTAGTACAGCGAGCCCAAAACTCAATCGTTCGATTTCGTTATAAAGCGACTTTGCGTTCGTTTGGGGCTAGTTTGGGTGCTCTAAACGCACGAACCTTGCGTATTTGCATAGAATGGAGAGTTTTTGATCTTATAATACGAGCTCGAACTCGTAGAACGAACGCAAAACTTAATCGTTCGATTTCGTTATAAAGCGACTTTGCATTCGATTGGGGCTTGTTTGGCGGTTCGAAACGCATGAATCTTGCGTATTTGCATAGCATGAAGAGTTTCTGATCTCAAAATACGAGCTGGAACTAGTACAGCGAGCCCAAAACTCAATCGTTCGATTTCGTTATAAAGCGACTTTGCGTTCGTTTGGGGCTAGTTTGGGGGCTCTAAACGCATGAACCTTGCGTATTTGCATAGAATGGAGAGTTTTTGAACTTATAATACGAGCTCGAACTCGTAGAACGAACGAAAAACTTAATCGTTCGATTTCGTTATAAAGCGACTTTGCATTCGATTGGGGCTTGTTTGGCGGTTCGAAACGCATGAATCTTGCGTATTTGCATAGAATGAAGAGTTTCTGATCTCAAAATACGAGCTGGAACTAGTACAGCGAGCGCAAAAGTAAATCGTTCGATTTCGTTATAAAGCGACTTTGCGTTCGTTTGGGGCTTGTTTGGCGGCTCGAAACGCATGAATCTTGCGTATTTGCATAGAATGGACAGTTTTTGATCTTATAATACGAGAACGAACTCGTAGAACGAACGAAAAACTTAATCGTTCGATTTCGCTATAAAGCGACTTTGCATTCGATTGGGGCTTGTTTGGCGGTTCGAAACGCATGAATCTTGCGTATTTGCATAGAATGAAGAGTTTCTGATCTCAAAATACGAGCTGGAACTAGTACAGCGAGCGCAAAACTCAATCGTTCGATTTCGTTATAAAGCGACTTTGCGTTAGTTTGGGGCTTGTTTGGCGGCTCGAAACGCATGAACCTTGCGTATTTGCATAGAATGGAGAGTTTTTGATCTTATAATACGAGCTCGAACTCGTAGAACGAACGAAAAACTTAATCGTTCGATTTCGTTATAAAGCGACTTTGCATTCGATTGGGGCTTGTTTGGCGGTTCGAAACGCATGAATCTTGCGTATTTGCATAGAATGAAGAGTTTCTGATCTCAAAATACGAGCTGGAACTAGTACAGCGAGCGCAAAACTCAATCGTTCGATTTCGTTATAAAGCGACTTTGCGTTCGTTTGGGGCTTGTTTGGCGGCTCGAAACGCATGAATCTTGCGTATTTGCATAGAATGGAGAGTTTTTGATCTTATAATACGAGCTCGAACTCGTAGAACGAACGAAAAACTTAATCGTTCGATTTCGTTATAAAGCGACTTTGCATTCGATTGGGGCTTGTTTGGCGGTTGGAAACGCATGAATCTTGCGTATTTGCATAGAATGAAGAGTTTCTGATCTCAAAATACGAGCTGGAACTAGTACAGCGAGCGCAAAACTCAATCGTTCGATTTCGTTATAAAGCGACTTTGCGTTCGTTTGGGGCTTGTTTGGCGGCTCGAAACGCATGAATCTTGCGTATTTGCATAGAATGGAGAGTTTTTGATCTTATAATACGAGCTCGAACTCGTAGAACGAACGAAAAACTTAATCGTTCGATTTCGTTATAAAGCGACTTTGCATTCGATTGGGGCTTGTTTGGCGGTTGGAAACGCATGAATCTTGCGTATTTGCATAGAATGAAGAGTTTCTGATCTCAAAATACGAGCTGGAACTAGTACAGCGAGCGCAAAACTCAATCGTTCGATTTCGTCATAAAGCGACTTTGCGTTCGTTTGGGGCTTGTTTGGCGGCTCGAAACGCATGAATCTTGTGTATTTGCATAGAATGAAGAGTTTCTGATCTGATAATACGAGCTGGAACTCTTACAGCAAGCGCAAAACTCAATCGTGCCATTTCGTTAAAAATGGACTTTGCATTCGTTTGAGGTTTGCTTAGCTGCTCGAAATGCATGCGTCTTGCGTATTTGCATAGAATGAAGTGTTTTTGATTTCATAATACGAGCTGGAACCCCTGCTGCGAGCGTAAACCTTAATTGTTTGATTTCGTTATAAAGCGACTTTGCATCCGCTTGGGGCTTGTTTGGCGGCTCGAAACGCATGAATCTTGCGTATTTGTATAGAATGAAGTATTTTTCATCTCATAATACGAGCTGGAACTCGTACAGCGAGCGCAAAACTCAATAGTTCGATTTCGTTATAGAGCGACTTTGCGTTCGTTTGGGGCTAGTTTGGGGGCTCTAAACGCATGAATCTTGCGTATTTGCATAGAATGAAGAGTTTCTGATCTCATAATACGAGCTGAAACTCCTACAGCGAGCGCAAAACTCAATGGTTCGATTTCGTTATAAAGTGACTCTGCGTTCGTTTATGGCATGTTTGGCTGCTCGAAACGCATGAATCTTGCGTATTTGCATAGAATGGAGAGTTTTTGATCTTATAATACGAGCTCGAACTCGTAGAACGAACGAAAAACTTAATCGTACGATTTCGTTATAAAGCGACTTTGCATTCGATTGGGGCTTGTTTGGCGGTTCGAAACGCATGAATCTTGCGTATTTGCATAGAATGAAGAGTTTCTGATCTCAAAATACGAGCTGGAACTAGTACAGCGAGCGCAAAACTCAATCGTTCGATTTCGTTATAAAGCGACTCTGCGTTCGTTTATGGCATGTTTGGCTGCTCGAAACGCATGAATCTTGCGTATTTACATAGAATGAAGAGTTTTTGATCTTATAATACGAGCTCGAACTCGTAGAACGAACGAAAAACTCAATCGTTCGATTTCGTTCTAAAGCGACTTTGCACTCGGTTGGGGCTTGTTTGGAAGTTCCAAACGCATGAACCTTGCGTATTTGCATAGAATGGAGAGTTTTTGATCTTATAATACGAACTCGAACTCGTAGAACGAACGCAAAACTCAATCGTTCGATTTCGTTCTAAAGCGACTTTGCACTCGATTGGGGCTTGTTTGGCAGTTCGAAACGCACGAATCTTGCTTATTTGCATAGAATGAAGAGTTTTTGATCTTATAATACGATCTCGAACTCGTACAACGAGCGAAAAATTCAATCGTTCGATTTCGTTATAAAGCGACTTAGCATCCGTTTGGGGCTTGTTTGGTCGCTCGAAACGCATGAATCTTGCGTATTTGCATAGAATGAAGAGTTTCTGATCAGATAATACGAGCTGGAACTCCTACAGCGAGCGCAAAACTCAATTGTTCGATTTCGTTCTAAAGCGACTTTGCGTTCGTTTGGGGATAGTTTGGGTGCTCTAAACGCATGAACCTTGCATATTTGCATAGAATGGAGAGTTTTTGATCTTATAATACGAGCTCGAACTCGTAGAACGAACGAAAAACTTAATCGTTCGATTTCGTTATCAAGCGACTTTCCATTCGATTGGGGCTTGTTTGGCAATTCGAAACGCATGAATCTTGCTTATTTGCATAGAATGAAGAGTTTCTGATCTCATAATACGAGCTGGAACTAGTACAGCGAGCCCAAAACTCAATCGTTCGATTTCGTTATAAAGCGACTTTGCGTTCGTTTGGGGCTAGTTTGGGTGCTCTAAACGCATGAACCTTGCGTATTTGCATAGAATGGAGAGTTTTTGATCTTATAATACGAGCTCGAACTCGTAGAACGAACGCAAAACTTAATCGTTCGATTTCGTTATAAAGCGACTTTGCATTCGATTGGGGCTTGTTTGGCGGTTCGAAACGCATGAATCTTGCGTATTTGCATAGTATGAAGAGTTTCTGATCTCAAAATACGAGCTGGAACTAGTACAGCGAGCCCAAAACTCAATCGTTCGATTTCGTTATAAAGCGACTTTGCGTTCGTTTGGGGCTAGTTTGGGGGCTCTAAACGCATGAACCTTGCGTATTTGCATAGAATGGAGAGTTTTTGATCTTATAATACGAGCTCGAACTCGTAGAACGAACGAAAAACTTAATCGTTCGATTTCGTTATAAAGCGACTTTGCATTCGATTGGGGCTTGTTTGGCGGTTCGAAACGCATGAATCTTGCGTATTTGCATAGAATGAAGAGTTTCTGATCTCAAAATACGAGCTGGAACTAGTACAGCGAGCGCAAAACTCAATCGTTCGATTTCGTTATAAAGCGACTTTGCGTTCGTTTTGGGCTTGTTTGGCGGCTCGAAACGCATGAATCTTGCGTATTTGCATAGAATGGAGAGTTTTTGATCTTATAATACGAGCTCGAACTCGTAGAACGAACGAAAAACTTAATCGTTCGATTTCGTTATAAAGCGACTTTGCATTCGATTGGGGCTTGTTTGGCGGTTGGAAACGCATGAATCTTGCGTATTTGCATAGAATGAAGAGTTTCTGATCTCAAAATACGAGCTGGAACTAGTACAGCGAGCGCAAAACTCAATCGTTCGATTTCGTTATAAAGCGACTTTGCGTTCGTTTGGGGCTTGTTTGGCGGCTCGAAACGCATGAATCTTGCGTATTTGCATAGAATGAAGAGTTTCTGATCTGATAATACGAGCTGGAACTCTTACAGCAAGCGCAAAACTCAATCGTGCCATTTCGTTAAAAATGGACTTTGCATTCGTTTGAGGTTTGCTTAGCTGCTCGAAATGCATGCGTCTTGCGTATTTGCATAGAATGAAGTGTTTTTGATCTCATAATACGAGCTGGAACCCCTGCTGCGAGTGTAAACCTTAATTGTTTGATTTCGTTATAAAGCGACTTTGCATTCGCTTGGGGCTTGTTTGGCGGCTCGAAACGCATGAATCTTGCGTATTTGTATAGAATGAAGTATTTTTCATCTCATAATACGAGCTGGAACTCGTACAGCGAGCGCAAAACTCAATAGTTCGATTTCGTTATAGAGCGACTTTGCGTTCGTTTGGGGCTAGTTTGGGGGCTCTAAACGCATGAATCTTGCGTATTTGCATAGAATGAAGAGTTTCTGATCTCATAATACGAGCTGAAACTCCTACAGCGAGCGCAAAACTCAATCGTTTGATTTCGTTATAAAGCGACTCTGCGTTCGTTTATGGCATGTTTGGCTGCTCGAAACGCATGAATCTTGCGTATTTACATAGAATGAAGAGTTTTTGATCTTATAATACGAGCTCGAACTCGTAGAACGAACGAAAAACTCAATCGTTCGATTTCGTTATAAAGCGAATTTGCATCCGTTTGGGGATTCTTTGGCGGCTCGAAACGCATGAATCTTGCGTATTTGCATAGTATGAAGAGTTTCTGATCTCAAAATACGAGCTGGAACTAGTACAGCGAGCCCAAAACTCAATCGTTCGATTTCGTTATAAAGCGACTTTGCGTTCGTTTGGGGCTAGTTTGGGGGCTCTAAACGCATGAACCTTGCGTATTTGCATAGAATGGAGAGTTTTTGATCTTATAATACGAGCTCGAACTCGTAGAACGAACGAAAAACTTAATCGTTCGATTTCGTTATAAAGCGACTTTGCATTCGATTGGGGCTTGTTTGGCGGTTCGAAACGCATGAATCTTGCGTATTTGCATAGAATGAAGAGTTTCTGATCTCAAAATACGAGCTGGAACTAGTACAGCGAGCGCAAAACTCAATCGTTCGATTTCGTTATAAAGCGACTTTCCATTCGTTTGGGGCTTGTTTGGGTGCTCGAAACGCATGAATCATGCGTATTTGCATAGAATGAAGAGTTTCTGATATCATAAGACGAGCTGGAACGCCTGCTGCGAGCGTAAAACACAAATGATCGATTTGGTTATTAATGGACTCTGCATTCATTTGGGGCATGTTTGGCAGCTCGAAACGCATGAATCTTGCGAATTTGCATAGAATGAAGTGTTTTTCATCTCATAATACGAGCTGGAACTCGTACAGCGAGCGCAAAACTCAATAGTTCGATTTCGTTATAAAGCGACTCTGCGTTCGTTTGGGGCATGTTTGGCTGCTCGAAACGCATGAATCTTGCGTATTTGCATAGAATGAAGAGTTTCTGATCTGATAATACGAGCTGGAACTCTTACAGCAAGCGCAAAACTCAATCGTGCCATTTCGTTAAAAATGGACTTTGCATTCGTTTGAGGTTTGCTTAGCTGCTCGAAATGCATGCGTCTTGCGTATTTGCATAGAATGAAGTGTTTTTGATTTCATAATACTAGCTGGAACCCCTGCTGCGAGCGTAAACCTTAATTGTTTGATTTCGTTATAAAGCGACTTTGCATCCGCTTGGGGCTTGTTTGGCGGCTCGAAACGCATGAATCTTGCGTATTTGTATAGAATGAAGTATTTTTCATCTCATAATACGAGCTGGAACTCGTAAAGCGAGCGCAAAACTCAATAGTTCGATTTCGTTATAGAGCGACTTTGCGTTCGTTTGGGGCTAGTTTGGGGGCTCTAAACGCATGAATCTTGCGTATTTGCATAGAATGAAGAGTTTCTGATCTCATAATACGAGCTGAAACTCCTACAGCGAGCGCAAAACTCAATGGTTCGATTTCGTTATAAAGTGACTCTGCGTTCGTTTATGGCATGTTTGGCTGCTCGAAACGCATGAATCTTGCGTATTTGCATAGAATGGAGAGTTTTTGATCTTATAATACGAGCTCGAACTCGTAGAACGAACGAAAAACTTAATCGTACGATTTCGTTATAAAGCGACTTTGCATTCGATTGGGGCTTGTTTGGCGGTTCGAAACGCATGAATCTTGCGTATTTGCATAGAATGAAGAGTTTCTGATCTCAAAATACGAGCTGGAACTAGTACAGCGAGCGCAAAACTCAATCGTTCGATTTCGTTATAAAGCGACTCTGCGTTCGTTTATGGCATGTTTGGCTGCTCGAAACGCATGAATCTTGCGTATTTACATAGAATGAAGAGTTTTTGATCTTATAATACGAGCTCGAACTCGTAGAACGAACGAAAAACTCAATCGTTCGATTTCGTTCTAAAGCGACTTTGCACTCGATTGGGGCTTGTTTGGAAGTTCCAAACGCATGAATGTTGCGTATTTGCATAGAATGATGAGTTTTTGATCTTATAATACGAGCTCGAACTCGTACAACGAGCGAAAAATTCAATCGTTCGATTTCGTTATAAAGCGACTTTCCATTCGTTTGGGGCTTGTTTGGGTGCTCGAAACGCATGAATCATGCGTATTTGCATAGAATGAAGAGTTTCTGATATCATAAGACGAGCTGGAACGCCTGCTGCGAGCGTAAAACACAAATGATCGATTTGGTTATTAATGGACTCTGCATTCATTTGGGGCATGTTTGGCAGCTCGAAACGCATGAATCTTGCGAATTTGCATAGAATGAAGTGTTTTTCATCTCATAATACGAGCTGGAACTCGTACAGCGAGCGCAAAACTCAATAGTTCGATTTCGTTATAAAGCGACTCTGCGTTCGTTTGGGGCATGTTTGGCTGCTCGAAACGCATGAATCTTGCGTATTTGCATAGAATGAAGAGTTTCTGATCTGATAATACGAGCTGGAACTCCTACAGCGAGCGCTAAACTCAATCGTTCGATTTCGTTCTAAAGCGACTTTGCACTCGATTGGGGCTTGTTTGGCAGTTCGAAACGCACGAATCTTGCTTATTTGCATAGAATGAAGAGTTTCTGATCTCATAATACGAGCTGGAACTAGTACAGCGAGCCCAAAACTCAATCGTTCGATTTCGTTATAAAGCGACTTTGCGTTCGTTTGGGGCTAGTTTGGGTGCACTAAACGCATGAACCTTGCGTATTTGCATAGAATGGAGAGTTTTTGATCTTATAATACGAGCTCGAACTCGTAGAACGAACGCAAAACTTAATCGTTCGATTTCGTTATAAAGCGACTTTGCATTCGATTGGGGCTTGTTTGGCGGTTCGAAACGCATGAATCTTGCGTATTTGCATAGTATGAAGAGTTTCTGATCTCAAAATACGAGCTGGAACTAGTACAGCGAGCCCAAAACTCAATCGTTCGATTTCGTTATAAAGCTACTTTGCGTTCGTTTGGGGCTAGTTTGGGGGCTCTAAACGCATGAACCTTGCGTATTTGCATAGAATGGAGAGTTTTTGATCTTATAATACGAGCTCGAACTCGTAGAACGAACGAAAAACTCAATCGTTCGATTTCGTTATAAAGCGAATTTGCATCCGTTTGGGGCTTCTTTGGCGGCTCGAAACGCATGAATCTTGCGTATTTGCATAGAATGAAGAGTTTCTGATCTGATAATACGAGCTGGAACTCCTACAGCGAGCGCAAAACTCAATCGTTCGATTTCGTTATAAAGCGACTTTGCGTTCGTTTGGGGCTAGTTTGGTGGCTCTAAACGCATGAATCTTGCGTATTTGCATAGAATGAAGAGTTTTTGATCTTATAATACGAGCTCGAACTCGTACAACGAGCGAAAAATTCAATCCTTCGATTTCGTTGTAAAGCGACTTTGCATTCGATTGGGGCTTGTTTGGCGGTTCGAAACGCATGAATCTTGCGTATTTGCATAGAATGAAGAGTTTCTGATCTCAAAATACGAGCTGGAACTAGTACAGCGAGCGCAAAACTCAATCGTTCGATTTCGTTATAAAGCGACTTTGCATTCGATTGGGGCTTGTTTGGCGGTTCGAAACGCATGAATCTTTCGTATTTATATAGAATGAAGAGTTTTTGATCTTATAATACGAGCTGGAACTCCTACAGCTAGCGCAAAACTCAATCGTTCGATTTCGTTATAAAGCGACTTTGCGTTCGATTGGGGCTTGTTTGGCGGCTATAAACGCATGAATCTTTCGTATTTGTATAGAATGAAGAGTTTTTGATCTTATAATTCGAGCTCGAACTCGTAGAACGAACGAAAAACTCAATCGTTCGATTTCGTTCTAAAGCGACTTTGCACTCGATTGGGGCTTGTTTGGCGATTCCAAACGCATGAATCTTGCGTATTTGCATAGAATGAAGAGTTTTTGATGTTATAATACGAGCTCGAACTCGTCCAACGAGCGAAAAACTCAATCGTTCGATTTCGTTATAAAGCGACTTTCCATTCGATTGGGGTTTGTTTGGCGGTTCGAAACGCATGAATCTTGCTTATTTGCATATAATGAAGAGTTTCTGATCTCATAATACGAGCTGGAACTAGTACAGGACTCTGCATTCGTTTGGGGCATGTTTGGCTGCTCGAAACGCATGAATCTTGCGTATTTGCATAGAATGAAGTGTTTTTGATCTCATAATACGAGCTGGAACTCGTACAGCGAGCAAAAAACTCAATCGGTCGATTTCGTTATAAAGCGACTTTGCGTTCGTTTGGGGCTTGTTTGGCGACTATAAACGCATGAATCTTTCGTATTTGTATAGAATGAAGAGTTTTTGATCTTATCATTCGAGCTCGAACTCGTAGAACGAACGAAAAACTCAATCGTTCGATTTCGTTATCAAGCGAATTTGCATCCGTTTGGGGCTCGTTTGGCGGCTCGAAACGCATGAATCTTGCGTATTTGCATAGAATGAAGTGTTTTTCATCTCATAATACGAGCTGGAACTCGTACAGCGAGCGCAAAACTCAATAGTTCGATTTCGTTATAAAGCGAATCTGCGTTCGTTTGGGGCATGTTTGGCTGCTCGAAACGCATGAATCTTGCGTACTTGCATAGAATGAAGAATTTCTGATCTGATAATACGAGCTGGAACTCCTACAGCGAGCGCTAAACTCGATCGTTCGATTTCGTTCTAAAGCGACTTTGCACTCGATTGGGGCTTGTTTGGCAGTTCGAAACGCATGAATCTTGCTTATTTGCATAGAATGAAGCGTTTCTGATCTCATAATACGAGTTGGAACTAGTACAGCGAGCCCAAAACTCAATCGTTCGATTTCGTTATAAAGCGACTTTGCGTTCGTTTGGGGCTAGTTTGGGTGCTCTAAACGCATGAACCTTGCGTATTTGCATAGAATGGAGAGTTTTTGATCTTATAATACCAGCTCGAACTCGTAGAACGAACGCAAAACTTAATCGTTCGATTTCGTTATAAAGCGACTTTGCATTCGATTGGGGCTTGCTTGGCGGTTCGAAACGCATGAATCTTGCGTATTTGCATAGTATGAAGAGTTTCTGATCTCAAAATACGAGCTGGAACTAGTACAGCGAGCCCAAAATTCAATCGTTCGATTTCGTTATAAAGCGACTTTGCGTTCGTTTGGGGCTAGTTTGGGGGCTCTAAACGCATGAACCTTGCGTATTTGCATAGAATGGAGAGTTTTTGATCTTATAATACGAGCTCGAACTCGTAGAACGAACGAAAAACTTAATCGTTCGATTTCGTTATAAAGCGACTTTGCATTCGACTGGGGCTTGTTTGGCGTTTCGAAACGCATGAATCTTGCGTATTTGCATAGAATGAAGAGTTTCTGATCTCAAAATACGAGCTGGAACTAGTACAGCGAGCGCAAAACTCAATCGTTCGATTTCGTTATAAAGCGACTTTGCGTTCGTTTGGGGCTTGTTTGGCGGCTCGAAACGCATGAATCTTGCGTATTTGCATAGAATGAAGAGTTTCTGATCTGATAATACGAGCTGGAACTCGTAGAACGAACGAAAAACTCAATCGTTCGATTTCGTTATAAAGCGAATTTGCATCCGTTTCGGGCTTCTTTGGCGGCTCGAAACGCATGAATCTTGCGTATTTGCATAGAATGAAGAGTTTCTGATCTGATAATACGAGCTGGAACTCCTACAGCGAGCGCAAAACTCAATCGTTCGATTTCGTTATAATGTTACGTCAAACGTAACGAATGAAATTTCTTTATTATTTCTCCTCACACTAATACGGGACTCAGAAAATAAAATAAAAAGCAGGGGGGGCAAAATTCGGTCAGATAACCCGAAATAGTAGAAAGTTAGTAAAATAACTCGTTTCTGCCAAAGGATCAACTTGCTGAACTCAGCCGGTATAATCAGTAGGCACAAGAGGCTGGTCAAGCCTGACCGTCAAAATTTAACGGTATGGTCAAACAGATCTGGATAAATTGTGGAAAAGGAAGGCCGCCAAAAATGGTCTACGACCGCTAGCGCTGCCCCTTTTGGGGACGAGTAAAAAACCAACCCGCTTGAGATACCTCGTGACCGTGTCAGGTACGAGTATCGACTAAACACTCATAGATCGCAGGGATCGTTAGATCTTCTGTACCACCGCCGGGGAACCATTTGGGGGCCCGCAGTGATCTGCCGCTGGGCCGGATCCCCACCTAAGCCAGTCGTTTCGACCGGTTACCTGCAGCTCTATGAGAACCCTTGGGGTTTCCAGCTATCGATAATTCTGTTTCATAGAGTCTAGCGCCTCAAGGCTTTGAGATTAGAAAGTCACGCCACAGTAGAAACGAAGTACCGCGCCCTTTTTCCTCGAAATCACGAGAGAGAATTTCTGCCACCCTGTTTTTATAACGACTGTTACCATAAAGGCAATCTACGAGAGCCTGCAAAACAAAAATGAAGATGAGGAAAAATAATATAGACAGATCAATAATTAAGAATATTTTCACCTCAGGTTTAGACAGATTAAAAACAATTACGAATAAACAATGAAATAATTCCTGATTATTTTTTGATTTAAGATAAATAGGAGTATAAGAACTCAATAATAAGTTAATATTAAAAAGGTAACCAACACTCGTAGAATAAGTTTCAAAAGGGAATTTTAAGAACGCTTTCGAACAAATCATTCAAGTTGCCAGGCGACAAAATCGCCGACGCGGCACCACAGGGAGCCTCGTTCCCCTCTACCGTTTTCCAACGGGAGAGTTAAATTTTGTTCACAATCTAAGTAATCAGTAATACTCATCTTATAACTTTTATATTGTTTATGAAGTAAGAAATTCAGTTGTTTAAACACCAATTTGATTGTAATTGAGATCCGAAAGATTTTCGTCCCATGAGGAAAATTGAAACAAGGATTTAACAGCCCCTTTGTTAATTAATACAGGAAGGGAAAAACCTAATGAGTACAAACGTGGGACCAGAATATTGTCGGGAATCTATAATTTTTATCGAGAAAAAGGACGGGATATATATGTACATATAAATGTATATATGTATATATATATTCAATCCAAATAATTGTTAAGTTAACAAAGGGAGTAATTCCTGAAACGAATCGACACGTGTAAGCTACTCTCATCTAGAGATATTCGTATCTTTTCAAACGCACTCTATAAGAATAAGTAGGAAGGAAATAATGTTAGGAAGAAAAACACCGCTCGGTCCATCCCATGAAAGAATTGCGGCTCAATACGTCAAAGGGGCAACGGGGACGGCTTGGGGGGAGATGGACGGAAGCCACGACTATCGGCAGAACGACGCTAGCAGCGGGTTTTTATCGCAGCAAACAGGATAGCGCCCGACGCTGGCCCCGAATTCCTAGCCAAAACGGGCTTGCGGGGGGCCTTAAATGCACCTCCCCTCACCTAGAGAAATGATGAGTCAAACACCTAGACACACACCATCTCCCCGACTATCCAACGATGAAACACCGATCGACGAATCAGAAAACCCTTCTATCCACGCATCACCCCTTTTTCCCCTTACCCATGCACCTTCCTTCTAGCATAAGAAAAGCGCACATGATCAGGGGATTACTCCCACTTATTTTAACCTAGAAAAGGGTATAAAAAGCCCAAAAATTTGGTGCTCAGGGCCAGTTACCATCATCCGATTCGACGCCGTTGTCGTCATTCGTTTTGCCAGTTTACGTTTTCATTGAACAAAATTGTCTTTGTTCAATCACGATTCAATTTCCGTTTTTTCCGATCGCCGAACTTATTGTTCATTCTGTTGTCCGACTACGATTATTATTTGCAACCAGTGTTCATTTGATTTCGTTATCCATTGATAACCATTGTCGAATAATTACCAGCCGAGCAATACTTTTATTAATTCACCTAAAGTTAAGGAAACATCACTTTGTCCGAACCTCGGGTTCGAGAATCATTGTTTGATTTATTTTGTACCTTTTTCGTGAAATATTTAATTCGAAATAAACCTAATTTCTACCAACGAAAACATCGAAAGTTCTACGAATTATTCCAATTTCGGCGAAAACCAGCAGTCAAAACGTAAGCGACATACATCTTATTTTTCTCATTATTATCTTTTCTTCTCTACGTTTATCGGGTCATTTCCAGTGCATGAATTTATTAATTTGACCTTTTCCTGACCCACTCGTCAAGTTTTTTTTGGAGTAAAGCCACCGTCAAACAGACCTATCAATCACCTGCTAAATCGAAGTGAACACTCGTTGTTACTTCAAATTCTCCGGAAAGTGTAAATTCGAAAGGGGAGGGATTAGGAGTTCAGAAAACACCCCACGACTTTAGAAACGACAGGCATTCCCGGGGCCCTATCCCAAGCAATTTTCCGCAAGGTTAGGCTTAAAAATGGGCAGTTGTTACCGTGATTAATACCGGGCGTGGTAAAGATCGATTCTCATCGTTCTGACCAGAGAGTGTTAATGGAATCGGGGCAACAGTTGCGTAAAAACTCAGCGAAATAAAATCATCGACAGTTTTGACGTAACAGAATTTTTGGGGGCTCGTCCGGGATCGAGGGAATGTTTGCCAGAGAGGAAAGACCAATCATTGGTATTCAAGCATTGGAAAATTTTTAATTTTTCTTGATTAATAAAAATCTTTGTTTATGGGCAAAATTAGAGTAGAAGAACAAAGAACCAGAGACAATAACCGTGTCAGGAAACATTCACAAACCCGGAAAACCTTCACGGGAATTGAAATTAAATATTTGTTTAAACCCATTAATTACGAAATAAAATTTTTACACCCGAAGTATATTCCCGATAACGATCCGCGAAGGTTATTCTATCTACACAAACTCGAAGAATACACATACAGAAAACATTTCACTTTTGTCAAATTGATTTAAGATATTTTCTTACTCTATTCATACGGACACATCTGAGGTTGAAACATATTGATAAAAAGGAAATAGAATAATCACCATACACTACACATTTTACACTTTTTCAAATTGATCTGGGGACCAGAAGGGCGGCAATTTGAAGAAATTAACCTTTATATTATCGTATCGTGCGGTTGTTCACAGCATACTATACTGATAATAGAAGGAAAAACGTACACACACTAGGAAAAGACTACACATTTTTTACACTTTTTCAAATTGATCTGGGGACCAGAAGGGCGGCAATTTGAAGAAATTAACCTTTATATTATCGTATCGTGCGGTTGTTCACAGCATACTATACTGATAATAGAAGGAAAAACGCACAAACACTAGGAAAAGACTACACATTTTACCCTTTCTCAAATTGATCTGGGGACCAGAAGGGCGGCAATTTGAAGAAATTAACCTTTATATTATCGTATCGTGCGGTTGTTCACAGCATACTATACTGATAATAGAAGGAAGGTATAGACCACTTACAGACGCGGACGCAACTACCATACAAAATCTAAGAAACGAACACATAACAGATACATTATTCGATGGGTCGAGGCGGATGGAAAAAAATAATACAAGACCTTCTTGCTCAAGGAATTAGAGAACAATTTCCGAACGGTGAAACTTATACTCCACCCACAAACAACCTGGTTCAGTCACAACTTTTCATCGACACGGACAAAAAAGGGGTCTCTTTCGAGTTAAGGAAAAAACCAATATTGGCAAGTGAAATTACCGAAAATAGTAAAATAATCGAGTGCGGGGACGACTTCTACATAATTGTGAACAAAATTTGCCATCCCGAAGGAACGACCTGTTCCGAATCTTGGTTTTAAGCGCAGGGAGATTCCGTAATTGAAATGAATAATTTTCCATGTGGATCACACAAATATTAAGCATCTTCAAGAGCATAATACAAATAAGTTACTTGTACTTTGCGTTCCGAACGGGAATAACTAAACAAACTTGTGGAGTAAAATATATCAACATCACCCGGCGGAACCGCGTATATCGACGAATTAGACGTGGAGTATAGGCCATTTAATTTCAAGGAAACGAAACTCGTGTAAAACGCGGTAGAATCAATTAACTAAAAGACAAAAGACATAAATGAGTTCATCCGATAAAACCGTTAAGGGCGGACTCGAACCTCGGCCTACACGGGCAACGCGGTCAAACACTGTTGTCCCCGATGAGATAGTACATATTTATGTGAGTGAGAAGAAACCAACTAGAACGAACGAGGGGACACCTAGCGAAATAATTGACAGCACATTAGACACCGACAAGGAACAGGTACCCCCGTCGGAAGACCCCGCAAAGGAGCCGGGACAATCAGAGATAACGAAAACCCCCGAGCACAGTATAGTAAAGAAAAAAACAGAGGTAGGAAGAAAGGAAGACATAGAGGAGGAAGAAACAGAGGAGGAAGAAACAGAGGAGGAAGAAACAGAGGAAGAGATAGAGATAGAAACAGAGGGAGAACTAGGGGAGGACAACGAGGAGAAATTACAAGAAGAAATAGCCAGTTTAGGAAAAGGTAACAGGGGAATAGAACTCACGGAAGAGGTAGAAGGAAGCCCGAAAGCCTCTCATACCCTCTCGCCAGTAGTAAAAGACCCGGAATTTATTCCTACTCTTCCACAAATAAACGAAAGGCCCAAAGTTACTGAAACCCCATCATTCGTGGGAAACGCACTACCAAGTGATTCACCGAGACCCGACACGCCCACTACCCATACATTTGACGAGACCAACGACTCGGACAACGAAAGTACAACAACGATAATAGAAAACTTTTCCGAAAAAGATATTTCCAAATATATCTCATTCGACACCAATACAACTCCCTTTAATCAAACAAGCGAGACATATTATACACCCGACGAAATCCCACTAGATACCCAGAGACCCCTGACAGGACTTGAGGCCGCTAAACGCACTCTTTTTACGATAAACGGAACTCTGCCAGAAGAAAGTAAAGCGAGTTGCAGTAAGTCAAACGAAGACAACGGGGACATATTAGAGACGCCGAAAACCCGACCCATCTCTAAGTCAGACACGCCTTTAAAGGAAGACGACAGAGCCAGTGATTTACAAAAAACGATAACCGACGAAGAGGAACGCAGGAAAGAACGGGCCACGAGACTCAACAAAACACAAAAAAATATACAGGGCGCTTCAAACCCACTATCCGTACGACTAATAAAAAACGAAATGGCGAACTCAACTTTGAGGGTGTCTCTTAAAGATGCATTAGCGGTCGTACCCACATACGATGGGACCACTACATCTTTGGGTATGTTTATTCAAGGGTGCGACGAAGCCCTCGCAATGTTGGACGCAGGTAGCGAGCCGCATTTGGTGAAAGCGGTACGAATAAAAATAATCGGGGAACCTCGGCGGTCCATCATGCAACAATCGTTCGGGACCATGAAAGCACTCCATGAATTCTTAAAATATATTTACGCTCCCGCAAGAAACATTTATCAATTACAAGGAGAACTCGGATCGATTTATCAGAGGCCCGACGAGACGGTCGTCGCCTATTCAAATCGTATTCGCGACCTCGGGTATCAGATATTGGACGCTTACGAATCAGAAAATAACGCCCCAGCGGACGAGGCTTTTCGGAAAAATACCACCGACAGTCTGCCCCTTTGTTTCGTCCAAGGATTAAAAACCGAAATTGAACAACGCATGACCATGGACGGGACAATAGATGACATAGTGAAACGCGCGGTAAAAATCGAGAAACAGCTAATAGCCCGCGCAGCGCTCCGCGAAGGTATTCGAGACTCCGCGGATCCTAAAGACCCGCCGAGTGGAGCGAAGCGTAGTGTGAAAATAATAACCGGGGAGGAGGTAAAATGTCAGCTATGCAACAAAACGGGTCACGAAGCCGGGGCATGTCCTGAGAAAAAAATCACGAATGCTCAGGTAGCCAACGCAGCTATCCCTTCAGACCCAGTCAAGAGTATCCCTACCTGTCAGGTGTGCAACCGAAAAGGTCATTCCGCCGACCGATGTTTCAAGCTATTTCCACCGAACGGCAATAAACCAGTTAATGACGCATCCACGATCACAGTGTGTCAAGTATGTAACAAACGGGGACACACTGCAGACAAATGTTTCCGTTTATTCCCTCCTTTGAAAAACAGTACAACAGGTGCTGCACCTTTTTGTCAATTGTGTAAAAATCGGGGCCACGAAGCGGACAACTGCCCGACTCGCGCTAACCCAGCTACATTGCAACCGCAGAACCAGAAAAATAATGTACCACAGGGGCTACAATTTCAACAAACCGCGGACATAAAATGTCAAATCTGTAAACGGGCGGGACATGGGGCGTATATATGCCCTTACCGTCATAATCAAGCACAATGTGCTAACGCTAAGCAAACCACGTACGCCGAGGCGGTCGGCACCGGTCCCAAACCAATAGGGAATTGTCATTATTGCCAACAACCTGGACATTTCATAAGGGAATGCCCGGCCAAACAGACGAACAATGCACGGTACGGAAACTCCTCGGGAAACGCAAGCGGTCTCTCGACCACGGGTGCGACGGGAGCGACCGCGCAACAAATGCATCCGATTCACACGATCTCTGCAGTAGCCACGAACCCATCAGAGTTGTAAAAATTCATGTCGTTAAATTACACAAAGAAAGTAGCGTCCCCACCGTAAAAGTGGAGCGAGACAATTTTACAACACCAATAATATTAATGGTCGATACGGGAGCCGGACCCAATATAATTAAAGAGAAATATGTGCCTCCACAAACCTCCATCGATTATAATCAGATCCTGCAATTGAATGGAATTACCGCCGCTTCAATATACACCATCGGTCAAATAACAATTCGAGTCTTTGGGCGCCGAGCCAATTTTCACGTGGTAAAAAATGATTTTCCTATTTCCGAAGGAGGAATATTAGGATCAGAATATTTAGATGGAAATCGAGTAATAGTCGACTATGAAAAACGTCGGTTAAAAATGCAGGAGGTAAAAATTCCGTTTTCCAGTCAAGAAACAATTATTATACCAGGGCAAACCACGAAACTTTGTTTTATTCGCGTAAAAAACTTAGAGACAAGGGAGGGATATCTCCCACCGTTAAACGCGGGACCGGGAGTTACGTTAGAGACCGGACTGTTAAGAAATTATAACGGAAAGGCCTACGTACACGTAACAAATAACAATTTACACACAATACAAGTACACGTACCAGTTATGGAATTACTGAATAAAAAAATCGAGAATATTAAAATCCCCGCGACAAATTCAAAGCAGGGGACAAGGGAAAATACCAATGGTTGTAAACCAGAAATGGAGCTCACGGGGGAATCGGAACCCGCGAGACTCTCAGGCAAAAAAATTAAGGAAACCAGGGGCGACGAGTCAAAAATCGGAACGCCCATAAAAGAAACAAAGGAACCGGGGGATCACGGACTCGGCCTTAAAGTTGTCAAATCAACACAGGCAGGTAGCTCCAAAAATGGAGGCGAACTTTGCCGTGTGAGTAAAAGTTGCTCTAAGAACGAAGAAATAATGAGAACAAATAAAATTGAAACAGGTAGGAAATCGGAACGGATTATGGTAATAAAAAAGGGAAAAACAAGTAAGAGACTGGATGGAACTGAGGATTCTGATAAGGATTTCTGTGGGGATCAGGTCATAATAAATTCATTAGTAAATAACGCAAAATTCAATGGGGAACTAGAAAACTGCACGAGAGTTGTAGAGAATAAAAGTTCCAGTGAAATAATAATTAACGACTCGCAAGGGGTCGTGGAAACAAAAAATGATTTATTTAAACCAGATACTAATTGTACTAATTATCACGAAAACAAAGATTGTTGTTCGGGTAATGTAGATGAAAAACCTTCAAGGAATAATGAAAATTTTCAAGGGGAGCTAGAAAACTGTACGAGGAAAACAGAGAATAAGGGCTCCAGTAAAATCAACATTAATGACCCATGGGAAATCAAGAAAATAAAACGGGGTGACCCAAATGTATCGAGTACCAAAATACTAAACATTGAAGAAAACTTGCAGAAGGAATCAGGAATTAAGATCGAGGCAAACAAGATAAGCCATTCAGGGATACAGTTGAACAATGGCAACACAAAGAAATTAAACAAATCCATTCCGATGGAATATAATGATTCAAACGACAGTATGGGAACGCTATATAGAGAGCTTTTGGCACAAGGCAGAGTATACAACCACAAAAAAACGTTAGGCAGGGAAAGCAAAAACAAGGAAATTACAAGGGACAATAGAAGTTATCTCGTCGTAAACTCAGGCCTTTTTGAGAAACTCGGTGCACGAGGTGCAACGCGTAAGATACAACCCTTCAAGAGAGAGAGCCCTTGTTTCACTTTCTCGGGGTCGGCAGTAGAGGATCGACTCGAACAAATAAAGGGATTACTAAGACTCGACGAACTAAACGCAGAGGAAAAAAATAGCATTGAAAAACTGTTGCGGGAGAGCACCCATTTGTACCACCTACCGGGCGAGGCGCTCACGCATACTACAATACTACAGCACCGTATACCCACGGACGATCTACCGATTAACACTCGAGGCTATCGATGGCCGGAGTGCACGAAGGACGAGATAGAAAAACAGGTAGAGGATATGCTCAAAAACGGAGTAATAATCCCATCTACTTCACCGTATAATTGCCCTGTATGGGTCGTACCGAAAAAAAATGATTCAAAGGGAAATAAGAAATGGAGAGTGGTCTTTGATTATCGCTCTCTGAACGAAAAGACGATCGCAGACGCATACCCCATCCCAAACATCACCGAGATCTTAGATCAATTAGGAGGAGCAAGATATTTTTCCGTTTTTGATTTAGCATCAGGTTTCCATCAGATAGAAGTCAGTCTGGAAGACAGGCACAAAACCGCTTTCACGACTCCTAGAGGCCATTTCGAATTTGTTCGAATGCCGTTCGGGCTTCGGAACGCCCCGCCCACTTTTCAAAGAACGATGGATCTTACACTGAGCGGGATCCTTGGAAAAGGCATATTCGTATATTTAGACGACATTGTCATTTATTCTCGAGGTCTGGAAGAACATGAAAAAATTTACACCGAATTAATAAAAAGACTCGAGTCAGCAAATCTAAAATTACAACCCGATAAATGCGAATTTTTGAAAAAAGAAGTAGCATACTTAGGCCATATAATCGGCGGAGAGGGAGTTAAACCTGACCCCAAAAAACTAGAGGCTGTACGAGAATTTCCTCGACCAAGAAATATTAAAAATATACGACAATTCCTGGGACTAACAGGATATTATAGACGTTTCATTGAGAGTTACGCAAAAATTTCAAAACCCCTCACCCTACTTCTCCGTAAGGAAACGGATTTCGAATGGGGAATAGAGGAGGAGGAATCATTCGAAATATTAAAAGACAGTTTGTGCACGGCACCCGTATTAAGGTACCCCGACTTCACTAAACCCTTTATCTTAACAACGGACGCCTCCGGGGTAGCAATAGGAGGAATTTTGTCACAGGGAACAATCAACAAAGATCACCCCTGCGCGTATGCATCGCGAGCATTAAATAAAACAGAAGAACGATACGACACGTACGAAAAAGAAGCACTCGCTATAGTGTATTGTATTCTCCACTATCGACCGTATCTATACGGGCGCCAGTTCACAGTAGTAACCGACCATAAACCTTTATTATGGTTTCGCCGCGCGACGGACGGTAACTCTAAGATCCTCAGATGGCGATTGAAACTAGCCGAGTACGAATACGACGTAGTGTACAAAGCCGGGAAAACGAACGTCAATGCAGACGCGCTATCAAGAAATCCTGTGAAAGATTTTACTGACCCGGACGGAATATTTATGATTCGAACGAACCCCGTCACCCAAACTCGGAAAAAACCGGCACAAGGGTTGACAGACCAAGAAATTGAGGACTATCTAGCCTTAGACAGCGATGAAGACGAGATTGACGAGACAGCAGACCCCGATGAAAAACTGACCCTCGACAATTTAGAGGAGTGTCCCTGGGATACATTACCGGACTCCTCTGAAGCATTAAATTTAACATCAACGGATGATGCAGGGCCCATAAACAAGTCCCCTGAAAAAGAACGCTTTATTTCTAAACCCGAGATCTCTCGAAAGGCAGCTGCCAACGACGACACGAGGGAAAAACATTTCGAGTCACCAACGCCCAGCCCTCCCGCCACCTCCGACAAGTCACCTTCGTTAGAGCAGGTTACGGAAACAGAGGGAGAGAATCGAACATTGCAAACGGAGGACGAAGAGTCTTTTCCCAGGGATGAAAGGTTCGGGGACGGCACTCCCGATCTTTCCGGCGATCCCAAGGAGCCAGCCGAAATAAATCCTATACGAAAAAACCGCGGACACAGACCCTTGGTCGCGAGCGATTCCGAGGAATCCA
The DNA here is from genome assembly GCA_958510785.1 of Exephanes ischioxanthus. NCBI lineage: Eukaryota > Metazoa > Arthropoda > Insecta > Hymenoptera > Ichneumonidae > Exephanes > Exephanes ischioxanthus. The sequence goes on from OY294022.1 coordinate 607,484, forward strand.
GCGGGGAAGCACCAAACGATCGGCCCGTCCGCAAGGAACCCCGCGGCTCAAGAAGGACAAGAATACCCGACCGTGAGGAGACAAGAATACTAGCAAAAAACGTTAAACCATCGCGAGATCTGTTTCATACCCGAAAAGATAGTATGCTATTTTTCGTGGATACACAGGGAAAACCGTTAGACAAAGGCGGAGAAATACTAGCAGAACGCGGTGAGTTACCAAGTCTGAAGAGGCTAAAATTATTCGAAGCAAAAGCACTTTCGAAAAGAAACAACAAATACTACATCGCTCTCCCCATACGCGACGGAATAGGCGAAGGACCCACTAAAATACTAGAAAACATCGTAGAGACATTGAAAAACTGTAGGGATTTAGTTGAAAAATTAAACCTAGCAACGATCAGTCTAGCTAGATCCACAGCAGTTTGTAATGTTCCGTGGGAAAATATAATCACTCAAATCCGGTTATTGTTCAACAACAGCGATGTTAGAGTCATCGTCTGTTTTGGGCTCATTAAGGAACCCGCGGTCGAAGATCAGGAAAAAATAATTGAAGAAAAACATTGCTCGGCCATCGGAGGACACCGAGGCGTTAGCAAAACGTACAATCGAATCCGGCATGATTTCTATTGGAAAAATTTAAAACAGGATATTCAACAATACATACAGAGATGCCTGCAATGCCAATTAAAAAAATTAGTTCGCGTTAAAACCAAACAGCCCATGGTCATCACCGACACACCGGCTACGGCATTTGATAAAATTGCCATGGATATTGTGGGGCCCTTGCCGAAAACGGATAAGGGGAATGAATACATACTCACTATGCAAGATCAACTAACAAAATTCTCAATGGCAGCCCCGTTACCCAACGCCAAGGCAGTGACCATCGCAGAGGCCTTCGTAAAAAGATTTATTTGTAACTTCGGATCCCCAAGAGCGGTACTGACCGACCAAGGCGCAAACTTTTTAAGTAATTTCATGAAACAAATCTCCAAATTGTTTAAAATTCGGAAAATAAGAACGACAGCGTTTCATCCTCAATCTAACGGATCGTTAGAAAGATCGCATCACGCCCTCGGCGAGTATCTCAAACAATACACCTCGAAAGAAAGCAACTGGGACGACTGGGTCGAATTAGCAATCTACAACTACAACACTAACGTGCATGAGGGTACAAAGCATACTCCTTACGAGATGGTCTTCGGGAAAATAGCCAGAACTCCCTCAAATTTCCCGTTGGAAGAGATGGATAAACTTGCCACGTACGACGAATATTTGACACGTTTGGTAACGCAAATCCATGAAATTCAACAACTGGGAAGAATAAATTTAATAGCCTCAAAGGAAAGGGCTAAAGAATATCGAGATAAACGCATGAACCCCGTTACGTTCAAAGTAGGTGAACCCATATTTTTGCTTAAAGGACCGAAACCGGGAAAATTAGGAGATCAATACACTGGACCATTTGAAGTATTGGAACTACTAGAAAAAGGGAATTTGCGCATCCAGTTGAAGGGCAAAACTTGTGTCGTTCATCCGGAACGAGTGAAGAAATCTCTCATCCCCTTGGCATAATGGTGAGGGAATTCCGCAAAGCAACGCACCTCCAGGAAGACGATACCAACCCGGAAGAACCAATGAGAAATGCGTACCCCCGATTCCGCGAGGAGTCCGGACGGCTACTTAGTTTCATCGGATGGCCGAGGCCGTATATAAGACCCGAGAAACTTGCTACCGCGGGATTTTTCTACATGGGACAAGCAGATGATGTCTCCTGTTTCTCATGTGGGATCGAAATAAACAACTGGAAAATAGGAGAAGACCCTTTCATTGAGCACAAAGCGGATGCTGAGGATTGCCCTTACATTAACGGAATACCTTGCGGCAACAGACCTTTAATTTCAAAGAGACAGGAGGAAACATTGGGTAAATTCATACGCACAGATAACGCCAAGATCACCCATGGAGAATTAATAAAACAGCGAACAAAAGCAGTCCTAGCTGGACCCTCGACAGGAGAGAGGTGCGAGGTCGCTACAACCAGTTCACCCAAGGTGTATACCAGCGTCAAGAAAAATATAGAACCAGCACCGGAAACCCAACAAATCCTCAACTTGTCAAAAGATAGTATTCTACGAGGTCTATTAAGAAACCCATCATTAACGATTGATTCCGAGCTCCGAGGTAGTCCGAAGGATCACGGCCCGGAGAGGTTACTTGGAGCCATAAAAAGGGTGGGCGCGGAGTATAATAGTATTCCTCGAGAAAAGAAAAAGGCGATGGGAACGGAAATACGAAGGCAGCCGATCGGTTGCGATGTTGACGCAAATACCAGCAGCAACGAGCCGCTTGCACCTGCTGCGAGGCCCGAGCGCCAGACACCCCCGCCGCCACCGCCACCATCACCTTTCAAAGACACAGGAATCCACCACGCCGAGCCACTCGGAGGAGCCAACGGGGACAAGGAACCGCAGAGGGTCCAGACGAGCACCCTACCAGCCCCCCAAGTGAGCCAGATGTCACACATCGAAGCTCCGAAACACAAAGATAATCCGGATTTCTCAAGCTATGAGGTACGAATCGAAAGTTTTAAAGATTGGCCCCAAGCAATGACGCAAACCCCCGCTAGCCTAGCGGATGCTGGACTCTATTACTTCGGAGTTGGAGACAAAGTGAAATGTTTTAGCTGCGATGGATTGTTGGGTAAATGGGCAGCCCAGGACGACCCATGGCAGCAACACGCGTATTGGTACAGCAAATGCGAATACGTAATGGCAAGGAAAGGAGCAGAATATATTCAAAAAGCAAGTTGCAAGGCGCCTCTAGACGCATCTTTAGCCGACACAATGGCGTGTTACAGGTCCTACTGTAAAAAAACTCTCAAACCAGAGGAGTTCGAAAGAACGCCCCTTCGAGATTTCGAAAAGGCCGCTCTCATGGAGTGTATCCCTACGGGTTTTGTAGCACCAGGTACCCGGCTCGACGACGTCGTGTTCGAAAATTTATGCCGTTACTGTGGGCTACGCCGGGTCGGAGGAATTTATGTCCCGTGCACGCACACGGTGGCCTGTTACCAATGCGCAATAGCCGCAACAAGGTGCGATCTTTGCCAGGAAGAAATCCTTTTCGTCAAAAACATCGTGATCATTCCTGACCGCCCCTACTACGAATACGAACACATTGTCTCACCAATGATGATTCAGGAGGCTAATGACCTCACTCGGGCCACGATCCGAACCCTCCAGGCCTTGGGGAAAAAGTAGGAAAAAAGGGGAATGGAAGGGCGAAGCCCTCCCATTACTACGAAACCTTCAGCAACCCATTTTTTTTTTCCTCCTTTCCTCTTCAGAATAACAGTTGGTCGCACGATTAGGAAATAAAAATCAAGTAAATTAGGGAATAAAATAAGCTGCACAAGAAATATTTAACCGTAGACTTGAAAAAAAAAGAGGAAAACAATAATAATAAAAATAGATATATATATATTAATAATAATAATAACAACAAAAAAAAATACATATAAAAAAAAAAATTATATAAAAATAAATAAATAAAATAAAATAAAATCAAAAAAAAGAGAAAAGAAAAAAATAATAAAAAAAAAAGAAATGGAATAGATAAACATATTCGGATAAAGTATATATAAGTCAATAATATAATCCTTAAACGTAAATCTGAGTTCAAGAGAGGGAAAAGCAATAACGACAGTAGAATTATAACAAACAACTAACTAATAAAGAAAATAACTCCTTTCGAAATTTTTATTAAACAAAAAAATATCTATATATATATATATAGAAAGGAAAAAGAGAAAATTCTAAATAAAAAAAAGGGGACGTATCTATAAACATACATTGAAGGGAAAAGAAACAACATTGATTAAAATAAAATGAAAATATAATAGGTCGAGAATGCCGCTCTACCACTGCCACTGCTCCGCCTACAATTGGTGCCGACCAATACACGTAAACAGTGACGAGGAGACACTCTGGATCTGTGTCAACCGGAAGCAGCCGGACGTTTTGGTTCCCGGCACGGCGGCACTTTTCTGCTACTGGAAGATCGCTTTCTATTTGGAGATACCAAAAAAGAGAGTTGATATATTTGTACCACCCGAATGGCGTTCAATCAGCCCAGGAACGTTGGATAATTGGATCAATCAGCTGCGTGATAACCCCTACGAGGATATAACCCTCGGCGGCACACCGTACCAGTGGCTACCACACGCTTTGGTGCCGGTGGGACAGTTAGCACAGGCGATCCCGATTCCTGGTCTCAAAGGATGGCCCGAATGTTTCGAAAAAATCCCCTACTGGAACGAACCACGGGTCCAGTACTCGGATGGGACAGATCTACCAATTAGGATAAATCGCTGTCCTCCTGATAGACTAATAGAAGGAATGGAAAAGATTTTCTGCTACTGGAAAATCAGACTCAACCCGGTCGACGATTATAAATACGAAGTATGGGTGCCACCCGAGTGGAGAAGGCTCACCCGAAAAGCATTATACAACTGGAAACTCATACTGAGGAAAAATCCGCAATTGCCCAAAACACTCGGAGGAGTTGAATACGAATGGAAGGGCGACACCATTCTCCCAAAGGGCCAAGATCCGAGACTCATGGAGAGCCAAGGTTATGGAATCTTCAATTACCATACTCCAGAGGATACCGATTCCGATAGCGAGTACAAATACCCTTGCCCTTACGAGGGACTGGAACCTGGTAAGACCCCTGTTGACCCAGAGTGGGGAACGCTAAGATGGGAGGAAGCAGAGCCTTATGGGTTCGACTGGTGCCCCAAACTGCCCGAACCCGGAGAGATGGACGTAACAGAACTCGTGGAAATATGCAAGGAACTCAATATCAACCAGGGAATCATCACCGAACCCCTTCCCGAGGACGACGAGAGGAACAAACCAAGGGAGCCTAAATCTCTCCCGCCCCACAAATCAGAGGAAACACTTTTGGGAATTGAAGATCACCAAGGAAAAAAGAGTGAATAAATAAATCATAATAACAAAAAAAAAAAATATAATAATAATAAGAAAGTATATATATAAATACATATGTAAAAATACACATAAGGAAAAAAAAAAAGAGGTCAAGTTTTCCTTATAAATAAATAAAAGAAAATCTATTGAAAACAACCCGCTCTTCCGTGCGAGTATTAATAACTTAGAAGTACATAAATATACATTCAAAAAAAAAGGGGAAAAGAAGATATATATATATATAATAGAACCCCGAACGATTGAGTTACGGGCAACAGGACCAAGGAGGGAGTAAAATGACCAAACCCTCACGGCCAGGGACAGCACCTGACCGACCAATAGAGTAACAGTCGTTCTCCCAGGCCACCAATAAGGGTCACGCAAAGACAGGGATAGAAAACTCCTATAGTTAGGAAACGGAGACGAGAACAACCAACCGGAGCAATGCTATGGGAAGCCAGAAATGGGAAACGGAAAACCTGGGGAAAATAACAATAAAACATTTCTCTTCTCCTATTTTACCATAACAGCATCCAGGCAAACGGGGAGAGTCGTCTTTGAAATCCTATATTTCACAATTTAACATCAGAACAAATCTAACGGATTACAGAACTCCCGACAACAACAACAGTGACAATGTCAAACCACGAAGAACTAGAACTGTCCAACAGGATTGTGTGGGGACCCCCCAAGGAAAAGGCAAGAGAAACGGGAAAACTTATGGAAAATCTGGGACCTCAAACGAAACAGGGTGACACAAGAATACACAGTAACAAAACAGGAGATGCTAGGGGAACCATTAGAACCAAGGTAGTAAGGAAACATAGCATTAAACAAATGGAAAATTCATCACCGGAAGCATTAACTGAAATATAGCAAGACAAGGTCACGCGTCTAGTTAGTATAATCGTGGAAATGATACTAAATAAAATCGAGGGAAACGAAGACCGCATTACGTACAGCGACGCACAGGAGTACGTTGCGACTATGCAAAAGACCTTGGCAGAATTAGGCGCGAAACTAGAGGTCATAAAACATTGTGAGGACGCAATCCACGTAATCATAATTACGGTACTCTGGCCTTCGGAGAAACCAAACATAATCGTCCAACTAGGAATTGACGAATTAGCCACGGAAATGATGGCTCTAAAATTAACCCTTTTAAAGACCCGAGCTATGTTAATAACCATAACAAAACCCACGGAAGACAAAGATATAGGAACTGCAAATTAGAAAAAAAGAGAGAGAAAGAAAAGTAGAAAAAAAAACCTTAATGAATAACTCGACCCCGAAAAGCTAAAATTGGGGGAGTCACTTTCCAACCTAGCGGGATCCAAAGGAATGGATCAACAAAAAAACAGAGAAAGAGAAGAAAGGAAGAAGGAGGAAGGGAAGGCGAAGGGGCCGCGACATCCGTCTCCTGCAACCACCCCGGAGTCATTTCATTTTTCTTCTCTCCTTCCCTCTTTCCTATTCACCCTGGAAAGTTACCCCAGGGTTCCGAATGCTGAAACATAAAACCTGAAAAAAAAGGGTGGGAATAGAAAAGAAAAAAAAACAGAAATAACAAAAAAAAATGGCAGAAAGGAAAAAGTAATACTTTTAAAAGAACAAAAAAAGTAATAATAACAATCTTAATAATAATAATAATGAAAAAAAATAATATATAATAATAATACGAAATGATAAAAATAAATAATAATCATGTCAACAAAAAAAAGGGGGGAAAAACCCCCCCAATGATAAAAAAAAAAAAAAAAAACACAATAATAAATAATCATCATAATAATAAATTAGAGGAAAAAACACATGAAAGGAAAAAGAATTTCCTTTTATAATAAAAAAAATATATATATATATATATATATATATTTATATATATATATGTATATATATATATATAATAATAAATAATAATAATAACAATAAGATTAGTTCAAAACAAAAAAAAAATGAAAAGGAAAGAAGTCTAAGAAAAAAAAAGAAAGGAAAAAAATATAAAAAAATAATAAATAATAATAAATAATCATATTAATAATAACAATAAATTAGTTTAAAAAAAAAAATATATATATATATATATTTATATATATATATATAAAAAGAAAAAAAAGGGGGAAGAAAAATATATTTTAAGAATAATAAGAGAAAATATAATAAATAATAATAAGAAAAAGGGGAGATAAAAAAAAAAGAAAAAGAAAAAAAAAACCCTTTAATACCTACCCGCTAGATACCGGGGCTGCGACTCGATGGTCAAGGAGAGGGACAGAACCCTCGATGCGAATCATCCGGCGACTTAAAAGAAAGGGACAGAACCCTCGAAGTTGCCAAGAAAGATATAGAAACCGGGACAGAACCCTCGAAGTTTCAATGACATTCGAGAAGACGGGGCCAGAACCCTCGTACCCTCGCCGAATAATTTTTTTTTTTGGGGAAGGACAGGAGGAAGGGCCAAAATAATGCAAACACGCACAAACACGAAGTAAATTTCGATTTAAATGCCTCCATAAAGGCTTATATTTAAACAAATGACAATTACAAAAAAAAGAGAAAACCCTAACAAAAAAAAAAATATTTAAAAAATAAAACACAAAAACAATTTAAAAATAAAAAACTTAAAACAAAACATTTTTTCTTAAATTAACGCCGACGCCTCCAGGCCGCAGAGCCTGAAACAAAACAAAGCACAGAGGAATTAGAATCAATATCCAAACAATAAATAAACAAATGAAATAAATGAGGGAAATACTTACGGGACAGGGGCGCCGACCTACTTGGCGGAGACGGCGACTCATCCTCCGAGCTAGTTGTCTCCGCGGAACGTTTCTTTAAGGAAACGGGCTCCGCCTCGTCCCCCGAATCCTCACTGAGAGAAAGGAAAGGGATTAAAAAAAAAAATAATAATAACAATTTAGCAGATACTAAACAATACTTACTTTTCCGAGACGTTCAGCCGATTTCTCAACTGATAACGAAGAGTTGTCTCCGACCTCTTTCTTTTGCCCTGACCGGCAGCCTCCTGTAGCCGACGTAAAATATTGGCGGCTAGACGGGCATCCTCGGCGGGATCGTCCCACGATTCCTCCGTGGAATTTTCGAAAACGTTGGGGGCCGCAACGACCGGGGGAGCCACGAAGGCACGACCCCCCCTCAGGCCTAGATCCCCCATCAATGCAAGCAAGGCTGTCACCACCGGTTCGATGTCAGTTTGACTGAAAAAAATCACACACAAATAAATTTAAAAAAAAACACAACACAGAAAAAAAAGGGGAATGAATAAATAAACAGATCTCGGAAACTGGAGAAAATATAGGAAAAAGGGAAAAAACACGCACTATTTCACAAATAGGAAACCGCCGAGACGAAGTAAATCCAAAACAAGAACCACGAGCGAACGGAGAAGAGAGAGTAAAATAAATGTCAGGATACAGTGGCTTTTATTGAGAAAAATGAGGGGACTCGGCAGAAGACCAATACAGGTTTTAACCCTCTCTCTCTCCTAGACCCTCATATTTAACTATCCCCGCCTACGAGACAAAAGTGCCTCAATACAAGAAAAGGGGGGATGGGAAATGATTCAATAAAAAAAAAAAAAAAAAAAAAAAAAATACAGGAGTAATAAAATCAATAACATTACAGATGAAGGAAGTCCACCTAATATGGGGATTCATGGTACTTCATCTGTTAACCCAGTCCGGCCCCGCGGAAGGATTAATCGGATACGATTGCACGGGGGCCACTTTAAATATCACAACCGTCTCGCTACTAGAAGTCGGAGGATGCGAAATCCCTCGCCAAGAAGTCGATGAAGCATCCGTTTACATACAATTACTCCAAATCAATCAATACTCATCAATACATGTAAGACAATGCAAAGTAGAAATTCATCGCGTAATTCGTCGGTGTGGAATGTGGTCACATGGGATGGATGTCCCTAATGGGAAATACTCGTACGTAGATGATGTCTCTCGTGATGTGTGCACCGACATATATAGAGAAGGGCGAATAAAAATTGGGCAAACAGAGATAACCGGAATCAAACCTAACGGTACGTCAAGACGGCCTGTATCAATAGCCGGAACAATAACAGCTAATTCCGAATGTGAGGGTGTATACTATTCCGACCCATACGGTAACTGGGAAAAGGTATACGTCGTGGGAGATGTGAAAATAACTTTACGCGATTACACGGCCGACGTAGACGTAGAAACCAACAAAGTACACTTACGCTCAGGTACCAAGTGCGAGCTCAATGAGGGCCGCTGCATAGACATAGACGGGGGGAACACGTATTGGGAACCCTATCCCGAGGATAGCTGCAATAGTAAACGCTACGGGGTACTTTACGAGGGAAGCGCCATCCTGACGACCGACCGAAATACGGAATTCAAGCAAACAGTATACTCATTAATGGAAGGTGCAGTAATTTTCGCATTAACCGCCCGAGATCGGTCAGTCGTCTGCGGATACACCTTGATCCGTACAGAACATCCTAAACTCCTGGTAGTAGAAACTAATAGACAAAACCCATTCGTAAAGAAAGACGCCCTGTCCATTGCCAACCTCGATTTATTTGCATACGTAAACTCCAAATTTGTGTACGTGGAAAAATACATCAAAAAGCAAATTAAACAAATGTATAACGATATCCTGGTCCAAAGATGCAACCTCGAAAGACAAGTATTAGAGAACACGATCGGACTCGCTAAACAAACACCAGACGAATTTGCATATAACATTATGAAAGGTCCCGGGTATATGGCCGCATTAGCCGGAGAAGTGGCACACATCGTAAAATGTATTGCGCTAGAGGTAAAAATCAGGGAAACAAAGGAATGCTACACGCAACTACCCGTGGCGGTAGGCAATCACTCTTATTACCTGACACCCCGCACTCATATTTTAAAAAGAGCCGGAACTCAAGTAACTTGCAACAATTTGGTCCCATCCATGTACAAAATAGCAGGTGAATGGTATTCATTAGAGCCCCGACCTGTTCACGCTGTAGCCCCTACCACCCTCCAACCATTGACCGAACAGACCTGGACTTATCGTAACCCGCAGAATCTTGCGACCAGTGGTATATACACACAAAAAGACCTAGACGACTTGAGAGATCACATCATGTTCCCCGCGGAAAGACCGGCCATCCTAAACTCAGTAGCCAGGGGAATAGCCGGACAGCCCACCATAACTCAAGGGGGAACGATTGCAAATTTAATTGACGAACAAGCAATTAATAAGATTATAGAAACCTCTTGGGAAAAATCCTGGGGTTATTTTTCAACCTTCGGAACGGTCAGTGCGGGATTAATCGGAATAGTCATGTTCGTCAGGGGAATTAAATTAATAATAGACACAATAATACACGGATACGCTTTACATACCATATACGGATGGTCCTTATACCTCCTCGGAGCCATTTGGGACTCCGTAACTTATCTGTTGTTGCACCTCAACAAACAAACTTCCAAGGGAGATGAGGATAACAAGGGAGACGGAGGAACGAGTGGAAAGCCTTTGCTTCCCAAAAACTCGTCGAACGATCACCCGCCCTGCGCTCCTGTTAATTCCTGCCCTGTCACACCGGTCGAACCGTTGCAATTTGGATTCGGGCGTCGGGTACACGACCCACCGCAGACTCTCTGTTGCAACGCTACGAAACCAAACCCCGAGATGCCAGTTCGGGTATATTATGGCAACACTCTACCCCCGCGCCTGAGTCCCGGATACAAACCAGAACACAATACGCTGCCCCGAGACTTTATTTGGGCCCGCGAAAGACCCACGGGAACAGACGAACCTATTTACAAAGTTCCCCGTTATATCGATGAAGGATTTTACAACATTTCTCCAGAATATATGGTAATGACAAGAGGAAAAACTGCAACACCTCCGGAAACCGAACTTAACTCTCTACCCAGACTAGAAACCTTTCACACACCAACCCTGGGAGAAAGTAGCAGCAAACCACCCCAAACCTGCATTCCCCGTAAGGAAACACAAGAAGAAACCCCTCCCGTAGAGGAAATAAGAAAATCAGAAAAAGAAGTTGAAACACCAGTCCTCTATCCAACCGTAGAGAAAATAAAAAAATCAAGAACGGAAGTAAAAAAACAAGTTCTCTACCCAACCTTAGAGGAAATAAGGAAAGTCACTATCGACCCCCCTGGCCCAGTGCAGAAACAAATATTTCTGTCATTAGAGAAACAAACCCACAATTAAGGAAAGAATGATAATAAAAACAATATATATATATGTATACACCTTTATACTTATATATATATATATATATGTCCTGTTGACAAAGGGTGTCCGCTATTTCCTCAAAAGTTATAATTCGTTGCCCGAAAAGAGAGAAGGCAGCAGAAACTAACAAATAAAAAAAAAGAGAATTACCTTCTTGTCTCCCCCTAACCAGGGTACCGACACCTAAAGGGCATGTAATCAGACCACCTTTATTAATCAAAATTTTCAATCTACAAACAGCCGAAAAATGTCTCGATCTCCGCACGCGGTAGGAAGGGCGGAACTACGAAAGAGGCGATCAAGTAAAACACTCAGCCCGGAGGAGCATCTACCGATACGAATACACACCAAGGTGACCCCGTGCCTCGTCCCAGGCACGACCAGGCTCTATTGTTATTGGAAAATCGCAATGTACATCGATTTAGCCCAGAAGAATATCGAATTGTACGTCCCGCCTGAATGGAGATGGCTGACTCCCGAAAGACTGGAGAGTTGGGTGGGAAAATTACGCGATAATCCGTACGAAGAGGACGTGTTGGGTCGAACCAGATACACCTGGGCTATAGACATCTTGCTACCTTCACGTCAAGTCTACACTACCGTCCCGATACATGGAAGGAACGGATGGCCGAATTTTACAGAGGTGGTCCCGTATTGGAATACACCCAGGTCCAAGCCTGAGACAGAACGATTGGCAATAACGATCAATCGTACACCGCTTTTACCTTCTTTGGGGATGGGAAGAGTGGTGTGTTATTGGCAAATGCGTTTACCACGAACCTTGCAACCAAGACGATACGTATGGGTCCCGCCAGAGTGGAGACGATTGACCGACAAAACGCGACGCATGTGGGCACGGAAGTTGGCCGCCAGTCCAGACCAACACATTGTACTTGGCGAGACTCATTACTCTTGGTTGCACGACACAATCGTGCCTCATGGACAGAATCCAGATAGCATTGAATATTTGGGAGAAGGTAGGTACGACGAAACTGAGTCACCCGCAGAGGAGGCATCCTCCGAACGACCCTATACGCCACCACGGACTCCGGGTAACAGGGACCCACTACCACAGGAGCTGGGACTTTCCAGATTGATGAACACCATCATCAACCAATACAGTGACCCGATCGCGCCCCTCGGCGCCATCGAAGGCCCAATAGGCATGGACAACAGAGACGGCGGAACGGATTACGAAAACCCAAGAGGATTGGAAACTTTGGTATAAGGGAGTATGTAGATGTTCTCCATTTTTTCTCATTATTTCAAATAATCAGGAAAATGAGGAAGAAAAAAAAAACGGTAACACTAATTATATTAAATCACAGAGAACTCTGGGCAAAACAGTGGAAACGAATATATCTAACGAGGAAAAAAGGAAAAAAATGATGATGAAAGGGAAGAATTATAAAAAAAAAAAAAAGGGGGGGGGGAAGGAGAGGGATACACATAAATATATATATATATATACACAAATAGATATATATATATAAAGTAGAAGGGAAATAATAAGGGTAAATACATAAATACAGATACCCCAAGTAAAATAACAATTACTAGAGAGGTGGGGAAAATCAATTAAAAATCATGTTCTATCAAACTAATGGTTGAAGGACGACTTATGATTCACAGAACAAGGGTCCAATACAAACTAAGGGTTACGAGGAAGGGTAGTTGTTGATACCTAAAACAACCCGGCTCAGGAAAAATGAAGGGGAATCGGTACTGTCTACTAGTAGAATTACGAGTGTTGCTGCCTTTACACCGATTCGCAGTAACAACTAACGACGATGCACGGGTCCACCATGCACAGAATACGGCACCCCTGACGTCGTAATCTAGGATCCATACAAAAAGGATCGAACCAGCAAACCAGTTCTCCGAGCTTCGAAGTCGATACTCCTGATCAACGAAAACGCCAAGGCCCTCAACAACACACCACATTTCTACAGTATCATTAAGTAAAAACAAAAAAAATATTATAATAAGAACCACGAATTACTCGTTCAGAACGAGACGCAAGGGCAACATTAATTGCATTTTTTTAGAAATCTAAAAATACTAACATGGGTATTGTCCTTACATATATAATAACTCAGGAATAGATTAAAAAACTCACATCAACTTAACATAAATAATCAGGAAGATCATCTCAAATTAAAAAAAAAAAAAAAAAAAAAAAAAAATTTAAAAGGAAAAAACAAACGTATGAAGACAAAAAAAAAGGGGGGGAGAACCGCCCAGAAAATGAGACGATTACTCGGATTCTCCTAATAATCGTCTGAAAAGAGGGAGAGGTGTTACGTCAAACGTAACGAATGAAATTTCTTTATTATTTCTCCTCACACTAATACGGGACTCAGAAAATAAAATAAAAAGCAGGGGGGGCAAAATTCGGTCAGATAACCCGAAATAGTAGAAAGTTAGTAAAATAACTCGTTTCTGCCAAAGGATCAACTTGCTGAACTCAGCCGGTATAATCAGTAGGCACAAGAGGCTGGTCAAGCCTGACCGTCAAAATTTAACGGTATGGTCAAACAGATCTGGATAAATTGTGGAAAAGGAAGGCCGCCAAAAATGGTCTACGACCGCTAGCGCTGCCCCTTTTGGGGACGAGTAAAAAACCAACCCGCTTGAGATACCTCGTGACCGTGTCAGGTACGAGTATCGACTAAACACTCATAGATCGCAGGGATCGTTAGATCTTCTGTACCACCGCCGGGGAACCATTTGGGGGCCCGCAGTGATCTGCCGCTGGGCCGGATCCCCACCTAAGCCAGTCGTTTCGACCGGTTACCTGCAGCTCTATGAGAACCCTTGGGATTTCCAGCTATCGATAATTCTGTTTCATAGAGTCTAGCGCCTCAAGGCTTTGAGATTAGAAAGTCACGCCACAGTAGAAACGAAGTACCGCGCCCTTTTTCCTCGAAATCACGAGAGAGAATTTCTGCCACCCTGTTTTTATAACGACTGTTACCATAAAGGCAATCTACGAGAGCCTGCAAAACAAAAATGAAGATGAGGAAAAATAATATAGACAGATCAATAATTAAGAATATTTTCAACTCAGGTCTAGACAGATTAAAAACAATTACGAATAAACAATGAAATAATTCCTGATTATTTTTTGATTTAAGATAAATAGGAGTATAAGAACTCAATAATAAGTTAATATTAAAAAGGTAACCAACACTCGTAGAATAAGTTTCAAAAGGGAATTTTAAGAACGCTTTCGAACAAATCATTCAAGTTGCCAGGCGACAAAATCGCCGACGCGGCACCACAGGGAGCCTCGTTCCCCTCTACCGTTTTCCAACGGGAGAGTTAAATTTTGTTCACAATCTAAGTAATCAGTAATACTCATCTTATAACTTTTATATTGTTTATGAAGTAAGAAATTCAGTTGTTTAAACACCAATTTGATTGTAATTGAGATCCGAAAGATTTTCGTCCCATGTGGAAAATTGAAACAAGGATTTAACAGCCCCTTTGTTAATTAATACAGGAAGGGAAAAACCTAATGAGTACAAACGTGGGACCAGAATATTGTCGGGAATCTATAATTTTTATAGAGAAAAAGGACGGGATATATATGTACATATAAATGTATATATGTATATATATATTCAATCCAAATAATTGTTAAGTTAACAAAGGGAGTAATTCCTGAAACGAATCGACACGTGTAAGCTACTCTCATCTAGAGATATTCGTATCTTTTCAAACGCACTCTATAAGAATAAGTAGGAAGGAAATAATGTTAGGAAGAAAAACACCGCTCGGTCCATCCCATGAAAGAATTGCGGCTCAATACGTCAAAGGGGCAACGGGGACGGCTTGGGGGGAGATGGACGGAAGCCACGACTTTCGGCGGAACGACGCTAGCAGCGGGTTTTTATCGCAGCAAACAGGATAGCGCCCGACGCTGGCCCCGAATTCCTACCCAAAACGGGCTTGCGGGGGGCCTTAAATGCACCTCCCCTCACCTAGAGAAATGATGAGTCAAACACCTAGACACACACCATCTCCCCGACTATCCAACGATGAAACACCGATCGACGAATCAGAAAACCCTTCTATCCACGCATCACCCCTTTTTCCCCTTACCCATGCACCTTCCTTCTAGCATAAGAAAAGCGCACATGATCAGGGGATTACTCCCACTTATTTTAACCTAGAAAAGGGTATAAAAAGCCCAAAAATTTGGTGCTCAGGGCCAGTTACCATCATCCGATTCGACGCCGTTGTCGTCATTCGTTTTGCCAGTTTACGTTTTCATTGAACAAAATTGTCTTTGTTCAATCACGATTCAATTTCCGTTTTTTCCGATCGCCGAACTTATTGTTCATTCTGTTGTCCGACTACGATTATTATTTGCAACCAGTGTTCATTTGATTTCGTCATCCATTGATAACCATTGTCGAATAATTACCAGCCGAGCAATACTTTTATTAATTCACCTAAAGTTAAGGAAACATCACTTTGTCCGAACCTCGGGTTCGAGAATCATTGTTTGAATTATTTTGTACCTTTTTCGTGAAATATTTAATTCGAAATAAACCTAATTTCTACCAACGAAAACATCGAAAGTTCTACGAATTATTCCAATTTCGGCGAAAACCAGCAGTCAAAACGTAAGCGACATACATCTTATTTTTCTCATTATTATCTTTTCTTCTCTACGTTTATCGGGTCATTTCCAGTGCATGAATTTATTAATTTGACCTTTTCCTGACCCACTCGTCAAGTTTTTTTTGGAGTAAAGCCACCGTCAAACAGACCTATCAATCACCTGCTAAATCGAAGTGAACACTCGTTGTTACTTCAAATTCTCCGGAAAGTGTAAATTCGAAAGGGGAGGGATTAGGAGTTCAGAAAACACCCTACGACTTTAGAAACGACAGGCATTCCCGGGGCCCTATCCCAAGCAATTTTCCGCAAGGTTAGGCTTAAAAATGGGCAGTTGTTACCGTGATTAATACCGGGCGTGGTAAAGATCGACTCTCATCGTTCTGACCAGAGAGTGTTAATGGAATCGGGGCAACAGTTGCGTAAAAACTCAGCGAAATAAAATCATCGACAGTTTTGACGATCTTGCGTATTTGCATAGAATGAAGAGTTTTTGATCTTATAATACGAGCTCGAACTCGTACAACGAGCGAAAAACTCAATCGTTCGATTTCGTTATCAAGCGACTTTCCATTCGATTGGGGCTTGTTTGGCAGTTCGAAACGCATGAATCTTGCTTATTTGCATAGAATGAAGAGTTTCTGATCTCATAATACGAGCTGGAACTAGTACAGCGAGCCCAAAACTCAATCGTTCGATTTCGTTATAAAGCGACTTTGCGTTCGTTTGGGGCTAGTTTGGGGGCTCTAAACGCATGAACCTTGCGTATTTGCATAGAATGAAGAGTTTTTGATCTTATAATACGAGCTCGAACTCGTAGAACGAACGAAAAACTCAATCGTTCGATTTCGTTATAAAGCGAATT
This sequence comes from Exephanes ischioxanthus, assembly GCA_958510785.1. Lineage (NCBI taxonomy): Eukaryota > Metazoa > Arthropoda > Insecta > Hymenoptera > Ichneumonidae > Exephanes > Exephanes ischioxanthus. The sequence goes on from OY294022.1 coordinate 624,226, forward strand.
TGCATCCGTTTGGGGCTTCTTTGGCGGCTCGAAACGCATGAATCTTGCGTATTTGCATAGAATGAAGAGTTTCTGATCTGATAATACGAGCTGGAACTCCTACAGCGAGCGCAAAACTCAATCGTTCGATTTCGTTCTAAAGCGACTTTGCACTCGATTGGGGCTTGTTTGGAAGTTCCAAACGCATGAATCTTGCGTATTTGCATAGAATGATGAGTTTTTGATCTTATAATACGAGCTCGAACTCGTACAACGAGCGAAAAATTCAATCGTTCGATTTCGTTATAAAGCGACTTTGCATTCGATTGGGGCTTGTTTGGCGGTTCGAAACGCATGAATCTTGCGTATTTGCATAGAATGAAGAGTTTCTGATCTCAAAATACGAGCTGGAACTAGTACAGCGAGCGCAAAACTCAATCGTTCGATTTCGTTATAAAGCGACTTTGCGGTCGTTTGGGGCTTGTTTGGCGGCTCGAAACGCATGAATCTTGCGTATATGCATAGAATGAAGAGTTTCTGATCTGATAATGGGAGCTGGAACTCTTACAGCAAGCGCAAAACTCAATCGTGCAATTTCGTTAAAAATGGACTTTGCATTCGTTTGGGGCTTGTTTGGCAGCTCGAAACGCATGAATCTTGCGTATTTGCATAGAATGAAGAGTTTCTGATCTGATAATACGAGCTGGAACTCCTACAGCGAGCGCAAAACTCAATCGTTCGATTTCGTTATAAAGCGACTTTGCGTTCGTTTGGGGCTAGTTTGGTGGCTCTAAACGCATGAATCTTGCGTATTTGCATAGAATGAAGAGTTTTTGATCTTATAATACGAGCTCGAACTCGTACAACGAGCGAAAAACTCAATCGTTCGATTTCGTTATCAAGCGACTTTCCATTCGATTGGGGCTTGTTTGGCAGTTCGAAACGCATGAATCTTGCTTATTTGCATAGAATGAAGAGTTTCTGATCCCATAATACGAGCTGGAACTAGTACAGCGAGCCCAAAACTCAATCGTTCGATTTCGTTATAAAGCGACTTTGCGTTCGTTTGGGGCTAGTTTGGGGGCTCTAAACGCATGAACCTTGCGTATTTGCATAGAATGAAGAGTTTTTGATCTTATAATACGAGCTCGAACTCGTAGAACGAACGAAAAACTCAATCGTTCGATTTCGTTATAAAGCGAATTTGCATCCGTTTGGGGCTTCTTTGGCGGCTCGAAACGCATGAATCTTGCGTATTTGCATAGAATGAAGAGTTTCTGATCTGATAATACGAGCTGGAACTCCTACAGCGAGCGCAAAACTCAATCGTTCGATTTCGTTCTAAAGCGACTTTGCACTCGATTGGGGCTTGTTTGGCAGTTCGAAACGCATGAATCTTGCTTATTTGCATAGAATGAAGAGTTTCTGATCTCATAATACGAGCTGGAACTAGTACAGCGAGCCCAAAACCCAATCGTTCGATTTCGATATAAAGCGACTTTGCGTTCGTTTGGGGCTAGTTTGGGTGCTCTAAACGCATGAACCTTGCGTATTTGCATAGAATGGAGAGTTTTTGATCTTATAATACGAGCTCGAACTCGTAGAACGAACGCAAAACTTAATCGTTCGATTTCGTTATAAAGCGACTTTGCATTCGATTGGGGCTTGTTTGGCGGTTCGAAACGCATGAATCTTGCGTATTTGCATAGTATGAAGAGTTTCTGATCTCAAAATACGAGCTGGAACTAGTACAGCGAGCCCAAAACTCAATCGTTCGATTTCGTTATAAAGCGACTTTGCGTTCGTTTGGGGCTAGTTTGGGGGCTCTAAACGCATGAACCTTGCGTATTTGCATAGAATGGAGAGTTTTTGATCTTATAATACGAGCTCGAACTCGTAGAACGAACGAAAAACTTAATCGTTCGATTTCGTTATAAAGCGACTTTGCATTCGATTGGGGCTTGTTTGGCGGTTCGAAACGCATGAATCTTGCGTATTTGCATAGAATGAAGAGTTTCTGATCTCAAAATACGAGCTGGAACTAGTACAGCGAGCGCAAAAGTAAATCGTTCGATTTCGTTATAAAGCGACTTTGCGTTCGTTTGGGGCTTGTTTGGCGGCTCGAAACGCATGAATCTTGCGTATTTGCATAGAATGGAGAGTTTTTGATCTTATAATACGAGCTCGAACTCGTAGAACGAACGAAAAACTTAATCGTACGATTTCGTTATAAAGCGACTTTGCATTCGATTGGGGCTTGTTTGGCAGTTCGAAACGCATGAATCTTGCTTATTTGCATAGAATGAAGAGTTTCTGATCCCATAATACGAGCTGGAACTAGTACAGCGAGCCCAAAACTCAATCGTTCGATTTCGTTATAAAGCGACTTTGCGTTCGTTTGGGGCTAGTTTGGGGGCTCTAAACGCATGAACCTTGCGTATTTGCATAGAATGAAGAGTTTTTGATCTTATAATACGAGCTCGAACTCGTAGAACGAACGAAAAACTCAATCGTTCGATTTCGTTATAAAGCGAATTTGCATCCGTTTGGGGCTTCTTTGGCGGCTCGAAACGCATGAATCTTGCGTATTTGCATAGAATGAAGAGTTTCTGATCTGATAATACGAGCTGGAACTCCTACAGCGAGCGCAAAACTCAATCGTTCGATTTCGTTCTAAAGCGACTTTGCACTCGATTGGGGCTTGTTTGGCAGTTCGAAACGCATGAATCTTGCTTATTTGCATAGAATGAAGAGTTTCTGATCTCATAATACGAGCTGGAACTAGTACAGCGAGCCCAAAACTCAATCGTTCGATTTCGATATAAAGCGACTTTGCGTTCGTTTGGGGCTAGTTTGGGTGCTCTAAACGCATGAACCTTGCGTATTTGCATAGAATGGAGAGTTTTTGATCTTATAATACGAGCTCGAACTCGTAGAACGAACGCAAAACTTAATCGTTCGATTTCGTTATAAAGCGACTTTGCATTCGATTGGGGCTTGTTTGGCGGTTCGAAACGCATGAATCTTGCGTATTTGCATAGTATGAAGAGTTTCTGATCTCAAAATACGAGCTGGAACTAGTACAGCGAGCCCAAAACTCAATCGTTCGATTTCGTTATAAAGCGACTTTGCGTTCGTTTGGGGCTAGTTTGGGGGCTCTAAACGCATGAACCTTGCGTATTTGCATAGAATGGAGAGTTTTTGATCTTATAATACGAGCTCGAACTCGTAGAACGAACGAAAAACTTAATCGTTCGATTTCGTTATAAAGCGACTTTGCATTCGATTGGGGCTTGTTTGGCGGTTCGAAACGCATGAATCTTGCGTATTTGCATAGAATGAAGAGTTTCTGATCTCAAAATACGAGCTGGAACTAGTACAGCGAGCGCAAAAGTAAATCGTTCGATTTCGTTATAAAGCGACTTTGCGTTCGTTTGGGGCTTGTTTGGCGGCTCGAAACGCATGAATCTTGCGTATTTGCATAGAATGGAGAGTTTTTGATCTTATAATACGAGCTCGAACTCGTAGAACGAACGAAAAACTTAATCGTACGATTTCGTTATAAAGCGACTTTGCATTCGATTGGGGCTTGTTTGGCGGTTCGAAACGCATGAATCTTGCGTATTTGCATAGAATGAAGAGTTTCTGATCTCAAAATACGAGCTGGAACTAGTACAGCGAGCGCAAAACTCAATCGTTCGATTTCGTTATAAAGCGACTTTGCGTTCGTTTGGGGCTTGTTTGGCGGCTCGAAACGCATGAATCTTGCGTATTTGCATAGAATGAAGAGTTTCTGATCTGATAATACGAGCTGGAACTCTTACAGCAAGCGCAAAACTCAATCGTGCAATTTCGTTAAAAATGGACTTTGCATTCGTTTGAGGTTTGCTTAGCTGCTCGAAATGCATGCGTCTTGCGTATGTGGATAGAATGAAGTGTTTTTGATCTCATAATACGAGCTGGAACCCCTGCTGCGAGCGTAAACCTTAATTGTTTGATTTCGTTATAAAGCTACTTTGCATTCGCTTGGGGCTTGTTTGGCGGCTCGAAACGCATGAATCTTGCGTATTTGTATAGAATGAAGTATTTTTCATCTCATAATACGAGCTGGAACTCGTACAGCGAGCGCAAAACTCAATAGTTCGATTTCGTTATAGAGCGACTTTGCGTTCGTTTGGGGCTAGTTTGGGGGCTCTAAACGCATGAATCTTGCGTATTTGCATAGAATGAAGAGTTTCTGATCTCATAATACGAGCTGAAACTCCTACAGCGAGCGCAAAACTCAATCGTTCGATTTCGTTATAAAGCGACTCTGCGTTCGTTTATGGCATGTTTGGCTGCTCGAAACGCATGAATCTTGCGTATTTACATAGAATGAAGAGTTTTTGATCTTATAATACGAGCTCGAACTCGTAGAACGAACGAAAAACTCAATCGTTCGATTTCGTTATAAAGCGAATTTGCATCCGTTTGGGGGCTTCTTTGGCGGCTCGAAACGCATGAATCTTGCATATTTGCATAGAATGAAGAGTTTCTGATCTGATAATACGAGCTGGAACTCCTACAGCGAGCGCAAAACTCAATCGTTCGATTTCGTTCTAAAGCGACTTTGCACTCGATTGGGGCTTGTTTGGAAGTTCCAAACGCATGAATCTTGCGTATTTGCTGTGACGTGATTTTTCGATCACCGTCACAAAAACACAAATAAATTAAAGTTTTACGGATACGGCTATCGATTTAGTTCGGTTAGCCCGTTACAGTTCCCGATTTACTGCTCCTCGGCTGTCCAGGTACCGTCCAGCTCTCGTTTGAGTAAAGTTCGTTAAGATCACGATCCAGTTTAGACTTTACTGATGAGCTTGGGTGTGGGATAAGCTTGGAGACAAGATCCAAAGATTCAGTTCAGGTCGGAATCCTCGAATCTATTCGGTGGAGAGAATCTCGAAGCAACGAGAAACACGAATAGAGGAGAGACCGACGAGATCTCGTCGCGAATACGTCAAAGTCCGGTGCAAAGCCGGCACTCTGTTTAGGTGATAACGCAGGACGTTGGAGAACAGGCGGAGGTTTAAGTACGGTCCGGGCAAGGTCGGAACACCTTGTGCTGTGTTTTAGTTAAGAGAGAGAGAGCCTTGTTTTCACGTCCTGAGTTAGGAGTAACGATCGCGGCGAATCTCAAAAATTGCCGCGTTACAGTTTCGGTTCCCGCTTAAGTGACGCTCTGGAAATAGTTTGAGAGGGCAGTAGCTATCGGCTAAGGATTTCGCGATAATCATAACGCTTCCTTAGAATATCGTCGTAGGCTAATCAGTCTGCCGAGAGTCGGCCTCGAGGCAACTCGGACCTCTCGCGCGACCGGTGTTTACGTTTGGGCTATTGTCTCGCGCGCTGAGTCGTTCGCTCTCGCTCGCGCTGCCGTAGACTCCGGCTATCGCTCTCGCTTCGGTTCGCGTATCGCGCTCACGCTACCTGTCACTTCGTGCGTTCGCTAGCTGACTCGTGTGTGCTGTGTTTTGTGCGGATTCGGTTCCGATTTTTATACCGATTTCTCTGTGCTCGAGGTGCGTTCTGAGGAATGCTTTTGAGGTGCAGTGATTGTGTGAAGTTCTCGAGGCATCGTGAGATGCAGTTCCCGCCCCTTATTGGATTAAAGTACACTGATCCGGTGAGTTTACCGTTTCGGTAATTATTCGATCGCGTATCGATCCGTTCTCGTTACGCTCGCTCCGACCCTCCGGTCAGCCGAGCGCTCCCGATGCACGAGAGTGCGATCCCGTGGCTTAACAAGCCTATAATAAATTATTGTTCACGTTAATTAAGAATTTCGGGTTCCGATATTTGAGATTTCGCGTTTTAGATCTCGCGTTACTTTATTGGCGAAGGATCGCGACCCTTCTACCACAACCCGCATCCTGAGCAACCGTGCATTTCCGCAACCGTTCGCTTTCGCGAATGCATCGGCGTTAGTTCTCGTACCGTTCAGTTCTCGTTTGTGTGATCTCGTTATTTTTTTTGTTCTGTTCTCGTGTATTTCCGTTGCGGAGGTCGACCGTTCCATCGACCTCCAGATTAGTCCGGCTTGGCGATTCCGGCGAAACAAAAATCGACCCTGCGGAGGTCGACCGTTCCATCGACCTCCAGATTAGTCCGGCTTGGCGATTCCGGCGAAACAAAAATCGACCCTGCGGAGGTCGGCCGTTCCACCGACCTCCAGTTTAGTCCGGTTGTTAATACCGGCGAAACAAAAATTAACTGGCGCCCACCGGGACGTCGATGCATCCGTGGAGGCGGGCGGCCGAAGGTGACGTTTTCTGAGTTCTCGATTTCGCGCTCCGCTCCCGTTCGGTTTGAGCTCCGATTTTCGCGTTTTCGGTCTTGTTTTTTTTTGTGTTTTCTTGTTTGCGTTGAGATCCAGGAAAATACGTCACATTGCATAGAATGATGAGTTTTTGATCTTATAATACGAGCTCGAACTCGTACAACGAGCGAAAAATTCAATCGTTCGATTTCGTTATAAAGCGACTTTCCATTCGTTTGGGGCTTGTTTGGGTGCTCGAAACGCATGAATCATGCGTATTTGCATAGAATGAAGAGTTTCTGATATCATAAGACGAGCTGGAACGCCTGCTGCGAGCGTAAAACACAAATGATCGATTTGGTTATTAATGGACTCTGCATTCATTTGGGGCATGTTTGGCAGCTCGAAACGCATGAATCTTGCGAATTTGCATAGAATGAAGTGTTTTTCATCTCATAATACGAGCTGGAACTCGTACAGCGAGCGCGAAACTCAATAGTTCGATTTCGTTATAAAGCGACTCTGCGTTCGTTTGGGGCATGTTTGGCTGCTCGAAACGCATGAATCTTGCGTATTTGCATAGAATGAAGAGTTTCTGATCTGATAATACGAGCTGGAACTCCTACAGCGAGCGCTAAACTCAATCGTTCGATTTCGTTCTAAAGCGACTTTGCACTCGATTGGGGCTTGTTTGGCAGTTCGAAACGCACGAATCTTGCTTATTTGCATCGAATGAAGAGTTTCTGATCTCATAATACGAGCTGGAACTAGTACAGCGAGCCCAAAACTCAATCTTTCGATTTCGTTATAAAGCGACTTTGCGTTCGTTTGGGGCTAGTTTGGGTGCTCTAAACGCATGAACCTTGCGTATTTGCATAGAATGGAGAGTTTTTGATCTTATAATACGAGCTCGAACTCGTAGAACGAACGCAAAACTTAATCGTTCGATTTCGTTATAAAGCGACTTTGCATTCGATTGGGGCTTGTTTGGCGGTTCGAAACGCATGAATCTTGCGTATTTGCATAGTATGAAGAGTTTCTGATCTCAAAATACGAGCTGGAACTAGTACAGCGAGCCCAAAACTCCATCGTTCGATTTCGTTATAAAGCGACTTTGCGTTCGTTTGGGGCTAGTTTGGGGGCTCTAAACGCATGAACCTTGCGTATTTGCATAGAATGGAGAGTTTTTGATCTTATAATACGAGCTCGAACTCGTAGAACGAACGAAAAACTTAATCGTTCGATTTCGTTATAAAGCGACTTTGCATTCGATTGGGGCTTGTTTGGCGGTTCGAAACGCATGAATCTTGCGTATTTGCATAGAATGAAGAGTTTTTGATCTTATAATACGAGCTCGAACTCGTAGAACGAACGAAAAACTCAATCGTTCGATTTCGTTATAAAGCGAATTTGCATCCGTTTGGGGCTTCTTTGGCGGCTCGAAACGCATGAATCTTGCGTATTTGCATAGAATGAAGAGTTTCTGATCTGATAATACGAGCTGGAACTCCTACAGCGAGCGCAAAACTCAATCGTTCGATTTCGTTATAAAGCGACTTTGCGTTCGTTTGGGGCTAGTTTGGTGGCTCTAAACGCATGAATCTTGCGTATTTGCATAGAACGAAGAGTTTTTGATCTTATAATACGAGCTCGAACTCGTACAACGAGCGAAAAATTCAATCGTTCGATTTCGTTGTAAAGCGACTTTGCATTCGATTGGGGCTTGTTTGGCGGTTCGAAACGCAGGAATCTTGCGTATTTGCATAGAATGAAGAGTTTCTGATCTCAAAATACGAGCTGGAACTAGTACAGCGAGCGCAAAACTCAATCGTTCGATTTCGTTATAAAGCGACTTTGCATTCGATTGGGGCTTGTTTGGCGGTTCGAAACGCATGAATCTTTCGTATTTATATAGAATGAAGAGTTTTTGATCTTATAATACGAGCTGGAACTCCTACAGCTAGCGCAAAACTCAATCGTTCGATTTCGTTATAAAGCGACTTTGCGTTCGATTGGGGCTTGTTTGGCGGCTATAAACGCATGAATCTTTCGTATTTGTATAGAATGAAGAGTTTTTGATCTTATAATTCGAGCTCGAACTCGGAGAACGAACGAAAAACTCAATCGTTCGATTTCGTTCTAAAGCGACTTTGCACTCGATTGGGGCTTGTTTGGCGATTCCAAACGCATGAATCTTGCGTATTTGCATAGAATGAAGAGTTTTTGATGTTATAATACGAGCTCGAACTCGTCCAACGAGCGAAAAACTCAATCGTTCGATTTCGTTATAAAGCGACTTTCCATTCGATTGGGGCTTGTTTGGCGGTTCGAAACGCATGAATCTTGCTTATTTGCATATAATGAAGAGTTTCTGATCTCATAATACGAGCTGGAACTAGTACAGGACTCTGCATTCGTTTGGGGCATGTTTGGCTGCTCGAAACGCATGAATCTTGCGTATTTGCATAGAATGAAGTGTTTTTGATCTCATAATACGAGCTGGAACTCGTACAGCGAGCAAAAAACTCAATCGTTCGATTTCGTTATAAAGCGACTTTGCATTCGATTGGGGCTTGTTTGGCGATTCGAAACGCATGAATCTTGCGTATTTGCATAGAATGAAGAGTTTCTGTTCTCATAATACGAGCTGGAACTAGTACAGCGAGCGCAAAACTCAATCGGTCGATTTTGTTATAAAGCGACTTTGCGTTCGTTTGGGGCTTGTTTGGCGGCTATAAAACCATGAATCTTTCGTATTTGTATAGAATAAAGAGTTTTTGATCTTATAATACGAGCTGGAACTCCTACAGCGATCGCAAAACTCAATCGTTCGATTTCGTTCTAAAGCGACTTTGCATTCGTTTCCAGCTTGTTTGGGGGCTTGAAACGCATGAATCATGCGTATTTGCATAGAATGAAGAATTTCTGATATCATAAGACGAGATAGAACGCCTGCTGTGAGCGTAAAACACAAATGATCGATTCGGTTATTAATGGACTCTGCATTCGTTTGCGGCATGTTTGGCTGCTCGAAACGCATGAATCTTGCGTATTTGCATAGAATGAAGTGTTTTTGATCTCATAATACGAGCTGGAACTCGTACAGCGAGCAAAAAACTCAATCGGTCGATTTCGTTATAAAGCGACTTTGCGTTCGTTTGGGGCTTGTTTGGCGACTATAAACGCATGAATCTTTCGTATTTGTATAGAATGAAGAGTTTTTGATCTTATCATTCGAGCTCGAACTCGTAGAACGAACGAAAAACTCAATCGTTCGATTTCGTTATCAAGCGAATTTGCATCCGTTTGGGGCTCGTTTGGCGGCTCGAAACGCATGAATCTTGCGTATTTGCATAGAATGAAGTGTTTTTCATCTCATAATACGAGCTGGAACTCGTACAGCGAGCGCAAAACTCAATAGTTCGATTTCGTTATAAAGCGAATCTGCGTTCGTTTGGGGCATGTTTGGCTGCTCGAAACGCATGAATCTTGCGTACTTGCATAGAATGAAGAATTTCTGATCTGATAATACGAGCTGGAACTCCTTCAGCGAGCGCTAAACTCAATCGTTCGATTTCGTTAAAAATGGACTTTGCATTCGTTTGAGGTTTGCTTAGCTGCTCGAAATGCATTTGTCTTGCGTATTTGCATAGAATGAAGTGTTTTTGATCTCATAATTCGAGCTGGAACCCCTGCTGCGAGCGTAAACCTTAATTGTTTGATTTCGTTATAAAGCGACTTTGCATTCGTTTGGGGCTTGTTTGGCGGCTCGAAACGCATGAATCTTGCGTATTTGCATAGAATGAAGAGTTTCTGATCTGATAATACGAGCTGGAACTCCTACAGCGAGCGCAAAACTCAATCGTTCTGTTGTACCCCGGCTGGCATGGTAAGATATTATTTCGGGACACCGGTTGCGAGATAATCAAGGTACGCAACGGCACGCGTCGAGCGTACATCGAGCGTCGAGCGCGTCACCGGACACCGCTGACGCAGCACTTAGGCCACCGCGAGTGACTCGGTAACTGGAGCATCGGCTCGGGTACCGAGGCAATCATTACAAAAAGATATTGCGAAATATAAAATATGCTCCAAATCTCGCCCGCAGAAAAGCGAGGATTTGGAAAGATATCTGTTTATAAGAATAAAGTAAACCATAAACTTGCGCTAGATATTAAGCTGACATACGTGCTCTCGATGAGTATATAGAGGATCGAGAGCAGGTACTCGGCAGTCTGATCAGAACTCAGGATACGGTACGGTTGATTACAATACACTATATTTCATAACCGAGATAAATGTGATTAGCGAGTGGCTCGCTACGGGGTGTACCGAGATTGGTAAATATTCAAGAACCTAATAAAGACCTTTTTATTAAATTGTGCATTCATTCTCTTGGGTTCTAACCCTTTACTGGAAATATCCCGAACATTCGAGCTCACGGCTCAGGCTCAGAACCCGGAGTAGCTAACCGAGTTTCTGCGGCACAACAGTTCGATTTCGTTATAAAGCGACTTTGCATTCGATTGGGGCTTGTTTGGCGGTTCGAAACGCATGAATCTTGCGTATTTGCATAGTATGAAGAGTTTCTGATCTCAAAATACGAGCTGGAACTAGTACAGCGAGCCCAAAACTCAATCGTTCGATTTCGTTATAAAGCGACTTTGCGTTCGTTTGGGACTAGTTTGGGGGCTCTAAACGCATGAACCTTGCGTATTTGCATAGAATGGAGAGTTTTTGATCTTATAATACGAGCTCGAACTCGTAGAACGAACGAAAAACTTAATCGTTCGATTTCGTTATAAAGCGACTTTGCATTCGATTGGGGCTTGTTTGGCGGTTCGAAACGCATGAATCTTGCGTATTTGCATAGAATGAAGAGTTTCTGATCTCAAAATACGAGCTGGAACTAGTACAGCGAGCGCAAAACTCAATCGTTCGATTTCGTTATAAAGCGACTTTGCGTTCGTTTGGGGCTTGTTTGGCGGCTCGAAACCCATGAATCTTGCGTATTTGCATAGAATGAAGAGTTTGTGATCTGATAATACGAGCTGGAACTCCTACAGCGAGCGCAAAACTCAATCGTTCGATTTCGTTCTAAAGCGACTTTGCACTCGATTGGGGCTTGTTTGGAAGTTCCAAACGCATGAATCTTGCGTATTTGCATAGAATGATGAGTTTTTGATCTTATAATACGAGCTCGAACTCGTACAACGAGCGAAAAATTCAATCGTTCGATTTCGTTATAAAGCGACTTAGCATCCGTTTGGGGCTTGTTTGGCCGCTCGAAACGCATGAATCTTGCGTATTTGCATATAATGACGAGTTTCTGATCTGATAATACGAGCTGGAACTCCTACAGCGAGCGCAAAACTCAATCGTTCGATTTCGTTCTAAAGCGACTTTGCACTCGATTGGGGCTTGTTTGGCAGTTCGAAACGCATGAATCTTGCTTATTTGCATAGAATGAAGAGTTTCTGATCTCATAATACGAGCTGGAACTAGTACAGCGAGCGCAAAACTCAATCGTTCGATTTCGTTATAAAGCGACTTTGCGTTCGTTTGGGGCTTGTTTGGCGGCTCGAAACGCATGAATCTTGCGTATTTGCATAGAATGAAGAGTTTCTGATCTGATAATGGGAGCTGGAACTCTTACAGCAAGCGCAAAACTCAATCGTGCAATTTCGTTAAAAATGGACTTTGCATTCGTTTGAGGTTTGCTTAGCTGCTCGAAATGCATGCGTCTTGCGTATTTGCATAGAATGAAGTGTTTTTGATCTCATAATACGAGCTGGAACCCCTGCTGCGAGCGTAAACCTTAATTGTTTGATTTCGTTATAAAGCGACTTTGCATTCGTTTGGGACTTGTTTGGCGGCTCGAAACGCATGAATCTTGCGTATTTGTATAGAATGAAGTATTTTTCATCTCATAATACGAGCTGGAACTCGTACAGCGAGCGCAAAACTCAATCGTTCGATTTCGTTATAAAGCGACTCTGCGTTCGTTTATGGCATGTTTGGCTGCTCGAAACGCATGAATCTTGCGTATTTACATAGAATAAAGAGTTTTTGATCTTATAATACGAGCTCGAACTCGTACAACGAGCGAAAAACTCAATCGTTCGATTTCGTTATCAAGCGACTTTCCATTCGATTGGGGCTTGTTTGGCAGTTCGAAACGCATGAATCTTGCTTATTTGCATAGAATGAAGAGTTTCTGATCTCATAATACGAGCTGGAACTAGTACAGCGAGCCCAAAACTCAATCGTTCGATTTCGTTATAAAGCGACTTTGCGTTCGTTTGGGGCTAGTTTGGGGGCTCTAAACGCATGAACCTTGCGTATTTGCATAGAATGAAGAGTTTTTGATCTTATAATACGAGCTCGAACTCGTAGAACGAACGAAAAACTCAATCGTTCGATTTCGTTATAAAGCGAATTTGCATCCGTTTGGGGCTTCTTTGGCGGCTCGAACCGCATGAGTCTTGCATATTTACATAGAATGAAGTGTTTTAGATCTTATAATACGAGCTGGAACCCCTGCTGCGTGCGTAAACCTCAAATGTTTGATTTCGTTGCAAAGCGACTTTGCATTCGTTTGGGGCTTGTTTGGCGTCTCGAAACGCATGAATCTTGCGTATTTGCATCGAATAAAGAGTTTCTGATCTGGTCATAATACGAGCTGGAACTCCTTCAGCGAGGGCAAAACTCAATCGTTCGATTTCGTTCTAAAGCGACTTTGCACTCGATTGGGGCTTGTTTGGCGATTCCAAACGCATTAATCTTGCGTATTTGCATATAATGAAGAGTTTTTGATCTTATAATACGAGCTCGAACTCGTCCAACGAGCGAAAAACTCAATCGTTCGATTTCGTTATAAAGCGACTTTCCATTCGATTGGGGCTTGTTTGGCGGTTCGAAACGCATGAATCTTGCTTATTTGCATATAATGAAGAGTTTCTGATCTCATAATACGAGCTGGAACTAGTACAGGACTCTGCATTCGTTTGGGGCATGTTTGGCTGCTCGAAACGCATGAATCTTGCGTATTTGCATAGAATGAAGTGTTTTTGATCTCATAATACGAGCTGGAACTCGTACAGCGAGCAAAAAACTCAATCGTTCGATTTCGTTATAAAGCGACTTTGCGTTTGTTTGGGGCTTGTTTGGCGACTATAAACGCATGAATCTTTCGTATTTGTATAGAATGAAGAGTTTTTGATCTTATCATTCGAGCTCGAACTCGTAGAACGAACGAAAAACTCAATCGTTCGATTTCGTTATCAAGCGAATTTGCATCCGTTTGGGGCTCGTTTGGCGGCTCGAAACGCATGAATCTTGCGTATTTGCATAGAATGAAGTGTTTTTCATCTCATAATACGAGCTGGAACTCGTACAGCGAGCGCAAAACTCAATAGTTCGATTTCGTTATAAAGCGACTCTGCGTTCGTTTGGGGCATGTTTGGCTGCTCGAAACGCATGAATCTTGCGTATTTGCATAGAATGAAGAGTTTCTGATCTGATAATACGAGCTGGAACTAGTACAGCGAGCCCAAAACTCAATCGTTCGATTTCGTTATAATTCGACTTTGCGTTCGTTTGGGGCTAGTTTGGGGGCTCTAAACGCATGAACCTTGCGTATTTGCATAGAATGAAGAGTTTTTGATCTTATAATACGAGCTCGAACTCGTAGAACGAACGAAAAACTCAATCGTTCGATTTCGTTCTAAAGCGACTTTGCACTCGATTGGGGCTTGTTTGGCGATTCCAAACGCATGAATCTTGCGTATTTGCATGGAATGAAGAGTTTTTGATCTCATAATACGAGCTGGAACTCGTACAGCGAGCAAAGAACTCAATCGTTCGATTTCGTTATAAAGCGACTTTGCGTTCGTTTGGGGCTGGTTTGGCGACTATAAACGCATGAATCTTTCGTATTTGTATAGAATGAAGAGTTTTTGATTTTATAATACGAGCTGGAACTCCTACAGCGATCGCAAAACTCAATCGTTTGATTTCGTTATAAAGCGACTTTGCGTTTGTTTGGGGCTAGTTTGGGGGCTCTAAACGCATGAACCTTGCGTATTTGCATAGAATGGAGAGTTTTTGATCTTATAATACGAGCTCGAACTCGTAGAACGAACGAAAAACTCAATCGTTCGATTTCGTTATAAAGCGAATTTGCATCCGTTTGGGGCTTCTTTGGCGGCTCGAAACGCATGAATCTTGCGTATTTGCATAGAATGAAGAGTTTCTGATCTGATAATACGAGCTGGAACTCCTACAGCGAGCGCAAAACTCAATCGATCGATTTCGTTATAAAGCGACTTTGCGTTCGTTTGGGGCTAGTTTGGTGGCTCTAAACGCATGAATCTTGCGTATTTGCATAGAATGAAGAGTTTTTGATCTTATAATACGAGCTCGAACTCGTACAACGAGCGAAAAACTCAATCGTTCGATTTCGTTATCAAGCGACTTTCCATTCGATTGGGGCTTGTTTGGCAGTTCGAAACGCATGAATCTTGCTTATTTGCATAGAATGAAGAGTTTCTGATCTCATAATACGAGCTGGAACTCGTACAGCGAGCAAAGAACTCAATCGTTCGATTTCGTTATAAAGCGACTTTGCGTTCGTTTGGGGCTGGTTTGGCGACTATAAACGCATGAATCTTTCGTATTTGTATAGAATGAAGAGTTTTTGATTTTATAATACGAGCTGGAACTCCTACAGCGATCGCAAAACTCAATCGTTTGATTTCGTTATAAAGCGACTTTGCGTTTGTTTGGGGCTAGTTTGGGGGCTCTAAACGCATGAACCTTGCGTATTTGCATAGAATGGAGAGTTTTTGATCTTATAATACGAGCTCGAACTCGTAGAACGAACGAAAAACTCAATCGTTCGATTTCGTTATAAAGCGAATTTGCATCCGTTTGGGGCTTCTTTGGCGGCTCGAAACGCATGAATCTTGCGTATTTGCATAGAATGAAGAGTTTCTGATCTGATAATACGAGCTGGAACTCCTACAGCGAGCGCAAAACTCAATCGATCGATTTCGTTATAAAGCGACTTTGCGTTCGTTTGGGGCTAGTTTGGTGGCTCTAAACGCATGAATCTTGCGTATTTGCATAGAATGAAGAGTTTTTGATCTTATAATACGAGCTCGAACTCGTACAACGAGCGAAAAACTCAATCGTTCGATTTCGTTATCAAGCGACTTTCCATTCGATTGGGGCTTGTTTGGCAGTTCGAAACGCATGAATCTTGCTTATTTGCATAGAATGAAGAGTTTCTGATCTCATAATACGAGCTGGAACTAGTACAGCGAGCCCAAAACTCAATCGTTCGATTTCGTTATAAAGCGACTTTGCGTTCGTTTGGGGCTAGTTTGGGGGCTCTAAACGCATGAACCTTGCGTATTTGCATAGAATGAAGAGTTTTTGATCTTATAATACGAGCTAGAACTCGTAGAACGAACGAAAAACTCAATCGTTCGATTTCGTTATAAAGCGAATTTGCATCTGTTTGGGGCTTCTTTGGCGGCTCGAAACGCATGAATCTTGCGTATTTGCATAGAATGATGAGTTTTTGATCTTATAATACGAGCTCGAACTCGTACAACGAGCGAAAAATTCAATCGTTCGATTTCGTTGTAAAGCGACTTTGCATTCGATTGGGGCTTGTTTGGCGGTTCGAAACGCATGAATCTTGCGTATTTGCATAGAATGAAGAGTTTCTGATCTCAAATTACGAGCTGGAACTAGTACAGTGAGCGCAAAACTCAATCGTTCGATTTCGTTATAAAGCGACTTTGCGTTCGTTTGGGGCTTGTTTGGCGGCTCGAAACGCATGAATCTTGCGTATTTGCATAGAATGAAGAGTTTCTGATCTGATAATGGGAGCTGGAACTCTTACAGCAAGCGCAAAAGTCAATCGTGCAATTTCGTTAAAAATGGACTTTGCATTCGTTTGAGGTTTGCTTAGCTGCTCGAAATGCATTTGTCTTGCGTATTTGCATAGAATGAAGGGTTTTTGATCTCATAATTCGAGCTGGAACCCCTGCTGCGAGCGTAAACCTTAATTGTTTGATTTCGTTATAGAGCGACTTTGCGTTTGTTTGGGGCTCGTTTGGGGGCTCTAAACGCATGAATCTTGCGTATTTGCATAGAATGAAGAGTTTCTGATCTCATAATACGAGCTGAAACTCCTACAGCGAGCGCAAAACTCAATCGTTCGATTTCGTTATAAAGCGACTCTGCGTTCGTTTGGGGCATGTTTGGCTGCTCGAAACGCATGAATCTTGCTTATTTGCATAGAATGAAGAGTTTTTGATCTTATAATACGAGCTGGAACTCCTACAGCGAGCGCAAAACTCAATCGTTCGATTTCGTTCTAAAGCGACTTTGCACTCGATTGGGGCTTGTTTGGCGATTCCAAACGCATGAATCTTGCGTATTTGCATGGAATGAAGAGTTTTTGATCTCATAATACGAGCTGGAACTCGTACAGCGAGCAAAGAACTCAATCGTTCGATTTCGTTATAAAGCGACTTTGCGTTCGTTTGGGGCTGGTTTGGCGACTATAAACGCATGAATCTTTCGTATTTGTATAGAATGAAGAGTTTTTGATTTTATAATACGAGCTGGAACTCCTACAGCGATCGCAAAACTCAATCGTTTGATTTCGTTATAAAGCGACTTTGCGTTTGTTTGGGGCTAGTTTGGGGGCTCTAAACGCATGAACCTTGCGTATTTGCATAGAATGGAGAGTTTTTGATCTTATAATACGAGCTCGAACTCGTAGAACGAACGAAAAACTCAATCGTTCGATTTCGTTATAAAGCGAATTTGCATCCGTTTGGGGCTTCTTTGGCGGCTCGAAACGCATGAATCTTGCGTATTTGCATAGAATGAAGAGTTTCTGATCTGATAATACGAGCTGGAACTCCTACAGCGAGCGCAAAACTCAATCGATCGATTTCGTTATAAAGCGACTTTGCGTTCGTTTGGGGCTAGTTTGGTGGCTCTAAACGCATGAATCTTGCGTATTTGCATAGAATGAAGAGTTTTTGATCTTATAATACGAGCTCGAACTCGTACAACGAGCGAAAAACTCAATCGTTCGATTTCGTTATCAAGCGACTTTCCATTCGATTGGGGCTTGTTTGGCAGTTCGAAACGCATGAATCTTGCTTATTTGCATAGAATGAAGAGTTTCTGATCTCATAATACGAGCTGGAACTCGTACAGCGAGCAAAGAACTCAATCGTTCGATTTCGTTATAAAGCGACTTTGCGTTCGTTTGGGGCTGGTTTGGCGACTATAAACGCATGAATCTTTCGTATTTGTATAGAATGAAGAGTTTTTGATTTTATAATACGAGCTGGAACTCCTACAGCGATCGCAAAACTCAATCGTTTGATTTCGTTATAAAGCGACTTTGCGTTTGTTTGGGGCTAGTTTGGGGGCTCTAAACGCATGAACCTTGCGTATTTGCATAGAATGGAGAGTTTTTGATCTTATAATACGAGCTCGAACTCGTAGAACGAACGAAAAACTCAATCGTTCGATTTCGTTATAAAGCGAATTTGCATCCGTTTGGGGCTTCTTTGGCGGCTCGAAACGCATGAATCTTGCGTATTTGCATAGAATGAAGAGTTTCTGATCTGATAATACGAGCTGGAACTCCTACAGCGAGCGCAAAACTCAATCGATCGATTTCGTTATAAAGCGACTTTGCGTTCGTTTGGGGCTAGTTTGGTGGCTCTAAACGCATGAATCTTGCGTATTTGCATAGAATGAAGAGTTTTTGATCTTATAATACGAGCTCGAACTCGTACAACGAGCGAAAAACTCAATCGTTCGATTTCGTTATCAAGCGACTTTCCATTCGATTGGGGCTTGTTTGGCAGTTCGAAACGCATGAATCTTGCTTATTTGCATAGAATGAAGAGTTTCTGATCTCATAATACGAGCTGGAACTAGTACAGCGAGCCCAAAACTCAATCGTTCGATTTCGTTATAAAGCGACTTTGCGTTCGTTTGGGGCTAGTTTGGGGGCTCTAAACGCATGAACCTTGCGTATTTGCATAGAATGAAGAGTTTTTGATCTTATAATACGAGCTAGAACTCGTAGAACGAACGAAAAACTCAATCGTTCGATTTCGTTATAAAGCGAATTTGCATCCGTTTGGGGCTTCTTTGGCGGCTCGAAACGCATGAATCTTGCGTATTTGCATAGAATGATGAGTTTTTGATCTTATAATACGAGCTCGAACTCGTACAACGAGCGAAAAATTCAATCGTTCGATTTCGTTGTAAAGCGACTTTGCATTCGATTGGGGCTTGTTTGGCGGTTCGAAACGCATGAATCTTGCGTATTTGCATAGAATGAAGAGTTTCTGATCTCAAATTACGAGCTGGAACTAGTACAGTGAGCGCAAAACTCAATCGTTCGATTTCGTTATAAAGCGACTTTGCGTTCGTTTGGGGCTTGTTTGGCGGCTCGAAACGCATGAATCTTGCGTATTTGCATAGAATGAAGAGTTTCTGATCTGATAATGGGAGCTGGAACTCTTACAGCAAGCGCAAAAGTCAATCGTGCAATTTCGTTAAAAATGGACTTTGCATTCGTTTGAGGTTTGCTTAGCTGCTCGAAATGCATTTGTCTTGCGTATTTGCATAGAATGAAGGGTTTTTGATCTCATAATTCGAGCTGGAACCCCTGCTGCGAGCGTAAACCTTAATTGTTTGATTTCGTTATAGAGCGACTTTGCGTTTGTTTGGGGCTCGTTTGGGGGCTCTAAACGCATGAATCTTGCGTATTTGCATAGAATGAAGAGTTTCTGATCTCATAATACGAGCTGAAACTCCTACAGCGAGCGCAAAACTCAATCGTTCGATTTCGTTATAAAGCGACTCTGCGTTCGTTTGGGGCATGTTTGGCTGCTCGAAACGCATGAATCTTGCTTATTTGCATAGAATGAAGAGTTTTTGATCTTATAATACGAGCTGGAACTCCTACAGCGAGCGCAAAACTCAATCGTTCGATTTCGTTCTAAAGCGACTTTGCACTCGATTGGGGCTTGTTTGGCGATTCCAAACGCATGAATCTTGCGTATTTGCATGGAATGAAGAGTTTTTGATCTCATAATACGAGCTGGAACTCGTACAGCGAGCAAAGAACTCAATCGTTCGATTTCGTTATAAAGCGACTTTGCGTTCGTTTGGGGCTGGTTTGGCGACTATAAACGCATGAATCTTTCGTATTTGTATAGAATGAAGAGTTTTTGATTTTATAATACGAGCTGGAACTCCTACAGCGATCGCAAAACTCAATCGTTTGATTTCGTTATAAAGCGACTTTGCGTTTGTTTGGGGCTAGTTTGGGGGCTCTAAACGCATGAACCTTGCGTATTTGCATAGAATGGAGAGTTTTTGATCTTATAATACGAGCTCGAACTCGTAGAACGAACGAAAAACTCAATCGTTCGATTTCGTTATAAAGCGAATTTGCATCCGTTTGGGGCTTCTTTGGCGGCTCGAAACGCATGAATCTTGCGTATTTGCATAGAATGAAGAGTTTCTGATCTGATAATACGAGCTGGAACTCCTACAGCGAGCGCAAAACTCAATCGATCGATTTCGTTATAAAGCGACTTTGCGTTCGTTTGGGGCTAGTTTGGTGGCTCTAAACGCATGAATCTTGCGTATTTGCATAGAATGAAGAGTTTTTGATCTTATAATACGAGCTCGAACTCGTACAACGAGCGAAAAACTCAATCGTTCGATTTCGTTATCAAGCGACTTTCCATTCGATTGGGGCTTGTTTGGCAGTTCGAAACGCATGAATCTTGCTTATTTGCATAGAATGAAGAGTTTCTGATCTCATAATACGAGCTGGAACTCGTACAGCGAGCAAAGAACTCAATCGTTCGATTTCGTTATAAAGCGACTTTGCGTTCGTTTGGGGCTGGTTTGGCGACTATAAACGCATGAATCTTTCGTATTTGTATAGAATGAAGAGTTTTTGATTTTATAATACGAGCTGGAACTCCTACAGCGATCGCAAAACTCAATCGTTTGATTTCGTTATAAAGCGACTTTGCGTTTGTTTGGGGCTAGTTTGGGGGCTCTAAACGCATGAACCTTGCGTATTTGCATAGAATGGAGAGTTTTTGATCTTATAATACGAGCTCGAACTCGTAGAACGAACGAAAAACTCAATCGTTCGATTTCGTTATAAAGCGAATTTGCATCCGTTTGGGGCTTCTTTGGCGGCTCGAAACGCATGAATCTTGCGTATTTGCATAGAATGAAGAGTTTCTGATCTGATAATACGAGCTGGAACTCCTACAGCGAGCGCAAAACTCAATCGATCGATTTCGTTATAAAGCGACTTTGCGTTCGTTTGGGGCTAGTTTGGTGGCTCAAAACGCATGAATCTTGCGTATTTGCATAGAATGAAGAGTTTTTGATCTTATAATACGAGCTCGAACTCGTACAACGAGCGAAAAACTCAATCGTTCGATTTCGTTATCAAGCGACTTTCCATTCGATTGGGGCTTGTTTGGCAGTTCGAAACGCATGAATCTTGCTTATTTGCATAGAATGAAGAGTTTCTGATCTCATAATACGAGCTGGAACTAGTACAGCGAGCCCAAAACTCAATCGTTCGATTTCGTTATAAAGCGACTTTGCGTTCGTTTGGGGCTAGTTTGGGGGCTCTAAACGCATGAACCTTGCGTATTTGCATAGAATGAAGAGTTTTTGATCTTATAATACGAGCTAGAACTCGTAGAACGAACGAAAAACTCAATCGTTCGATTTCGTTATAAAGCGAATTTGCATCCGTTTGGGGCTTCTTTGGCGGCTCGAAACGCATGAATCTTGCGTATTTGCATAGAATGATGAGTTTTTGATCTTATAATACGAGCTCGAACTCGTACAACGAGCGAAAAATTCAATCGTTCGATTTCGTTGTAAAGCGACTTTGCATTCGATTGGGGCTTGTTTGGCGGTTCGAAACGCATGAATCTTGCGTATTTGCATAGAATGAAGAGTTTCTGATCTCAAATTACGAGCTGGAACTAGTACAGTGAGCGCAAAACTCAATCGTTCGATTTCGTTATAAAGCGACTTTGCGTTCGTTTGGGGCTTGTTTGGCGGCTCGAAACGCATGAATCTTGCGTATTTGCATAGAATGAAGAGTTTCTGATCTGATAATGGGAGCTGGAACTCTTACAGCAAGCGCAAAAGTCAATCGTGCAATTTCGTTAAAAATGGACTTTGCATTCGTTTGAGGTTTGCTTAGCTGCTCGAAATGCATTTGTCTTGCGTATTTGCATAGAATGAAGGGTTTTTGATCTCATAATTCGAGCTGGAACCCCTGCTGCGAGCGTAAACCTTAATTGTTTGATTTCGTTATAGAGCGACTTTGCGTTTGTTTGGGGCTCGTTTGGGGGCTCTAAACGCATGAATCTTGCGTATTTGCATAGAATGAAGAGTTTCTGATCTCATAATACGAGCTGAAACTCCTACAGCGAGCGCAAAACTCAATCGTTCGATTTCGTTATAAAGCGACTCTGCGTTCGTTTGGGGCATGTTTGGCTGCTCGAAACGCATGAATCTTGCTTATTTGCATAGAATGAAGAGTTTTTGATCTTATAATACGAGCTGGAACTCCTACAGCGAGCGCAAAACTCAATCGTTCGATTTCGTTATAAAGCGACTTTGCGTTCGTTTGGGGCTAGTTTGGTGGCTCTAAACGCATGAACCTTGCGTATTTGCATGGAATGAAGAGTTTTTGATCTTATAATTCGAGCGCGAACTCGTAGAACGAACGAAAAACTCAATCGTTCGATTTCGTTATCAAGCGACTTTCCATTCGATTGGGGCTTGTTTGGCAGTTCGAAACGCATGAATCTTGCTTATTTGCATAGAATGAAGAGTTTCTGATCTCATAATACGAGCTGGAACTAGTACAGCGAGCCCAAAACTCAATCGTTCGATTTCGTTATAAAGCGACTTTGCGTTCGTTTGGGGCTTGTTTGGCGGCTCGAAACGCATGAATCTTGCGTATTTGCATAGAATGATGAGTTTTTGATCTTATAATACGATCTCGAACTCGTACAACGAGCGAAAAATTCAATCGTTCGATTTCGTTATAAAGCGACTTTGCATTCGATTGGGGCTAGTTTGGTGGCTCTAAACGCATGAATCTTGCGTATTTGCATAGAATGAAGAGTTTTTGATCTTATAATACGAGCTCGAACTCGTACAACGAGCGAAAAATTCAATCGTTCGATTTCGTTGTAAAGCGACTTTGCATTCGATTGGGGCTTGTTTGGCGGTTCGAAACGCATGAATCTTGCGTATTTGCATAGAATGAAGAGTTTCTGATCTCAAAATACGAGCTGGAACTAGTACAGCGAGCGCAAAACTCAATCGTTCGATTTCGTTATAAAGCGACTTTGCATTCGATTGGGGCTTGTTAGGCGGTTCGAAACGCATGAATCTTTCGTATTTATATAGAATGAAGAGTTTTTGATCTTATAATACGAGCTGGAACTCCTACAGCTAGCGCGAAACTCAATCGTTCGATTTCGTTATAAAGCGACTTTGCGTTCGATTGGGGCTTGTTTGGCGGCTATAAACGCATGAATCTTTCGTATTTGTATAGAATGAAGAGTTTTTGATCTTATAATTCGAGCTCGAACTCGTAGAACGAACGAAAAACTCAATCGTTCGATTTCGTTCTAAAGCGACTTTGCACTCGATTGGGGCTTGTTTGGCGATTCCAAACGCATGAATCTTGCGTATTTGCATAGAATGAAGAGTTTTTGATGTTATAATACGAGCTCGAACTCGTCCAACGAGCGAAAAACTCAATCGTTCGATTTCGTTATAAAGCGACTTTCCATTCGATTGGGGCTGGTTTGGCGGTTCGAAACGCATGAATCTTGCTTATTTGCATATAATGAAGAGTTTCTGATCTCATAATACGAGCTGGAACTAGTACAGGACTCTGCATTCGTTTGGGGCTCGTTTGGCGGCTCGAAACGCATGAATCTTGCGTATTTGCATAGAATGAAGTGTTTTTCATCTCATAATACGAGCTGGAACTCGCACAGCGAGCGCAAAACTCAATAGTTCGATTTCGTTATAAAGCGAATCTGCGTTCGTTTGGGGCATGTTTGGCTGCTCGAAACGCATGAATCTTGCGTACGTGCATAGAATGAAGAATTTCTGATCTGATAATACGAGCTGGAACTCCTACAGCGAGCGCAAAACTCAATCGTTCGATTTCGTTCTAAAGCGACTTTGCACTCGATTGGGGCTTGTTTGGAAGTTCCAAACGCATGAATCTTGCGTATTTGCATAGAATGATGAGTTTTTGATCTTATAATACGAGCGCGAACTCGTACAACGAGCGAAAAATTCAATCGTTCGATTTCGTTATAAAGCAACTTTCCATTCGTTTGGGGCTTGTTTGGGTGCTCGAAACGCATGAATCATGCGTATTTGCATAGAATGAAGAGTTTCTGATATCATAAGACGAGCTGGAACGCCTGCTGCGAGCGTAAAACACAAATGATCGATTTGGTTATTAATGGACTCTGCATTCATTTGGGGCATGTTTGGCAGCTCGAAACGCATGAATCTTGCGAATTTGCATAGAATGAAGTGTTTTTCATCTCATAATACGAGCTGGAACTCGTACAGCGAGCGCAAAACTCAATAGTTCGATTTCGTTATAAAGCGACTCTGCGTTCGTTTGGGGCATGTTTGGCTGCTCGAAACGCATGAATCTTGCGTATTTGCATAGAATGAAGAGTTTCTGATCTGATAATACGAGCTGGAACTCCTACAGCGAGTGCTAAACTCAATCGTTCGATTTCGTTCTAAAGCGACTTTGCACTCGATTGGGGCTTGTTTGGGTGCTCTAAACGCATGAACCTTGCGTATTTGCATAGAATGGAGAGTTTTTGATCTTATAATACGAGCTCGAACTCGTAGAACGAACGCAAAACTTAATCGTTCGATTTCGTTATAAAGCGACTTTGCATTCGATTGGGGCTTGTTTGGCGGTTCGAAACGCATGAATCTTGCGTATTTGCATAGTATGAAGAGTTTCTGATCTCAAAATACGAGCTGGAACTAGTACAGCTAGCCCAAAACTCAATCGTTCGATTTCGTTATAAAGCGACTTTGCGTTCGTTTGGGGCTAGTTTGTGGGCTCTAAACGCATGAATCTTGCGTATTTGCATAGAATGAAGAGTTTCTGATCTCATAATACGAGCGCGAACTCGTAGAACGAACGAAAAACTCAATCGTTCGATTTCGTTATCAAGCGACTTTCCATTCGATTGGGGCTTGTTTGGCAGTTCGAAACGCATGAATCTTGCTTATTTGCATAGAATGAAGAGTTTCTGATCTCATAATACGAGCTGGAACTAGTACAGCGAGCCCAAAACTCAATCGTTCGATTTCGTTATAAAGCGACTTTGCGTTCGTTTGCGGCTAGTTTGGGGGCTCTAAACGCATGAACCTTGCGTATTTGCATAGAATGAAGAGTTTTTGATCTTATAATACGAGCTCGAACTCGTAGAACGAACGAAAAACTCAATCGTTCGATTTCGTTATAAAGCGAATTTGCATCCGTTTGGGGCTTCTTTGGCGGCTCGAAACGCATGAATCTTGCGTATTTGCATAGAATGAAGAGTTTCTGATCTGATAATACGAGCTGGAACTCCTACAGCGAGCGCAAAACTCAATCGTTCGATTTCGTTATAAAGCGACTTTGCGTTCGTTTGGGGCTAGTTTGGTGGCTCTAAACGCATGAATCTTGCGTACTTGCATAGAATGAAGAGTTTCTGATCTCAAAATACGAGCTGGAACTAGTACAGCGAGCGCAAAACTCAATCGTTCGATTTCGTTATAAAGCGACTTTGCATTCGATTGGGGCTTGTTTGGCGGTTCGAAACGCATGAATCTTTCGTATTTATATAGAATGAAGAGTTTTTGATCTTATAATCCGAGCTGGAACTCCTACAGCTAGCGCAAAACTCAATCGTTCGATTTCGTTATAAAGCGACTTTCCATTCGATTGGGGCTTGTTTGGCGGTTCGAAACGCATGAATCTTGCTTATTTGCATATAATGAAGAGTTTCTGATCTCATAATACGAGCTGGAACTAGTACAGGACTCTGCATTCCTTTGGGGCATGTTTGGCTGCTCGAAACGCATGAATCTTGCGTATTTGCATAGAATAAAGTGTTTTTGATCTCATAATACGAGCTGGAACTCGTACAGCGAGCAAAAAACTCAATCGTTCGATATCGTTATAAAGCGACTTTGCATTCGATTGGGGCTTGTTTGGCGATTCGAAACGCATGAATCTTGCGTATTTGCATAGAATACAGAGTTTCTGTTCTCATAATACGAGCTGGAACTAGTACAGCGAGCGCAAAACTCAATCGGTCGATTTTGTTATAAAGCGAATCTGCGTTCGTTTGGGGCATGTTTGGCTGCTCGAAACGCATGAATCTTGCGTACTTGCATAGAATGAAGAATTTCTGATCTGATAATACGAGCTGGAACTCCTTCAGCGAGCGCTAAACTCAATCGTTCGATTTCGTTAAAAATGGACTTTGCATTCCTTTGAGGTTTGCTTAGCTGCTCGAAATGCATTTGTCTTGCGTATTTGCATAGAATGAAGTGTTTTTGATCTCATAATTCGAGCTGCAACCCCTGCTGCGAGCGTAAACCTTAATTGTTTTATTTCGTTATAAAGCGACTTTGCATTCGTTTGGGGCTTGTTTGGCGGCTCGAAACGCATGAATCTTGCGTATTTGCATAGAATGAAGAGTTTCTGATCTGATAATACGAGCTGGAACTCCTACAGCGAGCGCAAAACTCAATCGTTCGATTTCGTTATAAAGCGACTTTGCATTCGATTGGGGCTTGTTTGGCGGTTCGAAACGCATGAATCTTGCGTATTTGCATAGTATGAAGAGTTTCTGATCTCAAAATACGAGCTGGAACTAGTACAGCGAGCCCAAAACTCAATCGTTCGATTTCGTTATAAAGCGACTTTGCGTTCGTTTGGGACTAGTTTGGGGGCTCTAAACGCATGAACCTTGCGTATTTGCATAGAATGGAGAGTTTTTGATCTTATAATACGAGCTCGAACTCGTAGAACGAACGAAAAACTTAATCGTTAGATTTCCTTATAAAGCGACTTTGCATTCGATTGGGGCTTGTTTGACGGTTCGAAACGCATGAATCTTGCGTATTTGCATAGAATGAAGAGTTTTTGATCTCAAAATACGAGCTGGAACTAGTACAGCGAGCGCAAAACTCAATCGTTCGATTTCGTTATAAAGCGACTTTGCGTTCGTTTGGGGCTTGTTTGGCGGCTCGAAACGCATGAATCTTGCGTATTTGCATAGAATGAAGAGTTTCTGATCTGATAATACGAGCTGGAACTCTTACAGCAAGCGCAAAACTCAATCGTGCAATTTCGTTAAAAATGGACTTTGCATTCGTTTGAGGTTTGCTTAGCTGCTCGAAATGCATGCGTCTTGCGTATTTGCATAGAATGAAGTGTTTTTGATCTCATAATACGAGCTGGAACCCCTGCTGCGAGCGTAAACCTTAATTGTTTGATTTCGTTATAAAGCGACTTTGCATTCGTTTGGGGCTTGTTTGGCGGCTCGAAACGCATGAATCTTGCGTATTTGTATAGAATGAAGTATTTTTCATCTCATAATACGAGCTGGAACTCGTACAGCGAGCGCAAAACTCAATCGTTCGATTTCGTTATAAAGCGAATTTGCATCCGTTTGGGGCTTCTTTGGCGGCTCGAACCGCATGAGTCTTGCATATTTACATAGAATGAAGTGTTTTAGATCTTATAATACGAGCTGGAACCCCTGCTGCGTGCGTAAACCTCAAATGTTTGATTTCGTTGCAAAGCGACTTTGCATTCGTTTGGGGCTTGTTTGGCGTCTCGAAACGCATGAATCTTGCGTATTTGCATCGAATAAAGAGTTTCTGATCTCATAATACGAGCTGGAACTCCTTCAGCGAGGGCAAAACTCAATCGTTCGATTTCGTTCTAAAGCGACTTTGCACTCGATTGGGGCTTGTTTGGCGATTTCAAACGCATGAATCTTGCGTATTTGCATAGAATGAAGAGTTTCTGTTCTCATAATACGAGCTGGAACTAGTACAGCGAGCGCAAAACTCAATCGGTCGATTTTGTTATAAAGCGACTTTGCGTTCGTTTGGGGCTTGTTTGGCGGCTATAAAAGCATGAATCTTTCGTATTTGTATAGAATAAAGAGTTTTTGATCTTATAATACGAGCTGGAACTCCTACAGCGATCGCAAAACTCAATCGTTCGATTTCGTTCTAAAGCGACTTTGCATTCGTTTCCGGCTTGTTTGGGGGCTCGAAACGCATGAATCATGCGTATTTGCATAGAATGAAGAATTTCTGATATCATAAGCCGAGATAGAACGCCTGCTGTGAGCGTAAAACACAAATGATCGATTCGGTTATTAATGGACTCTGCATTCGTTTGCGGCATGTTTGGCTGCTCGAAACGCATGAATCTTGCGTATTTGCATAGAATGAAGTGTTTTTGATCTCATAATACGAGCTGGAACTCGTACAGCGAGCAAAAAACTCAATCGTTCGATTTCGTTATAAAGCGACTTTGCATTCGTTTGGGGCTTGTTTGGCGGCTCGAAACGCATGAATCTTGCGTATTTGTATAGAATGAAGTATTTTTCATCTCATAATACGAGCTGGAACTCGTACAGCGAGCGCAAAACTCAATAGTTCGATTTCGTTATAGAGCGACTTTGCGTTCGATTGGGGCTTGTTTGGCGGTTCGAAACGCATGAATCTTGCGTATTTGCATAGAATGAAGAGTTTCTGATCTCAAAATACGAGCTGGAACTAGTACAGCGAGCGCAAAACTCAATCGTTCGATTTCGTTATAAAGCGACTTTGCGTTCGTTTGGGGCTTGTTTGGCGGCTCGAAACGCATGAATCTTCCGTATTTGCATAGAATGAAGAGTTTCTGATCTGATAATGGGAGCTGGAACTCTTACAGCAAGCGCAGAACTCAATCGTGCAATTTCGTTAAAAATGGACTTTGCATTCGTTTGAGGTTTGCTTAGCTGCTCGAAATGCATGCGTCTTGCGTATTTGCATAGAATGAAGTGTTTTTGATCTCATAATACGAGCTGGAACCCCTGCTGCGAGCGTAAACCTTAATTGTTTGATTTCGTTATAAAGCGACTTTGCATTCGTTTGGGGCTTGTTTGGCGGCTCGAAAAGCATGAATCTTGCGTATTTGTATAGAATGAAGTATTTTTCATCTCATAATACGAGCTGGAACTCGTACAGCGAGCGCAAAACTCAATAGTTCGATTTCGTTATAGAGCGACTTTGCGTTCGTTTGGGGCTAGTTTGGGGGCTCTAAACGCATGAATCTTGCGTATTTGCATAGAATGAAGAGTTTCTGATCTCATAATACGAGCTGAAACTCCTACAGCGAGCGCAAAACTCAATCGTTCGATTTCGTTATAAAGCGACTCTGCGTTCGTTTATGGCATGTTTGGCTGCTCGAAACGCATGAATCTTGCGTATTTACATAGAATAAAGAGTTTTTGATCTTATAATACGAGCTCGAACTCGTACAACGAGCGAAAAACTCAATCGTTCGATTTCGTTATCAAGCGACTTTCCATTCGATTGGGGCTTGTTTGGCAGTTCGAAACGCATGAATCTTGCTTATTTGCATAGAATGAAGAGTTTCTGATCTCATAATACGAGCTGGAACTAGTACAGCGAGCCCAAAACTCAATCGTTCGATTTCGTTATAAAGCGACTTTGC
>OY294022.1:653611-724032 GCA_958510785.1 Exephanes ischioxanthus
AGCTCGTATTATAAGATCAAAAACTCTTCATTCTATGCAAATACGCAAGATTCATGCGTTTGGAATCGCCAAACAAGCCCCAATCGAGTGCAAAGTCGCTTTAGAACGAAATCGAACGATTGAGTTTTGCCCTCGCTGTAGGAGTTCCAGCTCGTATTATGAGATCAGAAACTCTTTATTCGATGCAAATACGCAAGATTCATGCGTTTCGAGCCGCCAAACAAGCCCCAAACGAATGCAAAGTCGCTTTGCAACGAAATCAAACATTTGAGGTTTACGCACGCAGCAGGGGTTCCAGCTCGTATTATAAGATCTACAACACTTCATTCTATGTAAATATGCAAGACTCATGCGGTTCGAGCCGCCAAAGAAGCCCCAAACGGATGCAAATTCGCTTTATAACGAAATCGAACGATTGAGTTTTGGGCTCGCTGTACTAGTTCCAGCTCGTATTATGAGATCAGAAACTCTTCATTCTATGCAAATAAGCAAGATTCATGCGTTTCGAACTGCCAAACAAGCCCCAATCGAATGGAAAGTCGCTTTAGAATGAAATCGAACGATTGAGTTTTGCGCTCGCTGTAGGAGTTCCAGCTCGTATTATCAGATCAGAAACTCTTCATTCTATGCAAATACGCAAGATTCATGCGTTTCGAGCAGCCAAACATGCCCCAAACGAACGCAGAGTCGCTTTATAACGAAATCGAACTATTGAGTTTTGCGCTCGCTGTACGAGTTCCAGCTCGTATTATGAGATGAAAAACACTTCATTCTATGCAAATACGCAAGATTCATGCGTTTCGAGCCGCCAAACGAGCCCCAAACGGATGCAAATTCGCTTGATAACGAAATCGAACGATTGAGTTTTTCGTTCGTTCTACGAGTTCGAGCTCGAATGATAAGATCAAAAACTCTTCATTCTATACAAATACGAAAGATTCATGCGTTTATAGTCGCCAAACAAGCCCCAAACGAACGCAAAGTCGCTTTATAACGAAATCGACCGATTGAGTTATGCGCTCGCTGTACTAGTTCCAGCTCGTATTATGAGAACAGAAACTCTTCATTCTATGCAAATACGCAAGATTCATGCGTTTCGAATCGCCAAACAAGCCCCAATCGAATGCAAAGTCGCTTTATATCGAAATCGAACGATTGAGTTTTTTGCTCGCTGTACGAGTTCCAGCTCGTATTATGAGATCAAAAACACTTCATTCTATGCAAATACGCAAGATTCATGCGTTTCGAGCAGCCAAACATGCCCCAAACGAATGCAGAGTCCTGTACTAGTTCCAGCTCGTATTATGAGATCAGAAACTCTTCATTATATGCAAATAAGCAAGATTCATGCGTTTCGAACTGCCAAACAAGCCCCAATCGAATGGAAAGTCGCTTGATAACGAAATCGAACGATTGAGTTTTTCGCTCGTTGTACGAGTTCGAGCTCGTATTATAAGATCAAAAACTCTTCATTCTATGTAAATACGCAAGATTCATGCGTTTCGAGCAGCCAAACATGCCATAAACGAACGCAGAGTCGCTTTATAACGAAATCGAACGATTGAGTTTTGCGCTCGCTGTAGGAGTTTCAGCTCGTATTATGAGATCAGAAACTCTTCATTCTATGCAAATACGCAAGATTCATGCGTTTAGAGCCCCCAAACTAGCCCCAAACGAACGCAAAGTCGCTCTATAACGAAATCGAACTATTGAGTTTTGCGCTCGCTGTACGAGTTCCAGCTCGTATTATGAGATGAAAAATACTTCATTCTATACAAATACTCAAGATTCATGCGTTTCGAGCCGCCAAACAAGCCCCAAACGAATGCAAAGTCGCTTTATAACGAAATCAAACAATTAAGGTTTACGCTCGCAGCAGGGGTTCCAGCTCGTATTATGAGATCAAAAACACTTCATTCTATGCAAATACGCAAGACACATGCATTTCGAGCAGCTAAGCAAACCTCAAACGAATGCAAAGTCCATTTTTAACGAAATTGCACGATTGAGTTTTGCGCTTGCTGTAAGAGTTCCAGCTCGTATTATCAGATCAGAAACTCTTCATTCTATGCAAATACGCAAGATTCATACGTTTCGAGCCGCCAAACAAGCCCCAAACGAACGCAAAGTCGCTTTATAACGAAATCGAACGATTGAGTTTTGCGCTCGCTGTACTAGTTCCAGCTCGTATTTTGAGATCAGAAACTCTTCATTCTATGCAAATACGCAAGATTCATGCGTTTCGAACCGCCAAACAAGCCCCAATCGAATGCAAAGTCGCTTTATAACGAAATCGAACGATTAAGTTTTTCGTTCGTTCTAGGAGTTCGAGCTCGTATTATAAGATCAAAAACTCTCCATTCTATGCAAATACGCAAGGTTCATGCGTTTAGAGCCCCCAAACTAGCCCCAAACGAACCCAAAGTCGCTTTATAACGAAATCGAACGATTGAGTTTTGGGCTCGCTGTACTAGTTCCAGCTCGTATTTTGAGATCAGAAACTCTTCATACTATGCAAATACGCAAGATTCATGCGTTTCGAACCGCCAAACAAGCCCCAATCGAATGCAAAGTCGCTTTATAACGAAATCGAACGATTAAGTTTTTCGTTCGTTCTACGAGTTCAAGCTCGTATTATAAGATCAAAAACTCTCCATTCTATGCAAATACGCAAGGTTCATGCGTTTAGAGCCCCCAAACTAGCCCCAAACGAACGCAAAGTCGCTTTATAACGAAATCGAACGATTGAGTTTTGGGCTCGCTGTACTAGTTCCAGCTCGTATTATCAGATCAGAAACTCTTCATTCTATGCAAATACGCAAGATTCATGCGTTTCGAGCAGCCAAACATGCCCCAAACGAACGCAGAGTCGCTTTATAACGAAATCGAACTATTGAGTTTAGCGCTCGCTGAAGGAGTTCCAGCTCGTATTATCAGATCAGAAACTCTTCATTCTATGCAAATACGCAAGATTCATGCGTTTCGAGCAGCCAAACATGCCCCAAACGAACGCAGAGTCGCTTTATAACGAAATCGAACTATTGAGTTTTGCGCTCGCTGTACGAGTTCCAGCTCGTATTATGAGATGAAAAACACTTCATTCTATGCAAATACGCAAGATTCATGCGTTTCGAGCCGCCAAACGAGCCCCAAACGGATGCAAATTCGCTTGATAACGAAAGCGAACGATTGAGTTTTTCCTTCGTTCTACGAGTTCGAGCTCGAATGATAAGATCAAAAACTCTTCATTCTATACAAATACGAAAGATTCATGCGTTTAGAGCCCCCAAACAAGCCCCAAACGAACGCAAAGTCGCTTTATAACGAAATCGACCGATTGAGTTATGCGCTCGCTGTACTAGTTCCAGCTCGTATTATGAGATCAGAAACTCTTCATTCTATGCAAATACGCAAGATTCATGCGTTTCGAATCGCCAAACAAGCCCCAATCGAATGCAAAGTCGCTTTATAACGAAATCGAACGATTGAGTTTTTTGCTCGCTGTACGAGTTCCAGCTCGTATTATGAGATCAAAAACACTTCATTCTATGCAAATACGCAAGATTCATGCGTTTCGAGCAGCCAAACATGCCCCAAACGAACGCAGAGTCGCTTTATAACGAAATCGAACTATTGAGTTTTGCGCTCGCTGTACGAGTTCCAGCTCGTATTATGAGATGAAAAACACTTCATTCTATGCAAATACGCAAGATTCATGCGTTTCGAGCCGCCAAACGAGCCCCAAACGGATGCAAATTCGCTTGATAACGAAAGCGAACGATTGAGTTTTTCCTTCGTTCTACGAGTTCGAGCTCGAATGATAAGATCAAAAACTCTTCATTCTATACAAATACGAAAGATTCATGCGTTTAGAGCCCCCAAACAAGCCCCAAACGAACGCAAAGTCGCTTTATAACGAAATCGACCGATTGAGTTATGCGCTCGCTGTACTAGTTCCAGCTCGTATTATGAGATCAGAAACTCTTCATTCTATGCAAATACGCAAGATTCATGCGTTTCGAATCGCCAAACAAGCCCCAATCGAATGCAAAGTCGCTTTATAACGAAATCGAACGATTGAGTTTTTTGCTCGCTGTACGAGTTCCAGCTCGTATTATGAGATCAAAAACACTTCATTCTATGCAAATACGCAAGATTCATGCGTTTCGAGCAGCCAAACATGCCCTAAATGAATGCAGAGTCCATTAATAACCAAATCGATCATTTGTGTTTTTCCCTCGCAGCAGGCGTTCCAGCTCGTCTTATGATATCAGAAACTCTTCATTCTATGCAAATACGCATGATTCATGCTTTTCGAGCACCCAAACAAGCCCCAAACGAATGGAAAGTCGCTTTATAACGAAATCGAACGATTGAATTTTTCGCTCGTTGTACGAGTTCGAGCTCGTATTATAAGATCAAAAACTCATCATTCTAAGCAAATACGCAAGATTCATGCGTTTGGAACTTCCAAACAAGCCCCAATCGAGTGCAAAGTCGCTTTAGAACGAAATCGAACGATTGAGTTTTGCGCTCGCTGTAGGAGTTCCAGCTCGTATTATCAGATCAGAAACTCTTCATTCTATGCAAATATGCAAGATTCATGCGTTTCGAGCCGCCAAAGAAGCCCCAAACGGATGCAAATTCGCTTTATAACGAAATCGAACGATTGAGTTTTTCGTTCGTTCTACGAGTTCGAGCTCGTATTATAAGATCAAAAACTCTTCATTCTATGTAAATACGCAAGATTCATGCGTTTCGAGCAGCCAAACATGCCATAAACGAACGCAGAGTCGCTTTATAACGAAATCGAACCATTGAGTTTTGCGCTCGCTGTAGGAGTTTCAGCTCGTATTATGAGATCAGAAACTCTTCATTCTATGCAAATACGCAAGGTTCATGCGTTTAGAGCACCCAAACTAGCCCCAAACGAACGCAAAGTCGCTTTATAACGAAATCGAACGATTGAGTTTTGGGCTCGCTGTACTAGTTCCAGCTCGTATTATGAGATCAGAAACTCTTCATTCTATGCAAATACGCAAGATTCATGCGTTTCGAGCATCCAAACATGCCATAAACGAACGCAGAGTCGCTTTATAACGAAATCGAACGATTGAGTTTTGCGCTCGCTGTAGGAGTTTCAGCTCGTATTATGAGATCAGAAACTCTTCATTCTATGCAAATACGCAAGGTTCATGCGTTTAGAGCCCCCAAACTAGCCCCAAACGAACGCAAAGTCGCTTTATAACGAAATCGAACGATTGAGTTTTTCGCTCGTTGTACGAGTTCGAGCTCGTATTATAAGATCAAAAACTCTTCATTCTATGTAAATACGCAAGATTCATGCGTTTCGAGCATCCAAACATGCCATAAACGAACGCAGAGTCGCTTTATAACGAAATCGAACGATTGAGTTTTGCGCTCGCTGTAGGAGTTTCAGCTCGTATTATGAGATCAGAAACTCTTCATTCTATGCAAATACGCAAGATTCATGCGTTTAGAGCCCCCAAACTAGCCCCAAACGAACGCAAAGTCGCTCTATAACGAAATCGAACTATTGAGTTTTGCGCTCGCTGTACGAGTTCCAGCTCGTATTATGAGATGAAAAATACTTCATTCTATACAAATACGCAAGATTCATGCGTTTCGAGCCGCCAAACAAGCCCCAAGCGAATGCTAAGTCGCTTTATAACGAAATCAAACAATTAAGGCTTACGCTCGCAGCAGGGGTTCCAGCTCGTATTATGAGATCAAAAACACTTCATTCTATGCAAATACGCAAGACGCATGCATTTCGAGCAGCTAAGCAAACCTCAAACGAATGCAAAGTCCATTTTTAACGAAATTGCACGATTGAGTTTTGCGCTTGCTGTAAGAGTTCCAGCTCGTATTATCAGATCAGAAACTCTTCATTCTATGCAAATACGCAAGATTCATGCGTTTCGAGCCGCCAAACAAGCCCCAAACGAACGCAAAGTCGCTTTATAACGAAATCGAACGATTGAGTTTTGCGCTCGATGTACTAGTTCCAGCTCATATTATAAGATCAAAAACTCTCCATTCTATGCAAATACGCAAGGTTCATGCGTTTAGAGCCCCCAAACTAGCCCCAAACGAACGCAAAGTCGCTTTATAACGAAATCGAACGATTGAGTTTTGGGCTCGCTGTACTAGTTCCAGCTCGTATTATGAGATCAGAAACTCTTCACTCTATGCAAATAAGCAAGATTCATGCGTTTCGAACTGCCAAACAAGCCCCAATCGAATGGAAAGTCGCTTGATAACGAAATCGAACGATTGAGTTTTTCGCTCGTTGTACGAGTTCGAGCTCGTATTATAAGATCAAAAACTCTTCATTCTATGTAAATACGCAAGATTCATGCGTTTCGAGCATCCAAACATGCCATAAACGAACGCAGAGTCGCTTTATAACGAAATCGAACGATTGAGTTTTGCGCTCGCTGTAGGAGTTTCAGCTCGTATTATGAGATCAGAAACTCTTCATTCTATGCAAATACGCAAGATTCATGCGTTTAGAGCCCCCAAACTAGCCCCAAACGAACGCAAAGTCGCTCTATAACGAACTCGAACGGTTAAGTTTTTCGTTCGTTCTACGAGTTCGAGCTCGTATTATAAGATCAAAAACTCTCCATTCTATGCAAATACGCAAGGTTCATGCGTTTAGAGCCCCCAAACTAGCCCCAAACGAACGCAAAGTCGCTTTATAACGAAATCGAACGATTGAGTTTTGGGCTCGCTGTACTAGTTCCAGCTCGTATTTTGAGATCAGAAACTCTTCATACTATGCAAATAAGCAAGATTCATGCGTTTCGAACTGCCAAACAAGCCCCAATCGAATGGAAAGTCGCTTGATAACGAAATCGAACGATTGAGTTTTTCGCTCGTTGTACGAGTTCGAGCTCGTATTATAAGATCAAAAACTCTTCATTCTATGTAAATACGCAAGATTCATGCGTTTCGAGCATCCAAACATGCCATAAACGAACGCAGAGTCGCTTTATAACGAAATCGAACGATTGAGTTTTGCGCTCGCTGTAGGAGTTTCAGCTCGTATTATGAGATCAGAAACTCTTCATTCTATGCAAATACGCAAGATTCATGCGTTTAGAGCCCCCAAACTAGCCCCAAACGAACGCAAAGTCGCTCTATAACGAAATCGAACGATTAAGTTTTTCGTTCGTTCTACGAGTTCGAGCTCGTATTATAAGATCAAAAACTCTCCATTCTATGCAAATACGCAAGGTTCATGCGTTTAGAGCCCCCAAACTAGCCCCAAACGAACGCAAAGTCGCTTTATAACGAAATCGAACGATTGAGTTTTGGGCTCGCTGTACTAGTTCCAGCTCGTATTTTGAGATCAGAAACTCTTCATACTATGCAAATACGCAAGATTCATGCGTTTCGAACCGCCAAACAAGCCCCAATCGAATGCAAAGTCGCTTTATAACGAAATCGAACGATTAAGTTTTGCGTTCGTTCTACGAGTTCGAGCTCGTATTATAAGATCAAAAACTCTCCATTCTATGCAAATACGCAAGGTTCATGCGTTTAGAGCACCCAAACTAGCCCCAAACGAACGCAAAGTCGCTTTATAATGAAATCGAACGATTGAGTTTTGGGCTAGCTGTACTAGTTCCAGCTCGTATTATGAGATCAGAAACTCTTCATTCTATGCAAATAAGCAAGATTCATGCGTTTCGAACCGCCAAACAAGCCCCAATCGAATGCAAAGTCGCTTTATAACGAAATCGAACGATTAAGTTTTGCGTTCGTTCTACGAGTTCGAGCTCGTATTATAAGATCAAAAACTCTCCATTCTATGTAAATAGGCAAGATTCATGCGTTTCGAGCAGCCAAACATGCCATAAACGAACGCAGAGTCGCTTTATAACGAAATCGAACGATTGAGTTTTGCGCTCGCTGTAGGAGTTTCAGCTTGTATTATGAGATCAGAAACTCTTCATTCTATGCAAATACGCAAGATTCATGCGTTTAGAGCCCCCAAACTAGCCCCAAACAAACGCAAAGTCGCTCTATAACGAAATCGAACTATTGAGTTTTGCGCTCGCTGTACGAGTTCCAGCTCGTATTATGAGATGAAAAATACTTCATTCTCTACAAATACGCAAGATTCATGCGTTTCGAGCCGTCAAACAAGCCCCAATCGAGTGCAAAGTCGCTTTAGAACGAAATCGAACGATTGAGTTTTTCGTTCGTTCTACGAGTTCGAGCACGAATTATAAGATCAAAAACTCTTCATTCTATACAAATACGAAAGATTCATGCGTTTATAGCCGCCAAACAAGCCCCAATCGAACGCAAAGTCGCTTTATAACGAAATCGAACGATTGAGTTTTGCGCTCGCTGTAGGAGTTCCAGCTCGTATTATAAGATCAAAAACTCTTCATTCTATATAAATACGAAAGATTCATGCGTTTATAGCCGCAAAACAAGCCCCAAACGAACGCAAAGTCGCTTTATAACGAAATCGAACGATTGAGTTTTGCGCGCGCTGTACTAGTTCCAGCTCGTATTTTGAGATCAGAAACTCTTCATTCTATGCAAATACGCAACATTCATGCGTTTCGAGCAGCCAAACATGCCCCAAACGAACGCAGAGTCGCTTTATAACGAAATCGAACTATTGAGTTTAGCGCTCGCTGTAGGAGTTCCAGCTCGTATTATCAGATCAGAAACTCTTCATTCTATGCAAATACGCAAGATTCATGCGTTTCGAGCAGCCAAACATGCCCCAAACGAACGCAGAGTCGCTTTATAACGAAATCGAACTATTGAGTTTTGCGCTCGCTGTACGAGTTCCAGCTCGTATTATGAGATGAAAAACACTTCATTCTATGCAAATACGCAAGATTCATGCGTTTCGAGCCGCCAAACGAGCCCCAAACGGATGCAAATTCGCTTGATAACGAAAGCGAACGATTGAGTTTTTCCTTCGTTCTACGAGTTCGAGCTCGAATGATAAGATCAAAAACTCTTCATTCTATACAAATACGAAAGATTCATGCGTTTAGAGCCCCCAAACAAGCCCCAAACGAACGCAAAGTCGCTTTATAACGAAATCGACCGATTGAGTTATGCGCTCGCTGTACTAGTTCCAGCTCGTATTATGAGATCAGAAACTCTTCATTCTATGCAAATACGCAAGATTCATGCGTTTCGAATCGCCAAACAAGCCCCAATCGAATGCAAAGTCGCTTTATAACGAAATCGAACGATTGAGTTTTTTGCTCGCTGTACGAGTTCCAGCTCGTATTATGAGATCAAAAACACTTCATTCTATGCAAATACGCAAGATTCATGCGTTTCGAGCAGCCAAACATGCCCCAAACGAACGCAGAGTCGCTTTATAACGAAATCGAACTATTGAGTTTTGCGCTCGCTGTACGAGTTCCAGCTCGTATTATGAGATGAAAAACACTTCATTCTATGCAAATACGCAAGATTCATGCGTTTCGAGCCGCCAAACGAGCCCCAAACGGATGCAAATTCGCTTGATAACGAAAGCGAACGATTGAGTTTTTCCTTCGTTCTACGAGTTCGAGCTCGAATGATAAGATCAAAAACTCTTCATTCTATACAAATACGAAAGATTCATGCGTTTAGAGCCCCCAAACAAGCCCCAAACGAACGCAAAGTCGCTTTATAACGAAATCGACCGATTGAGTTATGCGCTCGCTGTACTAGTTCCAGCTCGTATTATGAGATCAGAAACTCTTCATTCTATGCAAATACGCAAGATTCATGCGTTTCGAATCGCCAAACAAGCCCCAATCGAATGCAAAGTCGCTTTATAACGAAATCGAACGATTGAGTTTTTTGCTCGCTGTACGAGTTCCAGCTCGTATTATGAGATCAAAAACACTTCATTCTATGCAAATACGCAAGATTCATGCGTTTCGAGCAGCCAAACATGCCCTAAATGAATGCAGAGTCCATTAATAACCAAATCGATCATTTGTGTTTTTCCCTCGCAGCAGGCGTTCCAGCTCGTCTTATGATATCAGAAACTCTTCATTCTATGCAAATACGCATGATTCATGCTTTTCGAGCACCCAAACAAGCCCCAAACGAATGGAAAGTCGCTTTATAACGAAATCGAACGATTGAATTTTTCGCTCGTTGTACGAGTTCGAGCTCGTATTATAAGATCAAAAACTCATCATTCTAAGCAAATACGCAAGATTCATGCGTTTGGAACTTCCAAACAAGCCCCAATCGAGTGCAAAGTCGCTTTAGAACGAAATCGAACGATTGAGTTTTGCGCTCGCTGTAGGAGTTCCAGCTCGTATTATCAGATCAGAAACTCTTCATTCTATGCAAATATGCAAGATTCATGCGTTTCGAGCCGCCAAAGAAGCCCCAAACGGATGCAAATTCGCTTTATAACGAAATCGAACGATTGAGTTTTTCGTTCGTTCTACGAGTTCGAGCTCGTATTATAAGATCAAAAACTCTTCATTCTATGTAAATACGCAAGATTCATGCGTTTCGAGCAGCCAAACATGCCATAAACGAACGCAGAGTCGCTTTATAACGAAATCGAACCATTGAGTTTTGCGCTCGCTGTAGGAGTTTCAGCTCGTATTATGAGATCAGAAACTCTTCATTCTATGCAAATACGCAAGGTTCATGCGTTTAGAGCACCCAAACTAGCCCCAAACGAACGCAAAGTCGCTTTATAACGAAATCGAACGATTGAGTTTTGGGCTCGCTGTACTAGTTCCAGCTCGTATTATGAGATCAGAAACTCTTCATTCTATGCAAATACGCAAGATTCATGCGTTTCGAGCATCCAAACATGCCATAAACGAACGCAGAGTCGCTTTATAACGAAATCGAACGATTGAGTTTTGCGCTCGCTGTAGGAGTTTCAGCTCGTATTATGAGATCAGAAACTCTTCATTCTATGCAAATACGCAAGATTCATGCGTTTAGAGCCCCCAAACTAGCCCCAAACGAACGCAAAGTCGCTCTATAACGAAATCGAACGATTAAGTTTTTCGTTCGTTCTACGAGTTCGAGCTCGTATTATAAGATCAAAAACTCTCCATTTTATGCAAATACGCAAGGTTCATGCGTTTCGAACTGCCAAACAAGCCCCAATCGAATGGAAAGTCGCTTGATAACGAAATCGAACGATTGAGTTTTTCGCTCGTTGTACGAGTTCGAGCTCGTATTATAAGATCAAAAACTCTTCATTCTATGTAAATACGCAAGATTCATGCGTTTCGAGCATCCAAACATGCCATAAACGAACGCAGAGTCGCTTTATAACGAAATCGAACGATTGAGTTTTGCGCTCGCTGTAGGAGTTTCAGCTCGTATTATGAGATCAGAAACTCTTCATTCTATGCAAATACGCAAGGTTCATGCGTTTAGAGCCCCCAAACTAGCCCCAAACGAACGCAAAGTCGCTTTATAACGAAATCGAACGATTGAGTTTTTCGTTCGTTCTACGAGTTCGAGCTCGTATTATAAGATCAAAAACTCTTCATTCTATGTATATACGCAAGATTCATGCGTTTCGAGCAGCCAAACATGCCATAAACGAACGCAGAGTCGCTTTATAACGAAATCGAACGATTGAGTTTTGCGCTCGCTGTAGGAGTTTCAGCTCGTATTATGAGATCAGAAACTCTTCATTCTATGCAAATACGCAAGATTCATGCGTTTAGAGCCCCCAAACTAGCCCCAAACGAACGCAAAGTCGCTCTATAACGAAATCGAACTATTGAGTTTTGCGCTCGCTGTACGAGTTCCAGCTCGTATTATGAGATGAAAAATACTTCATTCTATACAAATACGCAAGATTCATGCGTTTCGAGCCGCCAAACAAGCCCCAAGCGAATGCAAAGTCGCTTTATAACGAAATCAAACAATTAAGGCTTACGCTCGCAGCAGGGGTTCCAGCTCGTATTATGAGATCAAAAACACTTCATTCTATGCAAATACGCAAGACGCATTCATTTCGAGCAGCTAAGCAAACCTCAAACGAATGCAAAGTCCATTTTTAACGAAATTGCACGATTGAGTTTTGCGCTTGCTGTAAGAGTTCCAGCTCGTATTATCAGATCAGAAACTCTTCATTCTATGCAAATACGCAAGATTCATGCGTTTCGAGCCGCCAAACAAGCCCCAAACGAACGCAAAGTCGCTTTATAACGAAATCGAACGATTGAGTTTTGCGCTCGATGTACTAGTTCCAGCTCATATTATAAGATCAAAAACTCTCCATTCTATGCAAATACGCAAGGTTCATGCGTTTAGAGCCCCCAAACTAGCCCCAAACGAACGCAAAGTCGCTTTATAACGAAATCGAACGATTGAGTTTTGGGCTCGCTGTACTAGTTCCAGCTCGTATTATGAGATCAGAAACTCTTCACTCTATGCAAATAAGCAAGATTCATGCGTTTCGAACTGCCAAACAAGCCCCAATCGAATGGAAAGTCGCTTGATAACGAAATCGAACGATTGAGTTTTTCGCTCGTTGTACGAGTTCGAGCTCGTATTATAAGATCAAAAACTCTTCATTCTATGTAAATACGCAAGATTCATGCGTTTCGAGCATCCAAACATGCCATAAACGAACGCAGAGTCGCTTTATAACGAAATCGAACGATTGAGTTTTGCGCTCGCTGTAGGAGTTTCAGCTCGTATTATGAGATCAGAAACTCTTCATTCTATGCAAATACGCAAGATTCATGCGTTTAGAGCCCCCAAACTAGCCCCAAACGAACGCAAAGTCGCTCTATAACGAACTCGAACGGTTAAGTTTTTCGTTCGTTCTACGAGTTCGAGCTCGTATTATAAGATCAAAAACTCTCCATTCTATGCAAATACGCAAGGTTCATGCGTTTAGAGCCCCCAAACTAGCCCCAAACGAACGCAAAGTCGCTTTATAACGAAATCGAACGATTGAGTTTTGGGCTCGCTGTACTAGTTCCAGCTCGTATTTTGAGATCAGAAACTCTTCATACTATGCAAATACGCAAGATTCATGCGTTTCGAACCGCCAAACAAGCCCCAATCGAATGCAAAGTCGCTTTATAACGAAATCGAACGATTAAGTTTTGCGTTCGTTCTACGAGTTCGAGCTCGTATTATAAGATCAAAAACTCTCCATTCTATGCAAATACGCAAGGTTCATGCGTTTAGAGCACCCAAACTAGCCCCAAACGAACGCAAAGTCGCTTTATAATGAAATCGAACGATTGAGTTTTGGGCTCGCTGTACTAGTTCCAGCTCGTATTATGAGATCAGAAACTCTTCATTCTATGCAAATAAGCAAGATTCATGCGTTTCGAACCGCCAAACAAGCCCCAATCGAATGCAAAGTCGCTTTATAACGAAATCGAACGATTAAGTTTTGCGTTCGTTCTACGAGTTCGAGCTCGTATTATAAGATCAAAAACTCTCCATTCTATGTAAATAGGCAAGATTCATGCGTTTCGAGCCGCCAAACATGCCATAAACGAACGCAGAGTCGCTTTATAACGAAATCGAACGATTGAGTTTTGCGCTCGCTGTAGGAGTTTCAGCTTGTATTATGAGATCAGAAACTCTTCATTCTATGCAAATACGCAAGATTCATGCGTTTAGAGCCCCCAAACTAGCCCCAAACAAACGCAAAGTCGCTCTATAACGAAATCGAACTATTGAGTTTTGCGCTCGCTGTACGAGTTCCAGCTCGTATTATGAGATGAAAAATACTTCATTCTCTACAAATACGCAAGATTCATGCGTTTCGAGCCGTCAAACAAGCCCCAATCGAGTGCAAAGTCGCTTTAGAACGAAATCGAACGATTGAGTTTTTCGTTCGTTCTACGAGTTCGAGCACGAATTATAAGATCAAAAACTCTTCATTCTATACAAATACGAAAGATTCATGCGTTTATAGCCGCCAAACAAGCCCCAATCGAACGCAAAGTCGCTTTATAACGAAATCGAACGATTGAGTTTTGCGCTCGCTGTAGGAGTTCCAGCTCGTATTATAAGATCAAAAACTCTTCATTCTATATAAATACGAAAGATTCATGCGTTTATAGCCGCAAAACAAGCCCCAAACGAACGCAAAGTCGCTTTATAACGAAATCGAACGATTGAGTTTTGCGCGCGCTGTACTAGTTCCAGCTCGTATTTTGAGATCAGAAACTCTTCATTCTATGCAAATACGCAACATTCATGCGTTTCGAGCAGCCAAACATGCCATAAACGAACGCAGAGTCGCTTTATAACGAAATCGAACGATTGAGTTTTGCGCTCGCTGTAGGAGTTTCAGCTCGTATTATGAGATCAGAAACTCTTCATTCTATGCAAATACGCAAGATTCATGCGTTTAGAGCCCCCAAACTAGCCCCAAACGAACGCAAAGTCGCTCTATAACGAAATCGAACTATTGAGTTTTGCGCTCGCTGTACGAGTTCCAGCTCGTATTATCAGATCAGAAACTCTTCATTCTATGCAAATACGCAAGATTCATGCGTTTCGAGCCGCCAAACAAGCCCCAAACGAACGCAAAGTCGCTTTATAACGAAATCGAACGATTGAGTTTTGCGCTCGCTGTACTAGTTCCAGCTCGTATTTTGAGATCAGAAACTCTTCATTCTATGCAAATACGCAAGATTCATGCGTTTCGACCCGCCAAACAAGCCCCAATCGCATGCAAAGTCGCTTTATAACGAAATCGAACGATTAAGTTTTTCGTTCGTTCTACGAGTTCGAGCTCGTATTATAAGATCAAAAACTCTCCATTCTATGCAAATACGCAAGGTTCATGCGTTTAGAGCCCCCAAACTAGCCCCAAACGAACGCAAAGTCGCTTTATAACGAAATCGAACGATTGAGTTTTGCGCTCGCTGTAGGAGTTCCAGCTCGTATTATCAGATCAGAAACTCTTCATTCTATGCAAATACGCAAGATTCATGCGTTTCGCACCGCCAAACAAGTCCCAATCGAATGGAAAGTCGCTTTATAACGAAATCGAACGATTGAGTTTTCCGCTCGTTGGACGAGTTCGAGCTCGTATTATAAGATCAAAAACTCTTCATTCTATGCAAATACGCAAGATTCATGCGTTTGGAATCGCCAAACAAGCCCCAATCGAGTGCAAAGTCGCTTTAGAACGAAATCGAACGATTGAGTTTTGCCCTCGCTGTAGGAGTTCCAGCTCGTATTATGAGATCAGAAACTCTTTATTCGATGCAAATACGCAAGATTCATGCGTTTCGAGCCGCCAAACAAGCCCCAAACGAATGCAAAGTCGCTTTGCAACGAAATCAAACATTTGAGGTTTACGCACGCAGCAGGGGTTCCAGCTCGTATTATAAGATCTACAACACTTCATTCTATGTAAATATGCAAGACTCATGCGGTTCGAGCCGCCAAAGAAGCCCCAAACGGATGCAAATTCGCTTTATAACGAAATCGAACGATTGAGTTTTGGGCTCGCTGTACTAGTTCCAGCTCGTATTATGAGATCAGAAACTCTTCATTCTATGCAAATAAGCAAGATTCATGCGTTTCGAACTGCCAAACAAGCCCCAATCGAATGGAAAGTCGCTTTAGAATGAAATCGAACGATTGAGTTTTGCGCTCGCTGTAGGAGTTCCAGCTCGTATTATCAGATCAGAAACTCTTCATTCTATGCAAATACGCAAGATTCATGCGTTTCGAGCAGCCAAACATGCCCC
This sequence comes from Exephanes ischioxanthus, assembly GCA_958510785.1. Lineage (NCBI taxonomy): Eukaryota > Metazoa > Arthropoda > Insecta > Hymenoptera > Ichneumonidae > Exephanes > Exephanes ischioxanthus. Next base: position 669,343 of record OY294022.1, read on the forward strand.
AAACGAACGCAGAGTCGCTTTATAACGAAATCGAACTATTGAGTTTTGCGCTCGCTGTACGAGTTCCAGCTCGTATTATGAGATGAAAAACACTTCATTCTATGCAAATACGCAAGATTCATGCGTTTCGAGCCGCCAAACGAGCCCCAAACGGATGCAAATTCGCTTGATAACGAAATCGAACGATTGAGTTTTTCGTTCGTTCTACGAGTTCGAGCTCGAATGATAAGATCAAAAACTCTTCATTCTATACAAATACGAAAGATTCATGCGTTTATAGTCGCCAAACAAGCCCCAAACGAACGCAAAGTCGCTTTATAACGAAATCGACCGATTGAGTTATGCGCTCGCTGTACTAGTTCCAGCTCGTATTATGAGAACAGAAACTCTTCATTCTATGCAAATACGCAAGATTCATGCGTTTCGAATCGCCAAACAAGCCCCAATCGAATGCAAAGTCGCTTTATATCGAAATCGAACGATTGAGTTTTTTGCTCGCTGTACGAGTTCCAGCTCGTATTATGAGATCAAAAACACTTCATTCTATGCAAATACGCAAGATTCATGCGTTTCGAGCAGCCAAACATGCCCCAAACGAATGCAGAGTCCTGTACTAGTTCCAGCTCGTATTATGAGATCAGAAACTCTTCATTATATGCAAATAAGCAAGATTCATGCGTTTCGAACCGCCAAACAAGCCCCAATCGAATGGAAAGTCGCTTTATAACGAAATCGAACGATTGAGTTTTTCGCTCGTTGGACGAGTTCGAGCTCGTATTATAAGATCAAAAACTCTTCATTCTATGCAAATTCGCAAGATTCATGCGTTTGGAATCGCCAAACAAGCCCCAATCGAGTGCAAAGTCGCTTTAGAACGAAATCGAACGATTGAGTTTTGCCCTCGCTGAAGGAGTTCCAGCTCGTATTATGAGATCAGAAACTCTTTATTCGATGCAAATTCGCAAGATTCATGCGTTTCGAGCCGCCAAACAAGCCCCAAACGAATGCAAAGTCGCTTTGCAACGAAATCAAACATTTGAGGTTTACGCACGCAGCAGGGGTTCCAGCTCGTATTATAAGATCTAAAACACTTCATTCTATGTAAATATGCAAGACTCATGCGGTTCGAGCCGCCAAAGAAGCCCCAAACGGATGCAAATTCGCTTTATAACGAAATCGAACGATTGAGTTTTTCGTTCGTTCTACGAGTTCGAGCTCGTATTATAAGATCAAAAACTCTTCATTCTATGCAAATACGCAAGGTTCATGCGTTTAGAGCCCCAAAACTAGCCCCAGACGAACGCAAAGTCGCTTTATAACGAAATCGAACGATTGAGTTTTGGGCTCGCTGTACTAGTTCCAGCTCGTATTATGAGATCAGAAACTCTTCATTCTATGCAAATAAGCAAGATTCATGCGTTTCGAACTGCCAAACAAGCCCCAATCGAATGGAAAGTCGCTTGATAACGAAATCGAACGATTGAGTTTTTCGCTCGTTGTACGAGTTCGAGCTCGTATTATAAGATCAAAAACTCTTCATTCTATGTAAATACGCAAGATTCATGCGTTTCGAGCAGCCAAACATGCCATAAACGAACGCAGAGTCGCTTTATAACGAAATCGAACGATTGAGTTTTGCGCTCGCTGTAGGAGTTTCAGCTCGTATTATGAGATCAGAAACTCTTCATTCTATGCAAATACGCAAGATTCATGCGTTTAGAGCCCCCAAACTAGCCCCAAACGAACGCAAAGTCGCTCTATAACGAAATCGAACTATTGAGTTTTGCGCTCGCTGTACGAGTTCCAGCTCGTATTATGAGATGAAAAATACTTCATTCTATACAAATACTCAAGATTCATGCGTTTCGAGCCGCCAAACAAGCCCCAAACGAATGCAAAGTCGCTTTATAACGAAATCAAACAATTAAGGTTTACGCTCGCAGCAGGGGTTCCAGCTCGTATTATGAGATCAAAAACACTTCATTCTATGCAAATACGCAAGACACATGCATTTCGAGCAGCTAAGCAAACCTCAAACGAATGCAAAGTCCATTTTTAACGAAATTGCACGATTGAGTTTTGCGCTTGCTGTAAGAGTTCCAGCTCGTATTATCAGATCAGAAACTCTTCATTCTATGCAAATACGCAAGATTCATACGTTTCGAGCCGCCAAACAAGCCCCAAACGAACGCAAACTCGCTTTATAACGAAATCGAACGATTGAGTTTTGCGCTCGCTGTACTAGTTCCAGCTCGTATTTTGAGATCAGAAACTCTTCATTCTATGCAAATACGCAAGATTCATGCGTTTCGAACCGCCAAACAAGCCCCAATCGAATGCAAAGTCGCTTTATAACGAAATCGAACGATTAAGTTTTTCGTTCGTTCTAGGAGTTCGAGCTCGTATTATAAGATCAAAAACTCTCCATTCTATGCAAATACGCAAGGTTCATGCGTTTAGAGCCCCCAAACTAGCCCCAAACGAACCCAAAGTCGCTTTATAACGAAATCGAACGATTGAGTTTTGGGCTCGCTGTACTAGTTCCAGCTCGTATTTTGAGATCAGAAACTCTTCATACTATGCAAATACGCAAGATTCATGCGTTTCGAACCGCCAAACAAGCCCCAATCGAATGCAAAGTCGCTTTATAACGAAATCGAACGATTAAGTTTTTCGTTCGTTCTACGAGTTCAAGCTCGTATTATAAGATCAAAAACTCTCCATTCTATGCAAATACGCAAGGTTCATGCGTTTAGAGCCCCCAAACTAGCCCCAAACGAACGCAAAGTCGCTTTATAACGAAATCGAACGATTGAGTTTTGGGCTCGCTGTACTAGTTCCAGCTCGTATTATCAGATCAGAAACTCTTCATTCTATGCAAATACGCAAGATTCATGCGTTTCGAGCAGCCAAACATGCCCCAAACGAACGCAGAGTCGCTTTATAACGAAATCGAACTATTGAGTTTAGCGCTCGCTGTAGGAGTTCCAGCTCGTATTATCAGATCAGAAACTCTTCATTCTATGCAAATACGCAAGATTCATGCGTTTCGAGCAGCCAAACATGCCCCAAACGAACGCAGAGTCGCTTTATAACGAAATCGAACTATTGAGTTTTGCGCTCGCTGTACGAGTTCCAGCTCGTATTATGAGATGAAAAACACTTCATTCTATGCAAATACGCAAGATTCATGCGTTTCGAGCCGCCAAACGAGCCCCAAACGGATGCAAATTCGCTTGATAACGAAAGCGAACGATTGAGTTTTTCCTTCGTTCTACGAGTTCGAGCTCGAATGATAAGATCAAAAACTCTTCATTCTATACAAATACGAAAGATTCATGCGTTTAGAGCCCCCAAACAAGCCCCAAACGAACGCAAAGTCGCTTTATAACGAAATCGACCGATTGAGTTATGCGCTCGCTGTACTAGTTCCAGCTCGTATTATGAGATCAGAAACTCTTCATTCTATGCAAATACGCAAGATTCATGCGTTTCGAATCGCCAAACAAGCCCCAATCGAATGCAAAGTCGCTTTATAACGAAATCGAACGATTGAGTTTTTTGCTCGCTGTACGAGTTCCAGCTCGTATTATGAGATCAAAAACACTTCATTCTATGCAAATACGCAAGATTCATGCGTTTCGAGCAGCCAAACATGCCCTAAATGAATGCAGAGTCCATTAATAACCAAATCGATCATTTGTGTTTTTCCCTCGCAGCAGGCGTTCCAGCTCGTCTTATGATATCAGAAACTCTTCATTCTATGCAAATACGCATGATTCATGCTTTTCGAGCACCCAAACAAGCCCCAAACGAATGGAAAGTCGCTTTATAACGAAATCGAACGATTGAATTTTTCGCTCGTTGTACGAGTTCGAGCTCGTATTATAAGATCAAAAACTCATCATTCTAAGCAAATACGCAAGATTCATGCGTTTGGAACTTCCAAACAAGCCCCAATCGAGTGCAAAGTCGCTTTAGAACGAAATCGAACGATTGAGTTTTGCGCTCGCTGTAGGAGTTCCAGCTCGTATTATCAGATCAGAAACTCTTCATTCTATGCAAATATGCAAGATTCATGCGTTTCGAGCCGCCAAAGAAGCCCCAAACGGATGCAAATTCGCTTTATAACGAAATCGAACGATTGAGTTTTTCGTTCGTTCTACGAGTTCGAGCTCGTATTATAAGATCAAAAACTCTTCATTCTATGTAAATACGCAAGATTCATGCGTTTCGAGCAGCCAAACATGCCATAAACGAACGCAGAGTCGCTTTATAACGAAATCGAACCATTGAGTTTTGCGCTCGCTGTAGGAGTTTCAGCTCGTATTATGAGATCAGAAACTCTTCATTCTATGCAAATACGCAAGGTTCATGCGTTTAGAGCACCCAAACTAGCCCCAAACGAACGCAAAGTCGCTTTATAACGAAATCGAACGATTGAGTTTTGGGCTCGCTGTACTAGTTCCAGCTCGTATTATGAGATCAGAAACTCTTCATTCTATGCAAATACGCAAGATTCATGCGTTTCGAGCATCCAAACATGCCATAAACGAACGCAGAGTCGCTTTATAACGAAATCGAACGATTGAGTTTTGCGCTCGCTGTAGGAGTTTCAGCTCGTATTATGAGATCAGAAACTCTTCATTCTATGCAAATACGCAAGATTCATGCGTTTAGAGCCCCCAAACTAGCCCCAAACGAACGCAAAGTCGCTCTATAACGAAATCGAACGATTAAGTTTTTCGTTCGTTCTACGAGTTCGAGCTCGTATTATAAGATCAAAAACTCTCCATTCTATGCAAATACGCAAGGTTCATGCGTTTAGAGCCCCCAAACTAGCCCCAAACGAACGCAAAGTCGCTTTATAACGAAATCGAACGATTAAGTTTTTCGTTCGTTCTACGAGTTCGAGCTCGTATTATAAGATCAAAAACTCTCCATTTTATGCAAATACGCAAGGTTCATGCGTTTCGAACTGCCAAACAAGCCCCAATCGAATGGAAAGTCGCTTGATAACGAAATCGAACGATTGAGTTTTTCGCTCGTTGTACGAGTTCGAGCTCGTATTATAAGATCAAAAACTCTTCATTCTATGTAAATACGCAAGATTCATGCGTTTCGAGCATCCAAACATGCCATAAACGAACGCAGAGTCGCTTTATAACGAAATCGAACGATTGAGTTTTGCGCTCGCTGTAGGAGTTTCAGCTCGTATTATGAGATCAGAAACTCTTCATTCTATGCAAATACGCAAGGTTCATGCGTTTAGAGCCCCCAAACTAGCCCCAAACGAACGCAAAGTCGCTTTATAACGAAATCGAACGATTGAGTTTTTCGTTCGTTCTACGAGTTCGAGCTCGTATTATAAGATCAAAAACTCTTCATTCTATGTATATACGCAAGATTCATGCGTTTCGAGCAGCCAAACATGCCATAAACGAACGCAGAGTCGCTTTATAACGAAATCGAACGATTGAGTTTTGCGCTCGCTGTAGGAGTTTCAGCTCGTATTATGAGATCAGAAACTCTTCATTCTATGCAAATACGCAAGATTCATGCGTTTAGAGCCCCCAAACTAGCCCCAAACGAACGCAAAGTCGCTCTATAACGAAATCGAACTATTGAGTTTTGCGCTCGCTGTTCGAGTTCCAGCTCGTATTATGAGATGAAAAATACTTCATTCTATACAAATACGCAAGATTCATGCGTTTCGAGCCGCCAAACAAGCCCCAAGCGAATGCAAAGTCGCTTTATAACGAAATCAAACAATTAAGGCTTACGCTTGCAGCAGGGGTTCCAGCTCGTATTATGAGATCAAAAACACTTCATTCTATGCAAATACGCAAGACGCATGCATTTCGAGCAGCTAAGCAAACCTCAAACGAATGCAAAGTCCATTTTTAACGAAATTGCACGATTGAGTTTTGCGCTTGCTGTAAGAGTTCCAGCTCGTATTATCAGATCAGAAACTCTTCATTCTATGCAAATACGCAAGATTCATGCGTTTCGAGCCGCCAAACAAGCCCCAAACGAACGCAAAGTCGCTTTATAACGAAATCGAACGATTGAGTTTTGCGCTCGATGTACTAGTTCCAGCTCATATTATAAGATCAAAAACTCTCCATTCTATGCAAATACGCAAGGTTCATGCGTTTAGAGCCCCCAAACTAGCCCCAAACGAACGCAAAGTCGCTTTATAACGAAATCGAACGATTGAGTTTTGGGCTCGCTGTACTAGTTCCAGCTCGTATTATGAGATCAGAAACTCTTCACTCTATGCAAATAAGCAAGATTCATGCGTTTCGAACTGCCAAACAAGCCCCAATCGAATGGAAAGTCGCTTGATAACGAAATCGAACGATTGAGTTTTTCGCTCGTTGTACGAGTTCGAGCTCGTATTATAAGATCAAAAACCCTTCATTCTATGTAAATACGCAAGATTCATGCGTTTCGAGCATCCAAACATGCCATAAACGAACGCAGAGTCGCTTTATAACGAAATCGAACGATTGAGTTTTGCGCTCGCTGTAGGAGTTTCAGCTCGTATTATGAGATCAGAAACTCTTCATTCTATGCAAATACGCAAGATTCATGCGTTTAGAGCCCCCAAACTAGCCCCAAACGAACGCAAAGTCGCTCTATAACGAACTCGAACGGTTAAGTTTTTCGTTCGTTCTACGAGTTCGAGCTCGTATTATAAGATCAAAAACTCTCCATTCTATGCAAATACGCAAGGTTCATGCGTTTAGAGCCCCCAAACTAGCCCCAAACGAACGCAAAGTCGCTTTATAACGAAATCGAACGATTGAGTTTTGGGCTCGCTGTACTAGTTCCAGCTCGTATTTTGAGATCAGAAACTCTTCATACTATGCAAATAAGCAAGATTCATGCGTTTCGAACTGCCAAACAAGCCCCAATCGAATGGAAAGTCGCTTGATAACGAAATCGAACGATTGAGTTTTTCGCTCGTTGTACGAGTTCGAGCTCGTATTATAAGATCAAAAACTCTTCATTCTATGTAAATACGCAAGATTCATGCGTTTCGAGCATCCAAACATGCCATAAACGAACGCAGAGTCGCTTTATAACGAAATCGAACGATTGAGTTTTGCGCTCGCTGTAGGAGTTTCAGCTCGTATTATGAGATCAGAAACTCTTCATTCTATGCAAATACGCAAGATTCATGCGTTTAGAGCCCCCAAACTAGCCCCAAACGAACGCAAAGTCGCTCTATAACGAAATCGAACGATTAAGTTTTTCGTTCGTTCTACGAGTTCGAGCTCGTATTATAAGATCAAAAACTCTCCATTCTATGCAAATACGCAAGGTTCATGCGTTTAGAGCCCCCAAACTAGCCCCAAACGAACGCAAAGTCGCTTTATAACGAAATCGAACGATTGAGTTTTGGGCTCGCTGTACTAGTTCCAGCTCGTATTTTGAGATCAGAAACTCTTCATACTATGCAAATACGCAAGATTCATGCGTTTCGAACCGCCAAACAAGCCCCTATCGAATGCAAAGTCGCTTTATAACGAAATCGAACGATTAAGTTTTGCGTTCGTTCTACGAGTTCGAGCTCGTATTATAAGATCAAAAACTCTCCATTCTATGTAAATAGGCAAGATTCATGCGTTTCGAGCAGCCAAACATGCCATAAACGAACGCAGAGTCGCTTTATAACGAAATCGAACGATTGAGTTTTGCGCTCGCTGTAGGAGTTTCAGCTTGTATTATGAGATCAGAAACTCTTCATTCTATGCAAATACGCAAGATTCATGCGTTTAGAGCCCCCAAACTAGCCCCAAACAAACGCAAAGTCGCTCTATAACGAAATCGAACTATTGAGTTTTGCGCTCGCTGTACGAGTTCCAGCTCGTATTATGAGATGAAAAATACTTCATTCTCTACAAATACGCAAGATTCATGCGTTTCGAGCCGTCAAACAAGCCCCAATCGAGTGCAAAGTCGCTTTAGAACGAAATCGAACGATTGAGTTTTTCGTTCGTTCTACGAGTTCGAGCACGAATTATAAGATCAAAAACTCTTCATTCTATACAAATACGAAAGATTCATGCGTTTATAGCCGCCAACAAGCCCCAATCGAACGCAAAGTCGCTTTATAACGAAATCGAACGATTGAGTTTTGCGCTCGCTGTAGGAGTTCCAGCTCGTATTATAAGATCAAAAACTCTTCATTCTATATAAATACGAAAGATTCATGCGTTTATAGCCGCAAAACAAGCCCCAAACGAACGCAAAGTCGCTTTATAACGAAATCGAACGATTGAGTTTTGCGCGCGCTGTACTAGTTCCAGCTCGTATTTTGAGATCAGAAACTCTTCATTCTATGCAAATACGCAACATTCATGCGTTTCGAGCAGCCAAACATGCCCCAAACGAACGCAGAGTCGCTTTATAACGAAATCGAACTATTGAGTTTAGCGCTCGCTGTAGGAGTTCCAGCTCGTATTATCAGATCAGAAACTCTTCATTCTATGCAAATACGCAAGATTCATGCGTTTCGAGCAGCCAAACATGCCCCAAACGAACGCAGAGTCGCTTTATAACGAAATCGAACTATTGAGTTTTGCGCTCGCTGTACGAGTTCCAGCTCGTATTATGAGATGAAAAACACTTCATTCTATGCAAATACGCAAGATTCATGCGTTTCGAGCCGCCAAACGAGCCCCAAACGGATGCAAATTCGCTTGATAACGAAAGCGAACGATTGAGTTTTTCCTTCGTTCTACGAGTTCGAGCTCGAATGATAAGATCAAAAACTCTTCATTCTATACAAATACGAAAGATTCATGCGTTTAGAGCCCCCAAACAAGCCCCAAACGAACGCAAAGTCGCTTTATAACGAAATCGACCGATTGAGTTATGCGCTCGCTGTACTAGTTCCAGCTCGTATTATGAGATCAGAAACTCTTCATTCTATGCAAATACGCAAGATTCATGCGTTTCGAATCGCCAAACAAGCCCCAATCGAATGCAAAGTCGCTTTATAACGAAATCGAACGATTGAGTTTTTTGCTCGCTGTACGAGTTCCAGCTCGTATTATGAGATCAAAAACACTTCATTCTATGCAAATACGCAAGATTCATGCGTTTCGAGCAGCCAAACATGCCCCAAACGAACGCAGAGTCGCTTTATAACGAAATCGAACTATTGAGTTTTGCGCTCGCTGTACGAGTTCCAGCTCGTATTATGAGATGAAAAACACTTCATTCTATGCAAATACGCAAGATTCATGCGTTTCGAGCCGCCAAACGAGCCCCAAACGGATGCAAATTCGCTTGATAACGAAAGCGAACGATTGAGTTTTTCCTTCGTTCTACGAGTTCGAGCTCGAATGATAAGATCAAAAACTCTTCATTCTATACAAATACGAAAGATTCATGCGTTTAGAGCCCCCAAACAAGCCCCAAACGAACGCAAAGTCGCTTTATAACGAAATCGACCGATTGAGTTATGCGCTCGCTGTACTAGTTCCAGCTCGTATTATGAGATCAGAAACTCTTCATTCTATGCAAATACGCAAGATTCATGCGTTTCGAATCGCCAAACAAGCCCCAATCGAATGCAAAGTCGCTTTATAACGAAATCGAACGATTGAGTTTTTTGCTCGCTGTACGAGTTCCAGCTCGTATTATGAGATCAAAAACACTTCATTCTATGCAAATACGCAAGATTCATGCGTTTCGAGCAGCCAAACATGCCCTAAATGAATGCAGAGTCCATTAATAACCAAATCGATCATTTGTGTTTTTCCCTCGCAGCAGGCGTTCCAGCTCGTCTTATGATATCAGAAACTCTTCATTCTATGCAAATACGCATGATTCATGCTTTTCGAGCACCCAAACAAGCCCCAAACGAATGGAAAGTCGCTTTATAACGAAATCGAACGATTGAATTTTTCGCTCGTTGTACGAGTTCGAGCTCGTATTATAAGATCAAAAACTCATCATTCTAAGCAAATACGCAAGATTCATGCGTTTGGAACTTCCAAACAAGCCCCAATCGAGTGCAAAGTCGCTTTAGAACGAAATCGAACGATTGAGTTTTGCGCTCGCTGTAGGAGTTCCAGCTCGTATTATCAGATCAGAAACTCTTCATTCTATGCAAATATGCAAGATTCATGCGTTTCGAGCCGCCAAAGAAGCCCCAAACGGATGCAAATTCGCTTTATAACGAAATCGAACGATTGAGTTTTTCGTTCGTTCTACGAGTTCGAGCTCGTATTATAAGATCAAAAACTCTTCATTCTATGTAAATACGCAAGATTCATGCGTTTCGAGCAGCCAAACATGCCATAAACGAACGCAGAGTCGCTTTATAACGAAATCGAACCATTGAGTTTTGCGCTCGCTGTAGGAGTTTCAGCTCGTATTATGAGATCAGAAACTCTTCATTCTATGCAAATACGCAAGGTTCATGCGTTTAGAGCACCCAAACTAGCCCCAAACGAACGCAAAGTCGCTTTATAACGAAATCGAACGATTGAGTTTTGGGCTCGCTGTACTAGTTCCAGCTCGTATTATGAGATCAGAAACTCTTCATTCTATGCAAATACGCAAGATTCATGCGTTTCGAGCATCCAAACATGCCATAAACGAACGCAGAGTCGCTTTATAACGAAATCGAACGATTGAGTTTTGCGCTCGCTGTAGGAGTTTCAGCTCGTATTATGAGATCAGAAACTCTTCATTCTATGCAAATACGCAAGATTCATGCGTTTAGAGCCCCCAAACTAGCCCCAAACGAACGCAAAGTCGCTCTATAACGAAATCGAACGATTAAGTTTTTCGTTCGTTCTACGAGTTCGAGCTCGTATTATAAGATCAAAAACTCTCCATTCTATGCAAATACGCAAGGTTCATGCGTTTAGAGCCCCCAAACTAGCCCCAAACGAACGCAAAGTCGCTCTATAACGAAATCGAACGATTAAGTTTTTCGTTCGTTCTACGAGTTCGAGCTCGTATTATAAGATCAAAAACTCTCCATTCTATGCAAATACGCAAGGTTCATGCGTTTAGAGCCCCCAAACTAGCCCCAAACGAACGCAAAGTCGCTTTATAACGAAATCGAACGATTGAGTTTTGGGCTCGCTGTACTAGTTCCAGCTCGTATTTTGAGATCAGAAACTCTTCATACTATGCAAATAAGCAAGATTCATGCGTTTCGAACTGCCAAACAAGCCCCAATCGAATGGAAAGTCGCTTGATAACGAAATCGAACGATTGAGTTTTTCGCTCGTTGTACGAGTTCGAGCTCGTATTATAAGATCAAAAACTCTTCATTCTATGTAAATACGCAAGATTCATGCGTTTCGAGCATCCAAACATGCCATAAACGAACGCAGAGTCGCTTTATAACGAAATCGAACGATTGAGTTTTGCGCTCGCTGTAGGAGTTTCAGCTCGTATTATGAGATCAGAAACTCTTCATTCTATGCAAATACGCAAGATTCATGCGTTTAGAGCCCCCAAACTAGCCCCAAACGAACGCAAAGTCGCTCTATAACGAAATCGAACGATTAAGTTTTTCGTTCGTTCTACGAGTTCGAGCTCGTATTATAAGATCAAAAACTCTCCATTCTATGCAAATACGCAAGGTTCATGCGTTTAGAGCCCCCAAACTAGCCCCAAACGAACGCAAAGTCGCTTTATAACGAAATCGAACGATTGAGTTTTGGGCTCGCTGTACTAGTTCCAGCTCGTATTTTGAGATCAGAAACTCTTCATACTATGCAAATACGCAAGATTCATGCGTTTCGAACCGCCAAACAAGCCCCAATCGAATGCAAAGTCGCTTTATAACGAAATCGAACGATTAAGTTTTGCGTTCGTTCTACGAGTTCGAGCTCGTATTATAAGATCAAAAACTCTCCATTCTATGCAAATACGCAAGGTTCATGCGTTTAGAGCACCCAAACTAGCCCCAAACGAACGCAAAGTCGCTTTATAATGAAATCGAACGATTGAGTTTTGGGCTCGCTGTACTAGTTCCAGCTCGTATTATGAGATCAGAAACTCTTCATTCTATGCAAATAAGCAAGATTCATGCGTTTCGAACCGCCAAACAAGCCCCAATCGAATGCAAAGTCGCTTTATAACGAAATCGAACGATTAAGTTTTGCGTTCGTTCTACGAGTTCGAGCTCGTATTATAAGATCAAAAACTCTCCATTCTATGTAAATAGGCAAGATTCATGCGTTTCGAGCAGCCAAACATGCCATAAACGAACGCAGAGTCGCTTTATAACGAAATCGAACGATTGAGTTTTGCGCTCGCTGTAGGAGTTTCAGCTTGTATTATGAGATCAGAAACTCTTCATTCTATGCAAATACGCAAGATTCATGCGTTTAGAGCCCCCAAACTAGCCCCAAACAAACGCAAAGTCGCTCTATAACGAAATCGAACTATTGAGTTTTGCGCTCGCTGTACGAGTTCCAGCTCGTATTATGAGATGAAAAATACTTCATTCTCTACAAATACGCAAGATTCATGCGTTTCGAGCCGTCAAACAAGCCCCAATCGAGTGCAAAGTCGCTTTAGAACGAAATCGAACGATTGAGTTTTTCGTTCGTTCTACGAGTTCGAGCACGAATTATAAGATCAAAAACTCTTCATTCTATACAAATACGAAAGATTCATGCGTTTATAGCCGCCAAACAAGCCCCAATCGAACGCAAAGTCGCTTTATAACGAAATCGAACGATTGAGTTTTGCGCTCGCTGTAGGAGTTCCAGCTCGTATTATAAGATCAAAAACTCTTCATTCTATATAAATACGAAAGATTCATGCGTTTATAGCCGCAAAACAAGCCCCAAACGAACGCAAAGTCGCTTTATAACGAAATCGAACGATTGAGTTTTGCGCGCGCTGTACTAGTTCCAGCTCGTATTTTGAGATCAGAAACTCTTCATTCTATGCAAATACGCAACATTCATGCGTTTCGAGCAGCCAAACATGCCATAAACGAACGCAGAGTCGCTTTATAACGAAATCGAACGATTGAGTTTTGCGCTCGCTGTAGGAGTTTCAGCTCGTATTATGAGATCAGAAACTCTTCATTCTATGCAAATACGCAAGATTCATGCGTTTAGAGCCCCCAAACTAGCCCCAAACGAACGCAAAGTCGCTCTATAACGAAATCGAACTATTGAGTTTTGCGCTCGCTGTACGAGTTCCAGCTCGTATTATCAGATCAGAAACTCTTCATTCTATGCAAATACGCAAGATTCATGCGTTTCGAGCCGCCAAACAAGCCCCAAACGAACGCAAAGTCGCTTTATAACGAAATCGAACGATTGAGTTTTGCGCTCGCTGTACTAGTTCCAGCTCGTATTTTGAGATCAGAAACTCTTCATTCTATGCAAATACGCAAGATTCATGCGTTTCGACCCGCCAAACAAGCCCCAATCGCATGCAAAGTCGCTTTATAACGAAATCGAACGATTAAGTTTTTCGTTCGTTCTACGAGTTCGAGCTCGTATTATAAGATCAAAAACTCTCCATTCTATGCAAATACGCAAGGTTCATGCGTTTAGAGCCCCCAAACTAGCCCCAAACGAACGCAAAGTCGCTTTATAACGAAATCGAACGATTGAGTTTTGCGCTCGCTGTAGGAGTTCCAGCTCGTATTATCAGATCAGAAACTCTTCATTCTATGCAAATACGCAAGATTCATGCGTTTCGAGCGGCCAAACAAGCCCCAAACGGATGCTAAGTCGCTTTATAACGAAATCGAACGATTGAATTTTTCGCTCGTTGTACGAGTTCGAGCTCGTATTATAAGATCAAAAACTCATCATTCTATGCAAATACGCAAGATTCATGCGTTTGGAACTTCCAAACAAGCCCCAATCGAGTGCAAAGTCGCTTTAGAACGAAATCGAACGATTGAGTTTTGCGCTCGCTGTAGGAGTTCCAGCTCGTATTATCAGATCAGAAACTCTTCATTCTATGCAAATACGCAAGATTCATGCGTTTCGAGCCGCCAAACAAGCCCCAAACGAACGCAAAGTCGCTTTATAACGAAATCGAACGATTGAGTTTTGCGCTCGCTGTACTAGTTCCAGCTCGTATTATGAGATCAGAAACTCTTCATTCTATGCAAATACGCAAGATTCATGCGTTTCGAATCGCCAAACAAGCCCCAATCGAATGCAAAGTCGCTTTATAACGAAATCGAACGATTGAGTTTTTTGCTCGCTGTACGAGTTCCAGCTCGTATTATGAGATCAAAAACACTTCATTCTATGCAAATACGCAAGATTCATGCGTTTCGAGACGCCAAACAAGCCCCAAACGAATGCAAAGTTGCTTTGCAACGAAATCAAACATTTGAGGTTTACGCACGCAGCAGGGGTTCCAGCTCGTATTATAAGATCTAAAACACTTCATTCTATGTAAATATGCAAGACTCATGCGGTTCGAGCCGCCAAAGAAGCCCCAAACGGATGCAAATTCGCTTTATAACGAAATCGAACGATTGAGTTTTTCGTTCGTTCTACGAGTTCGAGCTCGTATTATAAGATCAAAAACTCTTCATTCTATGCAAATACGCAAGGCTCATGCGTTTAGAGCCCCCAAACTAGCCCCAAACGAACGCAAAGTCGCTTTATAACGAAATCGAACGATTGAGTTTTGGGCTCGCTGTACTAGTTCCAGCTCGTATTATGAGATCAGAAACTCTTCATTCTATGCAAATAAGCAAGATTCATGCGTTTCGAACTGCCAAACAAGCCCCAATCGAATGGAAAGTCGCTTGATAACGAAATCGAACGATTGAGTTTTTCGCTCGTTGTACGAGTTCGAGCTCGTATTATAAGATCAAAAACTCTTTATTCTATGTAAATACGCAAGATTCATGCGTTTCGAGCAGCCAAACATGCCATAAACGAACGCAGAGTCGCTTTATAACGAAATCGAACGATTGAGTTTTGCGCTCGCTGTAGGAGTTTCAGCTCGTATTATGAGATCAGAAACTCTTCATTCTATGCAAATACGCAAGATTCATGCGTTTAGAGCCCCCAAACTAGCCCCAAACGAACGCAAAGTCGCTCTATAACGAAATCGAACTATTGAGTTTTGCGCTCGCTGTACGAGTTCCAGCTCGTATTATGAGATGAAAAATACTTCATTCTATACAAATACGCAAGATTCATGCTTTTCGAGCCGCCAAACAAGCCCCAAACGAATGCAAAGTCGCTTTGCAACGAAATCAAACATTTGAGGTTTACGCACGCAGCAGGGGTTCCAGCTCGTATTATAAGATCTAAAACACTTCATTCTATGTAAATATGCAAGACTCATGCGGTTCGAGCCGCCAAAGAAGCCCCAAACGGATGCAAATTCGCTTTATAACGAAATCGAACGATTGAGTTTTTCGTTCGTTCTACGAGTTCGAGCTCGTATTATAAGATCAAAAACTCTTCATTCTATGCAAATACGCAAGGTTCATGCGTTTAGAGCCCCAAAACTAGCCCCAGACGAACGCAAAGTCGCTTTATAACGAAATCGAACGATTGAGTTTTGGGCTCGCTGTACTAGTTCCAGCTCGTATTATGAGATCAGAAACTCTTCATTCTATGCAAATAAGCAAGATTCATGCGTTTCGAACTGCCAAACAAGCCCCAATCGAATGGAAAGTCGCTTGATAACGAAATCGAACGATTGAGTTTTTCGCTCGTTGTACGAGTTCGAGCTCGTATTATAAGATCAAAAACTCTTCATTCTATGTAAATACGCAAGATTCATGCGTTTCGAGCAGCCAAACATGCCATAAACGAACGCAGAGTCGCTTTATAACGAAATCGAACGATTGAGTTTTGCGCTCGCTGTAGGAGTTTCAGCTCGTATTATGAGATCAGAAACTCTTCATTCTATGCAAATACGCAAGATTCATGCGTTTAGAGCCCCCAAACTAGCCCCAAACGAACGCAAAGTCGCTCTATAACGAAATCGAACTATTGAGTTTTGCGCTCGCTGTACGAGTTCCAGCTCGTATTATGAGATGAAAAATACTTCATTCTATACAAATACTCAAGATTCATGCGTTTCGAGCCGCCAAACAAGCCCCAAACGAATGCAAAGTCGCTTTATAACGAAATCAAACAATTAAGGTTTACGCTCGCAGCAGGGGTTCCAGCTCGTATTATGAGATCAAAAACACTTCATTCTATGCAAATACGCAAGACACATGCATTTCGAGCAGCTAAGCAAACCTCAAACGAATGCAAAGTCCATTTTTAACGAAATTGCACGATTGAGTTTTGCGCTTGCTGTAAGAGTTCCAGCTCGTATTATCAGATCAGAAACTCTTCATTCTATGCAAATACGCAAGATTCATACGTTTCGAGCCGCCAAACAAGCCCCAAACGAACGCAAAGTCGCTTTATAACGAAATCGAACGATTGAGTTTTGCGCTCGCTGTACTAGTTCCAGCTCGTATTTTGAGATCAGAAACTCTTCATTCTATGCAAATACGCAAGATTCATGCGTTTCGAACCGCCAAACAAGCCCCAATCGAATGCAAAGTCGCTTTATAACGAAATCGAACGATTAAGTTTTTCGTTCGTTCTACGAGTTCAAGCTCGTATTATAAGATCAAAAACTCTCCATTCTATGCAAATACGCAAGGTTCATGCGTTTAGAGCCCCCAAACTAGCCCCAAACGAACGCAAAGTCGCTTTATAACGAAATCGAACGATTGAGTTTTGGGCTCGCTGTACTAGTTCCAGCTCGTATTATCAGATCAGAAACTCTTCATTCTATGCAAATACGCAAGATTCATGCGTTTCGAGCAGCCAAACATGCCCCAAACGAACGCAGAGTCGCTTTATAACGAAATCGAACTATTGAGTTTAGCGCTCGCTGTAGGAGTTCCAGCTCGTATTATCAGATCAGAAACTCTTCATTCTATGCAAATACGCAAGATTCATGCGTTTCGAGCAGCCAAACATGCCCCAAACGAACGCAGAGTCGCTTTATAACGAAATCGAACTATTGAGTTTTGCGCTCGCTGTACGAGTTCCAGCTCGTATTATGAGATGAAAAACACTTCATTCTATGCAAATACGCAAGATTCATGCGTTTCGAGCCGCCAAACGAGCCCCAAACGGATGCAAATTCGCTTGATAACGAAAGCGAACGATTGAGTTTTTCCTTCGTTCTACGAGTTCGAGCTCGAATGATAAGATCAAAAACTCTTCATTCTATACAAATACGAAAGATTCATGCGTTTAGAGCCCCCAAACAAGCCCCAAACGAACGCAAAGTCGCTTTATAACGAAATCGACCGATTGAGTTATGCGCTCGCTGTACTAGTTCCAGCTCGTATTATGAGATCAGAAACTCTTCATTCTATGCAAATACGCAAGATTCATGCGTTTCGAATCGCCAAACAAGCCCCAATCGAATGCAAAGTCGCTTTATAACGAAATCGAACGATTGAGTTTTTTGCTCGCTGTACGAGTTCCAGCTCGTATTATGAGATCAAAAACACTTCATTCTATGCAAATACGCAAGATTCATGCGTTTCGAGCAGCCAAACATGCCCCAAACGAACGCAGAGTCGCTTTATAACGAAATCGAACTATTGAGTTTTGCGCTCGCTGTACGAGTTCCAGCTCGTATTATGAGATGAAAAACACTTCATTCTATGCAAATACGCAAGATTCATGCGTTTCGAGCCGCCAAACGAGCCCCAAACGGATGCAAATTCGCTTGATAACGAAAGCGAACGATTGAGTTTATCCTTCGTTCTACGAGTTCGAGCTCGAATGATAAGATCAAAAACTCTTCATTCTATACAAATACGAAAGATTCATGCGTTTAGAGCCCCCAAACAAGCCCCAAACGAACGCAAAGTCGCTTTATAACGAAATCGACCGATTGAGTTATGCGCTCGCTGTACTAGTTCCAGCTCGTATTATGAGATCAGAAACTCTTCATTCTATGCAAATACGCAAGATTCATGCGTTTCGAATCGCCAAACAAGCCCCAATCGAATGCAAAGTCGCTTTATAACGAAATCGAACGATTGAGTTTTTTGCTCGCTGTACGAGTTCCAGCTCGTATTATGAGATCAAAAACACTTCATTCTATGCAAATACGCAAGATTCATGCGTTTCGAGCAGCCAAACATGCCCTAAATGAATGCAGAGTCCATTAATAACCAAATCGATCATTTGTGTTTTTCCCTCGCAGCAGGCGTTCCAGCTCGTCTTATGATATCAGAAACTCTTCATTCTATGCAAATACGCATGATTCATGCTTTTCGAGCACCCAAACAAGCCCCAAACGAATGGAAAGTCGCTTTATAACGAAATCGAACGATTGAATTTTTCGCTCGTTGTACGAGTTCGAGCTCGTATTATAAGATCAAAAACTCATCATTCTAAGCAAATACGCAAGATTCATGCGTTTGGAACTTCCAAACAAGCCCCAATCGAGTGCAAAGTCGCTTTAGAACGAAATCGAACGATTGAGTTTTGCGCTCGCTGTAGGAGTTCCAGCTCGTATTATCAGATCAGAAACTCTTCATTCTATGCAAATATGCAAGATTCATGCGTTTCGAGCCGCCAAAGAAGCCCCAAACGGATGCAAATTCGCTTTATAACGAAATCGAACGATTGAGTTTTTCGTTCGTTCTACGAGTTCGAGCTCGTATTATAAGATCAAAAACTCTTCATTCTATGTAAATACGCAAGATTCATGCGTTTCGAGCAGCCAAACATGCCATAAACGAACGCAGAGTCGCTTTATAACGAAATCGAACCATTGAGTTTTGCGCTCGCTGTAGGAGTTTCAGCTCGTATTATGAGATCAGAAACTCTTCATTCTATGCAAATACGCAAGGTTCATGCGTTTAGAGCACCCAAACTAGCCCCAAACGAACGCAAAGTCGCTTTATAACGAAATCGAACGATTGAGTTTTGGGCTCGCTGTACTAGTTCCAGCTCGTATTATGAGATCAGAAACTCTTCATTCTATGCAAATACGCAAGATTCATGCGTTTCGAGCATCCAAACATGCCATAAACGAACGCAGAGTCGCTTTATAACGAAATCGAACGATTGAGTTTTGCGCTCGCTGTAGGAGTTTCAGCTCGTATTATGAGATCAGAAACTCTTCATTCTATGCAAATACGCAAGGTTCATGCGTTTAGAGCCCCCAAACTAGCCCCAAACGAACGCAAAGTCGCTTTATAACGAAATCGAACGATTGAGTTTTTCGCTCGTTGTACGAGTTCGAGCTCGTATTATAAGATCAAAAACTCTTCATTCTATGTAAATACGCAAGATTCATGCGTTTCGAGCATCCAAACATGCCATAAACGAACGCAGAGTCGCTTTATAACGAAATCGAACGATTGAGTTTTGCGCTCGCTGTAGGAGTTTCAGCTCGTATTATGAGATCAGAAACTCTTCATTCTATGCAAATACGCAAGATTCATGCGTTTAGAGCCCCCAAACTAGCCCCAAACGAACGCAAAGTCGCTCTATAACGAAATCGAACTATTGAGTTTTGCGCTCGCTGTACGAGTTCCAGCTCGTATTATGAGATGAAAAATACTTCATTCTATACAAATACGCAAGATTCATGCGTTTCGAGCCGCCAAACAAGCCCCAAGCGAATGCTAAGTCGCTTTATAACGAAATCAAACAATTAAGGCTTACGCTCGCAGCAGGGGTTCCAGCTCGTATTATGAGATCAAAAACACTTCATTCTATGCAAATACGCAAGACGCATGCATTTCGAGCAGCTAAGCAAACCTCAAACGAATGCAAAGTCCATTTTTAACGAAATTGCACGATTGAGTTTTGCGCTTGCTGTAAGAGTTCCAGCTCGTATTATCAGATCAGAAACTCTTCATTCTATGCAAATACGCAAGATTCATGCGTTTCGAGCCGCCAAACAAGCCCCAAACGAACGCAAAGTCGCTTTATAACGAAATCGAACGATTGAGTTTTGCGCTCGATGTACTAGTTCCAGCTCATATTATAAGATCAAAAACTCTCCATTCTATGCAAATACGCAAGGTTCATGCGTTTAGAGCCCCCAAACTAGCCCCAAACGAACGCAAAGTCGCTTTATAACGAAATCGAACGATTGAGTTTTGGGCTCGCTGTACTAGTTCCAGCTCGTATTATGAGATCAGAAACTCTTCACTCTATGCAAATAAGCAAGATTCATGCGTTTCGAACTGCCAAACAAGCCCCAATCGAATGGAAAGTCGCTTGATAACGAAATCGAACGATTGAGTTTTTCGCTCGTTGTACGAGTTCGAGCTCGTATTATAAGATCAAAAACTCTTCATTCTATGTAAATACGCAAGATTCATGCGTTTCGAGCATCCAAACATGCCATAAACGAACGCAGAGTCGCTTTATAACGAAATCGAACGATTGAGTTTTGCGCTCGCTGTAGGAGTTTCAGCTCGTATTATGAGATCAGAAACTCTTCATTCTATGCAAATACGCAAGATTCATGCGTTTAGAGCCCCCAAACTAGCCCCAAACGAACGCAAAGTCGCTCTATAACGAACTCGAACGGTTAAGTTTTTCGTTCGTTCTACGAGTTCGAGCTCGTATTATAAGATCAAAAACTCTCCATTCTATGCAAATACGCAAGGTTCATGCGTTTAGAGCCCCCAAACTAGCCCCAAACGAACGCAAAGTCGCTTTATAACGAAATCGAACGATTGAGTTTTGGGCTCGCTGTACTAGTTCCAGCTCGTATTTTGAGATCAGAAACTCTTCATACTATGCAAATAAGCAAGATTCATGCGTTTCGAACTGCCAAACAAGCCCCAATCGAATGGAAAGTCGCTTGATAACGAAATCGAACGATTGAGTTTTTCGCTCGTTGTACGAGTTCGAGCTCGTATTATAAGATCAAAAACTCTTCATTCTATGTAAATACGCAAGATTCATGCGTTTCGAGCATCCAAACATGCCATAAACGAACGCAGAGTCGCTTTATAACGAAATCGAACGATTGAGTTTTGCGCTCGCTGTAGGAGTTTCAGCTCGTATTATGAGATCAGAAACTCTTCATTCTATGCAAATACGCAAGATTCATGCGTTTAGAGCCCCCAAACTAGCCCCAAACGAACGCAAAGTCGCTCTATAACGAAATCGAACGATTAAGTTTTTCGTTCGTTCTACGAGTTCGAGCTCGTATTATAAGATCAAAAACTCTCCATTCTATGCAAATACGCAAGGTTCATGCGTTTAGAGCCCCCAAACTAGCCCCAAACGAACGCAAAGTCGCTTTATAACGAAATCGAACGATTGAGTTTTGGGCTCGCTGTACTAGTTCCAGCTCGTATTTTGAGATCAGAAACTCTTCATACTATGCAAATACGCAAGATTCATGCGTTTCGAACCGCCAAACAAGCCCCAATCGAATGCAAAGTCGCTTTATAACGAAATCGAACGATTAAGTTTTGCGTTCGTTCTACGAGTTCGAGCTCGTATTATAAGATCAAAAACTCTCCATTCTATGCAAATACGCAAGGTTCATGCGTTTAGAGCACCCAAACTAGCCCCAAACGAACGCAAAGTCGCTTTATAATGAAATCGAACGATTGAGTTTTGGGCTAGCTGTACTAGTTCCAGCTCGTATTATGAGATCAGAAACTCTTCATTCTATGCAAATAAGCAAGATTCATGCGTTTCGAACCGCCAAACAAGCCCCAATCGAATGCAAAGTCGCTTTATAACGAAATCGAACGATTAAGTTTTGCGTTCGTTCTACGAGTTCGAGCTCGTATTATAAGATCAAAAACTCTCCATTCTATGTAAATAGGCAAGATTCATGCGTTTCGAGCAGCCAAACATGCCATAAACGAACGCAGAGTCGCTTTATAACGAAATCGAACGATTGAGTTTTGCGCTCGCTGTAGGAGTTTCAGCTTGTATTATGAGATCAGAAACTCTTCATTCTATGCAAATACGCAAGATTCATGCGTTTAGAGCCCCCAAACTAGCCCCAAACAAACGCAAAGTCGCTCTATAACGAAATCGAACTATTGAGTTTTGCGCTCGCTGTACGAGTTCCAGCTCGTATTATGAGATGAAAAATACTTCATTCTCTACAAATACGCAAGATTCATGCGTTTCGAGCCGTCAAACAAGCCCCAATCGAGTGCAAAGTCGCTTTAGAACGAAATCGAACGATTGAGTTTTTCGTTCGTTCTACGAGTTCGAGCACGAATTATAAGATCAAAAACTCTTCATTCTATACAAATACGAAAGATTCATGCGTTTATAGCCGCCAAACAAGCCCCAATCGAACGCAAAGTCGCTTTATAACGAAATCGAACGATTGAGTTTTGCGCTCGCTGTAGGAGTTCCAGCTCGTATTATAAGATCAAAAACTCTTCATTCTATATAAATACGAAAGATTCATGCGTTTATAGCCGCAAAACAAGCCCCAAACGAACGCAAAGTCGCTTTATAACGAAATCGAACGATTGAGTTTTGCGCGCGCTGTACTAGTTCCAGCTCGTATTTTGAGATCAGAAACTCTTCATTCTATGCAAATACGCAACATTCATGCGTTTCGAGCAGCCAAACATGCCCCAAACGAACGCAGAGTCGCTTTATAACGAAATCGAACTATTGAGTTTAGCGCTCGCTGTAGGAGTTCCAGCTCGTATTATCAGATCAGAAACTCTTCATTCTATGCAAATACGCAAGATTCATGCGTTTCGAGCAGCCAAACATGCCCCAAACGAACGCAGAGTCGCTTTATAACGAAATCGAACTATTGAGTTTTGCGCTCGCTGTACGAGTTCCAGCTCGTATTATGAGATGAAAAACACTTCATTCTATGCAAATACGCAAGATTCATGCGTTTCGAGCCGCCAAACGAGCCCCAAACGGATGCAAATTCGCTTGATAACGAAAGCGAACGATTGAGTTTTTCCTTCGTTCTACGAGTTCGAGCTCGAATGATAAGATCAAAAACTCTTCATTCTATACAAATACGAAAGATTCATGCGTTTAGAGCCCCCAAACAAGCCCCAAACGAACGCAAAGTCGCTTTATAACGAAATCGACCGATTGAGTTATGCGCTCGCTGTACTAGTTCCAGCTCGTATTATGAGATCAGAAACTCTTCATTCTATGCAAATACGCAAGATTCATGCGTTTCGAATCGCCAAACAAGCCCCAATCGAATGCAAAGTCGCTTTATAACGAAATCGAACGATTGAGTTTTTTGCTCGCTGTACGAGTTCCAGCTCGTATTATGAGATCAAAAACACTTCATTCTATGCAAATACGCAAGATTCATGCGTTTCGAGCAGCCAAACATGCCCCAAACGAACGCAGAGTCGCTTTATAACGAAATCGAACTATTGAGTTTTGCGCTCGCTGTACGAGTTCCAGCTCGTATTATGAGATGAAAAACACTTCATTCTATGCAAATACGCAAGATTCATGCGTTTCGAGCCGCCAAACGAGCCCCAAACGGATGCAAATTCGCTTGATAACGAAAGCGAACGATTGAGTTTTTCCTTCGTTCTACGAGTTCGAGCTCGAATGATAAGATCAAAAACTCTTCATTCTATACAAATACGAAAGATTCATGCGTTTAGAGCCCCCAAACAAGCCCCAAACGAACGCAAAGTCGCTTTATAACGAAATCGACCGATTGAGTTATGCGCTCGCTGTACTAGTTCCAGCTCGTATTATGAGATCAGAAACTCTTCATTCTATGCAAATACGCAAGATTCATGCGTTTCGAATCGCCAAACAAGCCCCAATCGAATGCAAAGTCGCTTTATAACGAAATCGAACGATTGAGTTTTTTGCTCGCTGTACGAGTTCCAGCTCGTATTATGAGATCAAAAACACTTCATTCTATGCAAATACGCAAGATTCATGCGTTTCGAGCAGCCAAACATGCCCTAAATGAATGCAGAGTCCATTAATAACCAAATCGATCATTTGTGTTTTTCCCTCGCAGCAGGCGTTCCAGCTCGTCTTATGATATCAGAAACTCTTCATTCTATGCAAATACGCATGATTCATGCTTTTCGAGCACCCAAACAAGCCCCAAACGAATGGAAAGTCGCTTTATAACGAAATCGAACGATTGAATTTTTCGCTCGTTGTACGAGTTCGAGCTCGTATTATAAGATCAAAAACTCATCATTCTAAGCAAATACGCAAGATTCATGCGTTTGGAACTTCCAAACAAGCCCCAATCGAGTGCAAAGTCGCTTTAGAACGAAATCGAACGATTGAGTTTTGCGCTCGCTGTAGGAGTTCCAGCTCGTATTATCAGATCAGAAACTCTTCATTCTATGCAAATATGCAAGATTCATGCGTTTCGAGCCGCCAAAGAAGCCCCAAACGGATGCAAATTCGCTTTATAACGAAATCGAACGATTGAGTTTTTCGTTCGTTCTACGAGTTCGAGCTCGTATTATAAGATCAAAAACTCTTCATTCTATGTAAATACGCAAGATTCATGCGTTTCGAGCAGCCAAACATGCCATAAACGAACGCAGAGTCGCTTTATAACGAAATCGAACCATTGAGTTTTGCGCTCGCTGTAGGAGTTTCAGCTCGTATTATGAGATCAGAAACTCTTCATTCTATGCAAATACGCAAGGTTCATGCGTTTAGAGCACCCAAACTAGCCCCAAACGAACGCAAAGTCGCTTTATAACGAAATCGAACGATTGAGTTTTGGGCTCGCTGTACTAGTTCCAGCTCGTATTATGAGATCAGAAACTCTTCATTCTATGCAAATACGCAAGATTCATGCGTTTCGAGCATCCAAACATGCCATAAACGAACGCAGAGTCGCTTTATAACGAAATCGAACGATTGAGTTTTGCGCTCGCTGTAGGAGTTTCAGCTCGTATTATGAGATCAGAAACTCTTCATTCTATGCAAATACGCAAGATTCATGCGTTTAGAGCCCCCAAACTAGCCCCAAACGAACGCAAAGTCGCTCTATAACGAAATCGAACGATTAAGTTTTTCGTTCGTTCTACGAGTTCGAGCTCGTATTATAAGATCAAAAACTCTCCATTTTATGCAAATACGCAAGGTTCATGCGTTTCGAACTGCCAAACAAGCCCCAATCGAATGGAAAGTCGCTTGATAACGAAATCGAACGATTGAGTTTTTCGCTCGTTGTACGAGTTCGAGCTCGTATTATAAGATCAAAAACTCTTCATTCTATGTAAATACGCAAGATTCATGCGTTTCGAGCATCCAAACATGCCATAAACGAACGCAGAGTCGCTTTATAACGAAATCGAACGATTGAGTTTTGCGCTCGCTGTAG
Source organism: Exephanes ischioxanthus (assembly GCA_958510785.1). Classification (NCBI taxonomy): domain Eukaryota; kingdom Metazoa; phylum Arthropoda; class Insecta; order Hymenoptera; family Ichneumonidae; genus Exephanes; species Exephanes ischioxanthus. The sequence goes on from OY294022.1 coordinate 694,672, forward strand.
GAGTTTCAGCTCGTATTATGAGATCAGAAACTCTTCATTCTATGCAAATACGCAAGGTTCATGCGTTTAGAGCCCCCAAACTAGCCCCAAACGAACGCAAAGTCGCTTTATAACGAAATCGAACGATTGAGTTTTTCGTTCGTTCTACGAGTTCGAGCTCGTATTATAAGATCAAAAACTCTTCATTCTATGTATATACGCAAGATTCATGCGTTTCGAGCAGCCAAACATGCCATAAACGAACGCAGAGTCGCTTTATAACGAAATCGAACGATTGAGTTTTGCGCTCGCTGTAGGAGTTTCAGCTCGTATTATGAGATCAGAAACTCTTCATTCTATGCAAATACGCAAGATTCATGCGTTTAGAGCCCCCAAACTAGCCCCAAACGAACGCAAAGTCGCTCTATAACGAAATCGAACTATTGAGTTTTGCGCTCGCTGTACGAGTTCCAGCTCGTATTATGAGATGAAAAATACTTCATTCTATACAAATACGCAAGATTCATGCGTTTCGAGCCGCCAAACAAGCCCCAAGCGAATGCAAAGTCGCTTTATAACGAAATCAAACAATTAAGGCTTACGCTCGCAGCAGGGGTTCCAGCTCGTATTATGAGATCAAAAACACTTCATTCTATGCAAATACGCAAGACGCATTCATTTCGAGCAGCTAAGCAAACCTCAAACGAATGCAAAGTCCATTTTTAACGAAATTGCACGATTGAGTTTTGCGCTTGCTGTAAGAGTTCCAGCTCGTATTATCAGATCAGAAACTCTTCATTCTATGCAAATACGCAAGATTCATGCGTTTCGAGCCGCCAAACAAGCCCCAAACGAACGCAAAGTCGCTTTATAACGAAATCGAACGATTGAGTTTTGCGCTCGATGTACTAGTTCCAGCTCATATTATAAGATCAAAAACTCTCCATTCTATGCAAATACGCAAGGTTCATGCGTTTAGAGCCCCCAAACTAGCCCCAAACGAACGCAAAGTCGCTTTATAACGAAATCGAACGATTGAGTTTTGGGCTCGCTGTACTAGTTCCAGCTCGTATTATGAGATCAGAAACTCTTCACTCTATGCAAATAAGCAAGATTCATGCGTTTCGAACTGCCAAACAAGCCCCAATCGAATGGAAAGTCGCTTGATAACGAAATCGAACGATTGAGTTTTTCGCTCGTTGTACGAGTTCGAGCTCGTATTATAAGATCAAAAACTCTTCATTCTATGTAAATACGCAAGATTCATGCGTTTCGAGCATCCAAACATGCCATAAACGAACGCAGAGTCGCTTTATAACGAAATCGAACGATTGAGTTTTGCGCTCGCTGTAGGAGTTTCAGCTCGTATTATGAGATCAGAAACTCTTCATTCTATGCAAATACGCAAGATTCATGCGTTTAGAGCCCCCAAACTAGCCCCAAACGAACGCAAAGTCGCTCTATAACGAACTCGAACGGTTAAGTTTTTCGTTCGTTCTACGAGTTCGAGCTCGTATTATAAGATCAAAAACTCTCCATTCTATGCAAATACGCAAGGTTCATGCGTTTAGAGCCCCCAAACTAGCCCCAAACGAACGCAAAGTCGCTTTATAACGAAATCGAACGATTGAGTTTTGGGCTCGCTGTACTAGTTCCAGCTCGTATTTTGAGATCAGAAACTCTTCATACTATGCAAATAAGCAAGATTCATGCGTTTCGAACTGCCAAACAAGCCCCAATCGAATGGAAAGTCGCTTGATAACGAAATCGAACGATTGAGTTTTTCGCTCGTTGTACGAGTTCGAGCTCGTATTATAAGATCAAAAACTCTTCATTCTATGTAAATACGCAAGATTCATGCGTTTCGAGCATCCAAACATGCCATAAACGAACGCAGAGTCGCTTTATAACGAAATCGAACGATTGAGTTTTGCGCTCGCTGTAGGAGTTTCAGCTCGTATTATGAGATCAGAAACTCTTCATTCTATGCAAATACGCAAGATTCATGCGTTTAGAGCCCCCAAACTAGCCCCAAACGAACGCAAAGTCGCTCTATAACGAAATCGAACGATTAAGTTTTTCGTTCGTTCTACGAGTTCGAGCTCGTATTATAAGATCAAAAACTCTCCATTCTATGCAAATACGCAAGGTTCATGCGTTTAGAGCCCCCAAACTAGCCCCAAACGAACGCAAAGTCGCTTTATAACGAAATCGAACGATTGAGTTTTGGGCTCGCTGTACTAGTTCCAGCTCGTATTTTGAGATCAGAAACTCTTCATACTATGCAAATACGCAAGATTCATGCGTTTCGAACCGCCAAACAAGCCCCAATCGAATGCAAAGTCGCTTTATAACGAAATCGAACGATTAAGTTTTGCGTTCGTTCTACGAGTTCGAGCTCGTATTATAAGATCAAAAACTCTCCATTCTATGCAAATACGCAAGGTTCATGCGTTTAGAGCACCCAAACTAGCCCCAAACGAACGCAAAGTCGCTTTATAATGAAATCGAACGATTGAGTTTTGGGCTCGCTGTACTAGTTCCAGCTCGTATTATGAGATCAGAAACTCTTCATTCTATGCAAATAAGCAAGATTCATGCGTTTCGAACCGCCAAACAAGCCCCAATCGAATGCAAAGTCGCTTTATAACGAAATCGAACGATTAAGTTTTGCGTTCGTTCTACGAGTTCGAGCTCGTATTATAAGATCAAAAACTCTCCATTCTATGTAAATAGGCAAGATTCATGCGTTTCGAGCAGCCAAACATGCCATAAACGAACGCAGAGTCGCTTTATAACGAAATCGAACGATTGAGTTTTGCGCTCGCTGTAGGAGTTTCAGCTTGTATTATGAGATCAGAAACTCTTCATTCTATGCAAATACGCAAGATTCATGCGTTTAGAGCCCCCAAACTAGCCCCAAACAAACGCAAAGTCGCTCTATAACGAAATCGAACTATTGAGTTTTGCGCTCGCTGTACGAGTTCCAGCTCGTATTATGAGATGAAAAATACTTCATTCTCTACAAATACGCAAGATTCATGCGTTTCGAGCCGTCAAACAAGCCCCAATCGAGTGCAAAGTCGCTTTAGAACGAAATCGAACGATTGAGTTTTTCGTTCGTTCTACGAGTTCGAGCACGAATTATAAGATCAAAAACTCTTCATTCTATACAAATACGAAAGATTCATGCGTTTATAGCCGCCAAACAAGCCCCAATCGAACGCAAAGTCGCTTTATAACGAAATCGAACGATTGAGTTTTGCGCTCGCTGTAGGAGTTCCAGCTCGTATTATAAGATCAAAAACTCTTCATTCTATATAAATACGAAAGATTCATGCGTTTATAGCCGCAAAACAAGCCCCAAACGAACGCAAAGTCGCTTTATAACGAAATCGAACGATTGAGTTTTGCGCGCGCTGTACTAGTTCCAGCTCGTATTTTGAGATCAGAAACTCTTCATTCTATGCAAATACGCAACATTCATGCGTTTCGAGCAGCCAAACATGCCATAAACGAACGCAGAGTCGCTTTATAACGAAATCGAACGATTGAGTTTTGCGCTCGCTGTAGGAGTTTCAGCTCGTATTATGAGATCAGAAACTCTTCATTCTATGCAAATACGCAAGATTCATGCGTTTAGAGCCCCCAAACTAGCCCCAAACGAACGCAAAGTCGCTCTATAACGAAATCGAACTATTGAGTTTTGCGCTCGCTGTACGAGTTCCAGCTCGTATTATCAGATCAGAAACTCTTCATTCTATGCAAATACGCAAGATTCATGCGTTTCGAGCCGCCAAACAAGCCCCAAACGAACGCAAAGTCGCTTTATAACGAAATCGAACGATTGAGTTTTGCGCTCGCTGTACTAGTTCCAGCTCGTATTTTGAGATCAGAAACTCTTCATTCTATGCAAATACGCAAGATTCATGCGTTTCGACCCGCCAAACAAGCCCCAATCGCATGCAAAGTCGCTTTATAACGAAATCGAACGATTAAGTTTTTCGTTCGTTCTACGAGTTCGAGCTCGTATTATAAGATCAAAAACTCTCCATTCTATGCAAATACGCAAGGTTCATGCGTTTAGAGCCCCCAAACTAGCCCCAAACGAACGCAAAGTCGCTTTATAACGAAATCGAACGATTGAGTTTTGCGCTCGCTGTAGGAGTTCCAGCTCGTATTATCAGATCAGAAACTCTTCATTCTATGCAAATACGCAAGATTCATGCGTTTCGCACCGCCAAACAAGTCCCAATCGAATGGAAAGTCGCTTTATAACGAAATCGAACGATTGAGTTTTCCGCTCGTTGGACGAGTTCGAGCTCGTATTATAAGATCAAAAACTCTTCATTCTATGCAAATACGCAAGATTCATGCGTTTGGAATCGCCAAACAAGCCCCAATCGAGTGCAAAGTCGCTTTAGAACGAAATCGAACGATTGAGTTTTGCCCTCGCTGTAGGAGTTCCAGCTCGTATTATGAGATCAGAAACTCTTTATTCGATGCAAATACGCAAGATTCATGCGTTTCGAGCCGCCAAACAAGCCCCAAACGAATGCAAAGTCGCTTTGCAACGAAATCAAACATTTGAGGTTTACGCACGCAGCAGGGGTTCCAGCTCGTATTATAAGATCTACAACACTTCATTCTATGTAAATATGCAAGACTCATGCGGTTCGAGCCGCCAAAGAAGCCCCAAACGGATGCAAATTCGCTTTATAACGAAATCGAACGATTGAGTTTTGGGCTCGCTGTACTAGTTCCAGCTCGTATTATGAGATCAGAAACTCTTCATTCTATGCAAATAAGCAAGATTCATGCGTTTCGAACTGCCAAACAAGCCCCAATCGAATGGAAAGTCGCTTTAGAATGAAATCGAACGATTGAGTTTTGCGCTCGCTGTAGGAGTTCCAGCTCGTATTATCAGATCAGAAACTCTTCATTCTATGCAAATACGCAAGATTCATGCGTTTCGAGCAGCCAAACATGCCCCAAACGAACGCAGAGTCGCTTTATAACGAAATCGAACTATTGAGTTTTGCGCTCGCTGTACGAGTTCCAGCTCGTATTATGAGATGAAAAACACTTCATTCTATGCAAATACGCAAGATTCATGCGTTTCGAGCCGCCAAACGAGCCCCAAACGGATGCAAATTCGCTTGATAACGAAATCGAACGATTGAGTTTTTCGTTCGTTCTACGAGTTCGAGCTCGAATGATAAGATCAAAAACTCTTCATTCTATACAAATACGAAAGATTCATGCGTTTATAGTCGCCAAACAAGCCCCAAACGAACGCAAAGTCGCTTTATAACGAAATCGACCGATTGAGTTATGCGCTCGCTGTACTAGTTCCAGCTCGTATTATGAGAACAGAAACTCTTCATTCTATGCAAATACGCAAGATTCATGCGTTTCGAATCGCCAAACAAGCCCCAATCGAATGCAAAGTCGCTTTATATCGAAATCGAACGATTGAGTTTTTTGCTCGCTGTACGAGTTCCAGCTCGTATTATGAGATCAAAAACACTTCATTCTATGCAAATACGCAAGATTCATGCGTTTCGAGCAGCCAAACATGCCCCAAACGAATGCAGAGTCCTGTACTAGTTCCAGCTCGTATTATGAGATCAGAAACTCTTCATTATATGCAAATAAGCAAGATTCATGCGTTTCGAACCGCCAAACAAGCCCCAATCGAATGGAAAGTCGCTTTATAACGAAATCGAACGATTGAGTTTTTCGCTCGTTGGACGAGTTCGAGCTCGTATTATAAGATCAAAAACTCTTCATTCTATGCAAATTCGCAAGATTCATGCGTTTGGAATCGCCAAACAAGCCCCAATCGAGTGCAAAGTCGCTTTAGAACGAAATCGAACGATTGAGTTTTGCCCTCGCTGAAGGAGTTCCAGCTCGTATTATGAGATCAGAAACTCTTTATTCGATGCAAATTCGCAAGATTCATGCGTTTCGAGCCGCCAAACAAGCCCCAAACGAATGCAAAGTCGCTTTGCAACGAAATCAAACATTTGAGGTTTACGCACGCAGCAGGGGTTCCAGCTCGTATTATAAGATCTAAAACACTTCATTCTATGTAAATATGCAAGACTCATGCGGTTCGAGCCGCCAAAGAAGCCCCAAACGGATGCAAATTCGCTTTATAACGAAATCGAACGATTGAGTTTTTCGTTCGTTCTACGAGTTCGAGCTCGTATTATAAGATCAAAAACTCTTCATTCTATGCAAATACGCAAGGTTCATGCGTTTAGAGCCCCAAAACTAGCCCCAGACGAACGCAAAGTCGCTTTATAACGAAATCGAACGATTGAGTTTTGGGCTCGCTGTACTAGTTCCAGCTCGTATTATGAGATCAGAAACTCTTCATTCTATGCAAATAAGCAAGATTCATGCGTTTCGAACTGCCAAACAAGCCCCAATCGAATGGAAAGTCGCTTGATAACGAAATCGAACGATTGAGTTTTTCGCTCGTTGTACGAGTTCGAGCTCGTATTATAAGATCAAAAACTCTTCATTCTATGTAAATACGCAAGATTCATGCGTTTCGAGCAGCCAAACATGCCATAAACGAACGCAGAGTCGCTTTATAACGAAATCGAACGATTGAGTTTTGCGCTCGCTGTAGGAGTTTCAGCTCGTATTATGAGATCAGAAACTCTTCATTCTATGCAAATACGCAAGATTCATGCGTTTAGAGCCCCCAAACTAGCCCCAAACGAACGCAAAGTCGCTCTATAACGAAATCGAACTATTGAGTTTTGCGCTCGCTGTACGAGTTCCAGCTCGTATTATGAGATGAAAAATACTTCATTCTATACAAATACTCAAGATTCATGCGTTTCGAGCCGCCAAACAAGCCCCAAACGAATGCAAAGTCGCTTTATAACGAAATCAAACAATTAAGGTTTACGCTCGCAGCAGGGGTTCCAGCTCGTATTATGAGATCAAAAACACTTCATTCTATGCAAATACGCAAGACACATGCATTTCGAGCAGCTAAGCAAACCTCAAACGAATGCAAAGTCCATTTTTAACGAAATTGCACGATTGAGTTTTGCGCTTGCTGTAAGAGTTCCAGCTCGTATTATCAGATCAGAAACTCTTCATTCTATGCAAATACGCAAGATTCATACGTTTCGAGCCGCCAAACAAGCCCCAAACGAACGCAAAGTCGCTTTATAACGAAATCGAACGATTGAGTTTTGCGCTCGCTGTACTAGTTCCAGCTCGTATTTTGAGATCAGAAACTCTTCATTCTATGCAAATACGCAAGATTCATGCGTTTCGAACCGCCAAACAAGCCCCAATCGAATGCAAAGTCGCTTTATAACGAAATCGAACGATTAAGTTTTTCGTTCGTTCTAGGAGTTCGAGCTCGTATTATAAGATCAAAAACTCTCCATTCTATGCAAATACGCAAGGTTCATGCGTTTAGAGCCCCCAAACTAGCCCCAAACGAACCCAAAGTCGCTTTATAACGAAATCGAACGATTGAGTTTTGGGCTCGCTGTACTAGTTCCAGCTCGTATTTTGAGATCAGAAACTCTTCATACTATGCAAATACGCAAGATTCATGCGTTTCGAACCGCCAAACAAGCCCCAATCGAATGCAAAGTCGCTTTATAACGAAATCGAACGATTAAGTTTTTCGTTCGTTCTACGAGTTCAAGCTCGTATTATAAGATCAAAAACTCTCCATTCTATGCAAATACGCAAGGTTCATGCGTTTAGAGCCCCCAAACTAGCCCCAAACGAACGCAAAGTCGCTTTATAACGAAATCGAACGATTGAGTTTTGGGCTCGCTGTACTAGTTCCAGCTCGTATTATCAGATCAGAAACTCTTCATTCTATGCAAATACGCAAGATTCATGCGTTTCGAGCAGCCAAACATGCCCCAAACGAACGCAGAGTCGCTTTATAACGAAATCGAACTATTGAGTTTAGCGCTCGCTGTAGGAGTTCCAGCTCGTATTATCAGATCAGAAACTCTTCATTCTATGCAAATACGCAAGATTCATGCGTTTCGAGCAGCCAAACATGCCCCAAACGAACGCAGAGTCGCTTTATAACGAAATCGAACTATTGAGTTTTGCGCTCGCTGTACGAGTTCCAGCTCGTATTATGAGATGAAAAACACTTCATTCTATGCAAATACGCAAGATTCATGCGTTTCGAGCCGCCAAACGAGCCCCAAACGGATGCAAATTCGCTTGATAACGAAAGCGAACGATTGAGTTTTTCCTTCGTTCTACGAGTTCGAGCTCGAATGATAAGATCAAAAACTCTTCATTCTATACAAATACGAAAGATTCATGCGTTTAGAGCCCCCAAACAAGCCCCAAACGAACGCAAAGTCGCTTTATAACGAAATCGACCGATTGAGTTATGCGCTCGCTGTACTAGTTCCAGCTCGTATTATGAGATCAGAAACTCTTCATTCTATGCAAATACGCAAGATTCATGCGTTTCGAATCGCCAAACAAGCCCCAATCGAATGCAAAGTCGCTTTATAACGAAATCGAACGATTGAGTTTTTTGCTCGCTGTACGAGTTCCAGCTCGTATTATGAGATCAAAAACACTTCATTCTATGCAAATACGCAAGATTCATGCGTTTCGAGCAGCCAAACATGCCCTAAATGAATGCAGAGTCCATTAATAACCAAATCGATCATTTGTGTTTTTCCCTCGCAGCAGGCGTTCCAGCTCGTCTTATGATATCAGAAACTCTTCATTCTATGCAAATACGCATGATTCATGCTTTTCGAGCACCCAAACAAGCCCCAAACGAATGGAAAGTCGCTTTATAACGAAATCGAACGATTGAATTTTTCGCTCGTTGTACGAGTTCGAGCTCGTATTATAAGATCAAAAACTCATCATTCTAAGCAAATACGCAAGATTCATGCGTTTGGAACTTCCAAACAAGCCCCAATCGAGTGCAAAGTCGCTTTAGAACGAAATCGAACGATTGAGTTTTGCGCTCGCTGTAGGAGTTCCAGCTCGTATTATCAGATCAGAAACTCTTCATTCTATGCAAATATGCAAGATTCATGCGTTTCGAGCCGCCAAAGAAGCCCCAAACGGATGCAAATTCGCTTTATAACGAAATCGAACGATTGAGTTTTTCGTTCGTTCTACGAGTTCGAGCTCGTATTATAAGATCAAAAACTCTTCATTCTATGTAAATACGCAAGATTCATGCGTTTCGAGCAGCCAAACATGCCATAAACGAACGCAGAGTCGCTTTATAACGAAATCGAACCATTGAGTTTTGCGCTCGCTGTAGGAGTTTCAGCTCGTATTATGAGATCAGAAACTCTTCATTCTATGCAAATACGCAAGGTTCATGCGTTTAGAGCACCCAAACTAGCCCCAAACGAACGCAAAGTCGCTTTATAACGAAATCGAACGATTGAGTTTTGGGCTCGCTGTACTAGTTCCAGCTCGTATTATGAGATCAGAAACTCTTCATTCTATGCAAATACGCAAGATTCATGCGTTTCGAGCATCCAAACATGCCATAAACGAACGCAGAGTCGCTTTATAACGAAATCGAACGATTGAGTTTTGCGCTCGCTGTAGGAGTTTCAGCTCGTATTATGAGATCAGAAACTCTTCATTCTATGCAAATACGCAAGATTCATGCGTTTAGAGCCCCCAAACTAGCCCCAAACGAACGCAAAGTCGCTCTATAACGAAATCGAACGATTAAGTTTTTCGTTCGTTCTACGAGTTCGAGCTCGTATTATAAGATCAAAAACTCTCCATTCTATGCAAATACGCAAGGTTCATGCGTTTAGAGCCCCCAAACTAGCCCCAAACGAACGCAAAGTCGCTTTATAACGAAATCGAACGATTAAGTTTTTCGTTCGTTCTACGAGTTCGAGCTCGTATTATAAGATCAAAAACTCTCCATTTTATGCAAATACGCAAGGTTCATGCGTTTCGAACTGCCAAACAAGCCCCAATCGAATGGAAAGTCGCTTGATAACGAAATCGAACGATTGAGTTTTTCGCTCGTTGTACGAGTTCGAGCTCGTATTATAAGATCAAAAACTCTTCATTCTATGTAAATACGCAAGATTCATGCGTTTCGAGCATCCAAACATGCCATAAACGAACGCAGAGTCGCTTTATAACGAAATCGAACGATTGAGTTTTGCGCTCGCTGTAGGAGTTTCAGCTCGTATTATGAGATCAGAAACTCTTCATTCTATGCAAATACGCAAGGTTCATGCGTTTAGAGCCCCCAAACTAGCCCCAAACGAACGCAAAGTCGCTTTATAACGAAATCGAACGATTGAGTTTTTCGTTCGTTCTACGAGTTCGAGCTCGTATTATAAGATCAAAAACTCTTCATTCTATGTATATACGCAAGATTCATGCGTTTCGAGCAGCCAAACATGCCATAAACGAACGCAGAGTCGCTTTATAACGAAATCGAACGATTGAGTTTTGCGCTCGCTGTAGGAGTTTCAGCTCGTATTATGAGATCAGAAACTCTTCATTCTATGCAAATACGCAAGATTCATGCGTTTAGAGCCCCCAAACTAGCCCCAAACGAACGCAAAGTCGCTCTATAACGAAATCGAACTATTGAGTTTTGCGCTCGCTGTTCGAGTTCCAGCTCGTATTATGAGATGAAAAATACTTCATTCTATACAAATACGCAAGATTCATGCGTTTCGAGCCGCCAAACAAGCCCCAAGCGAATGCAAAGTCGCTTTATAACGAAATCAAACAATTAAGGCTTACGCTTGCAGCAGGGGTTCCAGCTCGTATTATGAGATCAAAAACACTTCATTCTATGCAAATACGCAAGACGCATGCATTTCGAGCAGCTAAGCAAACCTCAAACGAATGCAAAGTCCATTTTTAACGAAATTGCACGATTGAGTTTTGCGCTTGCTGTAAGAGTTCCAGCTCGTATTATCAGATCAGAAACTCTTCATTCTATGCAAATACGCAAGATTCATGCGTTTCGAGCCGCCAAACAAGCCCCAAACGAACGCAAAGTCGCTTTATAACGAAATCGAACGATTGAGTTTTGCGCTCGATGTACTAGTTCCAGCTCATATTATAAGATCAAAAACTCTCCATTCTATGCAAATACGCAAGGTTCATGCGTTTAGAGCCCCCAAACTAGCCCCAAACGAACGCAAAGTCGCTTTATAACGAAATCGAACGATTGAGTTTTGGGCTCGCTGTACTAGTTCCAGCTCGTATTATGAGATCAGAAACTCTTCACTCTATGCAAATAAGCAAGATTCATGCGTTTCGAACTGCCAAACAAGCCCCAATCGAATGGAAAGTCGCTTGATAACGAAATCGAACGATTGAGTTTTTCGCTCGTTGTACGAGTTCGAGCTCGTATTATAAGATCAAAAACCCTTCATTCTATGTAAATACGCAAGATTCATGCGTTTCGAGCATCCAAACATGCCATAAACGAACGCAGAGTCGCTTTATAACGAAATCGAACGATTGAGTTTTGCGCTCGCTGTAGGAGTTTCAGCTCGTATTATGAGATCAGAAACTCTTCATTCTATGCAAATACGCAAGATTCATGCGTTTAGAGCCCCCAAACTAGCCCCAAACGAACGCAAAGTCGCTCTATAACGAACTCGAACGGTTAAGTTTTTCGTTCGTTCTACGAGTTCGAGCTCGTATTATAAGATCAAAAACTCTCCATTCTATGCAAATACGCAAGGTTCATGCGTTTAGAGCCCCCAAACTAGCCCCAAACGAACGCAAAGTCGCTTTATAACGAAATCGAACGATTGAGTTTTGGGCTCGCTGTACTAGTTCCAGCTCGTATTTTGAGATCAGAAACTCTTCATACTATGCAAATAAGCAAGATTCATGCGTTTCGAACTGCCAAACAAGCCCCAATCGAATGGAAAGTCGCTTGATAACGAAATCGAACGATTGAGTTTTTCGCTCGTTGTACGAGTTCGAGCTCGTATTATAAGATCAAAAACTCTTCATTCTATGTAAATACGCAAGATTCATGCGTTTCGAGCATCCAAACATGCCATAAACGAACGCAGAGTCGCTTTATAACGAAATCGAACGATTGAGTTTTGCGCTCGCTGTAGGAGTTTCAGCTCGTATTATGAGATCAGAAACTCTTCATTCTATGCAAATACGCAAGATTCATGCGTTTAGAGCCCCCAAACTAGCCCCAAACGAACGCAAAGTCGCTCTATAACGAAATCGAACGATTAAGTTTTTCGTTCGTTCTACGAGTTCGAGCTCGTATTATAAGATCAAAAACTCTCCATTCTATGCAAATACGCAAGGTTCATGCGTTTAGAGCCCCCAAACTAGCCCCAAACGAACGCAAAGTCGCTTTATAACGAAATCGAACGATTGAGTTTTGGGCTCGCTGTACTAGTTCCAGCTCGTATTTTGAGATCAGAAACTCTTCATACTATGCAAATACGCAAGATTCATGCGTTTCGAACCGCCAAACAAGCCCCTATCGAATGCAAAGTCGCTTTATAACGAAATCGAACGATTAAGTTTTGCGTTCGTTCTACGAGTTCGAGCTCGTATTATAAGATCAAAAACTCTCCATTCTATGTAAATAGGCAAGATTCATGCGTTTCGAGCAGCCAAACATGCCATAAACGAACGCAGAGTCGCTTTATAACGAAATCGAACGATTGAGTTTTGCGCTCGCTGTAGGAGTTTCAGCTTGTATTATGAGATCAGAAACTCTTCATTCTATGCAAATACGCAAGATTCATGCGTTTAGAGCCCCCAAACTAGCCCCAAACAAACGCAAAGTCGCTCTATAACGAAATCGAACTATTGAGTTTTGCGCTCGCTGTACGAGTTCCAGCTCGTATTATGAGATGAAAAATACTTCATTCTCTACAAATACGCAAGATTCATGCGTTTCGAGCCGTCAAACAAGCCCCAATCGAGTGCAAAGTCGCTTTAGAACGAAATCGAACGATTGAGTTTTTCGTTCGTTCTACGAGTTCGAGCACGAATTATAAGATCAAAAACTCTTCATTCTATACAAATACGAAAGATTCATGCGTTTATAGCCGCCAACAAGCCCCAATCGAACGCAAAGTCGCTTTATAACGAAATCGAACGATTGAGTTTTGCGCTCGCTGTAGGAGTTCCAGCTCGTATTATAAGATCAAAAACTCTTCATTCTATATAAATACGAAAGATTCATGCGTTTATAGCCGCAAAACAAGCCCCAAACGAACGCAAAGTCGCTTTATAACGAAATCGAACGATTGAGTTTTGCGCGCGCTGTACTAGTTCCAGCTCGTATTTTGAGATCAGAAACTCTTCATTCTATGCAAATACGCAACATTCATGCGTTTCGAGCAGCCAAACATGCCCCAAACGAACGCAGAGTCGCTTTATAACGAAATCGAACTATTGAGTTTAGCGCTCGCTGTAGGAGTTCCAGCTCGTATTATCAGATCAGAAACTCTTCATTCTATGCAAATACGCAAGATTCATGCGTTTCGAGCAGCCAAACATGCCCCAAACGAACGCAGAGTCGCTTTATAACGAAATCGAACTATTGAGTTTTGCGCTCGCTGTACGAGTTCCAGCTCGTATTATGAGATGAAAAACACTTCATTCTATGCAAATACGCAAGATTCATGCGTTTCGAGCCGCCAAACGAGCCCCAAACGGATGCAAATTCGCTTGATAACGAAAGCGAACGATTGAGTTTTTCCTTCGTTCTACGAGTTCGAGCTCGAATGATAAGATCAAAAACTCTTCATTCTATACAAATACGAAAGATTCATGCGTTTAGAGCCCCCAAACAAGCCCCAAACGAACGCAAAGTCGCTTTATAACGAAATCGACCGATTGAGTTATGCGCTCGCTGTACTAGTTCCAGCTCGTATTATGAGATCAGAAACTCTTCATTCTATGCAAATACGCAAGATTCATGCGTTTCGAATCGCCAAACAAGCCCCAATCGAATGCAAAGTCGCTTTATAACGAAATCGAACGATTGAGTTTTTTGCTCGCTGTACGAGTTCCAGCTCGTATTATGAGATCAAAAACACTTCATTCTATGCAAATACGCAAGATTCATGCGTTTCGAGCAGCCAAACATGCCCCAAACGAACGCAGAGTCGCTTTATAACGAAATCGAACTATTGAGTTTTGCGCTCGCTGTACGAGTTCCAGCTCGTATTATGAGATGAAAAACACTTCATTCTATGCAAATACGCAAGATTCATGCGTTTCGAGCCGCCAAACGAGCCCCAAACGGATGCAAATTCGCTTGATAACGAAAGCGAACGATTGAGTTTTTCCTTCGTTCTACGAGTTCGAGCTCGAATGATAAGATCAAAAACTCTTCATTCTATACAAATACGAAAGATTCATGCGTTTAGAGCCCCCAAACAAGCCCCAAACGAACGCAAAGTCGCTTTATAACGAAATCGACCGATTGAGTTATGCGCTCGCTGTACTAGTTCCAGCTCGTATTATGAGATCAGAAACTCTTCATTCTATGCAAATACGCAAGATTCATGCGTTTCGAATCGCCAAACAAGCCCCAATCGAATGCAAAGTCGCTTTATAACGAAATCGAACGATTGAGTTTTTTGCTCGCTGTACGAGTTCCAGCTCGTATTATGAGATCAAAAACACTTCATTCTATGCAAATACGCAAGATTCATGCGTTTCGAGCAGCCAAACATGCCCTAAATGAATGCAGAGTCCATTAATAACCAAATCGATCATTTGTGTTTTTCCCTCGCAGCAGGCGTTCCAGCTCGTCTTATGATATCAGAAACTCTTCATTCTATGCAAATACGCATGATTCATGCTTTTCGAGCACCCAAACAAGCCCCAAACGAATGGAAAGTCGCTTTATAACGAAATCGAACGATTGAATTTTTCGCTCGTTGTACGAGTTCGAGCTCGTATTATAAGATCAAAAACTCATCATTCTAAGCAAATACGCAAGATTCATGCGTTTGGAACTTCCAAACAAGCCCCAATCGAGTGCAAAGTCGCTTTAGAACGAAATCGAACGATTGAGTTTTGCGCTCGCTGTAGGAGTTCCAGCTCGTATTATCAGATCAGAAACTCTTCATTCTATGCAAATATGCAAGATTCATGCGTTTCGAGCCGCCAAAGAAGCCCCAAACGGATGCAAATTCGCTTTATAACGAAATCGAACGATTGAGTTTTTCGTTCGTTCTACGAGTTCGAGCTCGTATTATAAGATCAAAAACTCTTCATTCTATGTAAATACGCAAGATTCATGCGTTTCGAGCAGCCAAACATGCCATAAACGAACGCAGAGTCGCTTTATAACGAAATCGAACCATTGAGTTTTGCGCTCGCTGTAGGAGTTTCAGCTCGTATTATGAGATCAGAAACTCTTCATTCTATGCAAATACGCAAGGTTCATGCGTTTAGAGCACCCAAACTAGCCCCAAACGAACGCAAAGTCGCTTTATAACGAAATCGAACGATTGAGTTTTGGGCTCGCTGTACTAGTTCCAGCTCGTATTATGAGATCAGAAACTCTTCATTCTATGCAAATACGCAAGATTCATGCGTTTCGAGCATCCAAACATGCCATAAACGAACGCAGAGTCGCTTTATAACGAAATCGAACGATTGAGTTTTGCGCTCGCTGTAGGAGTTTCAGCTCGTATTATGAGATCAGAAACTCTTCATTCTATGCAAATACGCAAGATTCATGCGTTTAGAGCCCCCAAACTAGCCCCAAACGAACGCAAAGTCGCTCTATAACGAAATCGAACGATTAAGTTTTTCGTTCGTTCTACGAGTTCGAGCTCGTATTATAAGATCAAAAACTCTCCATTCTATGCAAATACGCAAGGTTCATGCGTTTAGAGCCCCCAAACTAGCCCCAAACGAACGCAAAGTCGCTCTATAACGAAATCGAACGATTAAGTTTTTCGTTCGTTCTACGAGTTCGAGCTCGTATTATAAGATCAAAAACTCTCCATTCTATGCAAATACGCAAGGTTCATGCGTTTAGAGCCCCCAAACTAGCCCCAAACGAACGCAAAGTCGCTTTATAACGAAATCGAACGATTGAGTTTTGGGCTCGCTGTACTAGTTCCAGCTCGTATTTTGAGATCAGAAACTCTTCATACTATGCAAATAAGCAAGATTCATGCGTTTCGAACTGCCAAACAAGCCCCAATCGAATGGAAAGTCGCTTGATAACGAAATCGAACGATTGAGTTTTTCGCTCGTTGTACGAGTTCGAGCTCGTATTATAAGATCAAAAACTCTTCATTCTATGTAAATACGCAAGATTCATGCGTTTCGAGCATCCAAACATGCCATAAACGAACGCAGAGTCGCTTTATAACGAAATCGAACGATTGAGTTTTGCGCTCGCTGTAGGAGTTTCAGCTCGTATTATGAGATCAGAAACTCTTCATTCTATGCAAATACGCAAGATTCATGCGTTTAGAGCCCCCAAACTAGCCCCAAACGAACGCAAAGTCGCTCTATAACGAAATCGAACGATTAAGTTTTTCGTTCGTTCTACGAGTTCGAGCTCGTATTATAAGATCAAAAACTCTCCATTCTATGCAAATACGCAAGGTTCATGCGTTTAGAGCCCCCAAACTAGCCCCAAACGAACGCAAAGTCGCTTTATAACGAAATCGAACGATTGAGTTTTGGGCTCGCTGTACTAGTTCCAGCTCGTATTTTGAGATCAGAAACTCTTCATACTATGCAAATACGCAAGATTCATGCGTTTCGAACCGCCAAACAAGCCCCAATCGAATGCAAAGTCGCTTTATAACGAAATCGAACGATTAAGTTTTGCGTTCGTTCTACGAGTTCGAGCTCGTATTATAAGATCAAAAACTCTCCATTCTATGCAAATACGCAAGGTTCATGCGTTTAGAGCACCCAAACTAGCCCCAAACGAACGCAAAGTCGCTTTATAATGAAATCGAACGATTGAGTTTTGGGCTCGCTGTACTAGTTCCAGCTCGTATTATGAGATCAGAAACTCTTCATTCTATGCAAATAAGCAAGATTCATGCGTTTCGAACCGCCAAACAAGCCCCAATCGAATGCAAAGTCGCTTTATAACGAAATCGAACGATTAAGTTTTGCGTTCGTTCTACGAGTTCGAGCTCGTATTATAAGATCAAAAACTCTCCATTCTATGTAAATAGGCAAGATTCATGCGTTTCGAGCAGCCAAACATGCCATAAACGAACGCAGAGTCGCTTTATAACGAAATCGAACGATTGAGTTTTGCGCTCGCTGTAGGAGTTTCAGCTTGTATTATGAGATCAGAAACTCTTCATTCTATGCAAATACGCAAGATTCATGCGTTTAGAGCCCCCAAACTAGCCCCAAACAAACGCAAAGTCGCTCTATAACGAAATCGAACTATTGAGTTTTGCGCTCGCTGTACGAGTTCCAGCTCGTATTATGAGATGAAAAATACTTCATTCTCTACAAATACGCAAGATTCATGCGTTTCGAGCCGTCAAACAAGCCCCAATCGAGTGCAAAGTCGCTTTAGAACGAAATCGAACGATTGAGTTTTTCGTTCGTTCTACGAGTTCGAGCACGAATTATAAGATCAAAAACTCTTCATTCTATACAAATACGAAAGATTCATGCGTTTATAGCCGCCAAACAAGCCCCAATCGAACGCAAAGTCGCTTTATAACGAAATCGAACGATTGAGTTTTGCGCTCGCTGTAGGAGTTCCAGCTCGTATTATAAGATCAAAAACTCTTCATTCTATATAAATACGAAAGATTCATGCGTTTATAGCCGCAAAACAAGCCCCAAACGAACGCAAAGTCGCTTTATAACGAAATCGAACGATTGAGTTTTGCGCGCGCTGTACTAGTTCCAGCTCGTATTTTGAGATCAGAAACTCTTCATTCTATGCAAATACGCAACATTCATGCGTTTCGAGCAGCCAAACATGCCATAAACGAACGCAGAGTCGCTTTATAACGAAATCGAACGATTGAGTTTTGCGCTCGCTGTAGGAGTTTCAGCTCGTATTATGAGATCAGAAACTCTTCATTCTATGCAAATACGCAAGATTCATGCGTTTAGAGCCCCCAAACTAGCCCCAAACGAACGCAAAGTCGCTCTATAACGAAATCGAACTATTGAGTTTTGCGCTCGCTGTACGAGTTCCAGCTCGTATTATCAGATCAGAAACTCTTCATTCTATGCAAATACGCAAGATTCATGCGTTTCGAGCCGCCAAACAAGCCCCAAACGAACGCAAAGTCGCTTTATAACGAAATCGAACGATTGAGTTTTGCGCTCGCTGTACTAGTTCCAGCTCGTATTTTGAGATCAGAAACTCTTCATTCTATGCAAATACGCAAGATTCATGCGTTTCGACCCGCCAAACAAGCCCCAATCGCATGCAAAGTCGCTTTATAACGAAATCGAACGATTAAGTTTTTCGTTCGTTCTACGAGTTCGAGCTCGTATTATAAGATCAAAAACTCTCCATTCTATGCAAATACGCAAGGTTCATGCGTTTAGAGCCCCCAAACTAGCCCCAAACGAACGCAAAGTCGCTTTATAACGAAATCGAACGATTGAGTTTTGCGCTCGCTGTAGGAGTTCCAGCTCGTATTATCAGATCAGAAACTCTTCATTCTATGCAAATACGCAAGATTCATGCGTTTCGAGCGGCCAAACAAGCCCCAAACGGATGCTAAGTCGCTTTATAACGAAATCGAACGATTGAATTTTTCGCTCGTTGTACGAGTTCGAGCTCGTATTATAAGATCAAAAACTCATCATTCTATGCAAATACGCAAGATTCATGCGTTTGGAACTTCCAAACAAGCCCCAATCGAGTGCAAAGTCGCTTTAGAACGAAATCGAACGATTGAGTTTTGCGCTCGCTGTAGGAGTTCCAGCTCGTATTATCAGATCAGAAACTCTTCATTCTATGCAAATACGCAAGATTCATGCGTTTCGAGCCGCCAAACAAGCCCCAAACGAACGCAAAGTCGCTTTATAACGAAATCGAACGATTGAGTTTTGCGCTCGCTGTACTAGTTCCAGCTCGTATTATGAGATCAGAAACTCTTCATTCTATGCAAATACGCAAGATTCATGCGTTTCGAATCGCCAAACAAGCCCCAATCGAATGCAAAGTCGCTTTATAACGAAATCGAACGATTGAGTTTTTTGCTCGCTGTACGAGTTCCAGCTCGTATTATGAGATCAAAAACACTTCATTCTATGCAAATACGCAAGATTCATGCGTTTCGAGACGCCAAACAAGCCCCAAACGAATGCAAAGTTGCTTTGCAACGAAATCAAACATTTGAGGTTTACGCACGCAGCAGGGGTTCCAGCTCGTATTATAAGATCTAAAACACTTCATTCTATGTAAATATGCAAGACTCATGCGGTTCGAGCCGCCAAAGAAGCCCCAAACGGATGCAAATTCGCTTTATAACGAAATCGAACGATTGAGTTTTTCGTTCGTTCTACGAGTTCGAGCTCGTATTATAAGATCAAAAACTCTTCATTCTATGCAAATACGCAAGGCTCATGCGTTTAGAGCCCCCAAACTAGCCCCAAACGAACGCAAAGTCGCTTTATAACGAAATCGAACGATTGAGTTTTGGGCTCGCTGTACTAGTTCCAGCTCGTATTATGAGATCAGAAACTCTTCATTCTATGCAAATAAGCAAGATTCATGCGTTTCGAACTGCCAAACAAGCCCCAATCGAATGGAAAGTCGCTTGATAACGAAATCGAACGATTGAGTTTTTCGCTCGTTGTACGAGTTCGAGCTCGTATTATAAGATCAAAAACTCTTTATTCTATGTAAATACGCAAGATTCATGCGTTTCGAGCAGCCAAACATGCCATAAACGAACGCAGAGTCGCTTTATAACGAAATCGAACGATTGAGTTTTGCGCTCGCTGTAGGAGTTTCAGCTCGTATTATGAGATCAGAAACTCTTCATTCTATGCAAATACGCAAGATTCATGCGTTTAGAGCCCCCAAACTAGCCCCAAACGAACGCAAAGTCGCTCTATAACGAAATCGAACTATTGAGTTTTGCGCTCGCTGTACGAGTTCCAGCTCGTATTATGAGATGAAAAATACTTCATTCTATACAAATACGCAAGATTCATGCTTTTCGAGCCGCCAAACAAGCCCCAAACGAATGCAAAGTCGCTTTGCAACGAAATCAAACATTTGAGGTTTACGCACGCAGCAGGGGTTCCAGCTCGTATTATAAGATCTAAAACACTTCATTCTATGTAAATATGCAAGACTCATGCGGTTCGAGCCGCCAAAGAAGCCCCAAACGGATGCAAATTCGCTTTATAACGAAATCGAACGATTGAGTTTTTCGTTCGTTCTACGAGTTCGAGCTCGTATTATAAGATCAAAAACTCTTCATTCTATGCAAATACGCAAGGTTCATGCGTTTAGAGCCCCAAAACTAGCCCCAGACGAACGCAAAGTCGCTTTATAACGAAATCGAACGATTGAGTTTTGGGCTCGCTGTACTAGTTCCAGCTCGTATTATGAGATCAGAAACTCTTCATTCTATGCAAATAAGCAAGATTCATGCGTTTCGAACTGCCAAACAAGCCCCAATCGAATGGAAAGTCGCTTGATAACGAAATCGAACGATTGAGTTTTTCGCTCGTTGTACGAGTTCGAGCTCGTATTATAAGATCAAAAACTCTTCATTCTATGTAAATACGCAAGATTCATGCGTTTCGAGCAGCCAAACATGCCATAAACGAACGCAGAGTCGCTTTATAACGAAATCGAACGATTGAGTTTTGCGCTCGCTGTAGGAGTTTCAGCTCGTATTATGAGATCAGAAACTCTTCATTCTATGCAAATACGCAAGATTCATGCGTTTAGAGCCCCCAAACTAGCCCCAAACGAACGCAAAGTCGCTCTATAACGAAATCGAACTATTGAGTTTTGCGCTCGCTGTACGAGTTCCAGCTCGTATTATGAGATGAAAAATACTTCATTCTATACAAATACTCAAGATTCATGCGTTTCGAGCCGCCAAACAAGCCCCAAACGAATGCAAAGTCGCTTTATAACGAAATCAAACAATTAAGGTTTACGCTCGCAGCAGGGGTTCCAGCTCGTATTATGAGATCAAAAACACTTCATTCTATGCAAATACGCAAGACACATGCATTTCGAGCAGCTAAGCAAACCTCAAACGAATGCAAAGTCCATTTTTAACGAAATTGCACGATTGAGTTTTGCGCTTGCTGTAAGAGTTCCAGCTCGTATTATCAGATCAGAAACTCTTCATTCTATGCAAATACGCAAGATTCATACGTTTCGAGCCGCCAAACAAGCCCCAAACGAACGCAAAGTCGCTTTATAACGAAATCGAACGATTGAGTTTTGCGCTCGCTGTACTAGTTCCAGCTCGTATTTTGAGATCAGAAACTCTTCATTCTATGCAAATACGCAAGATTCATGCGTTTCGAACCGCCAAACAAGCCCCAATCGAATGCAAAGTCGCTTTATAACGAAATCGAACGATTAAGTTTTTCGTTCGTTCTACGAGTTCAAGCTCGTATTATAAGATCAAAAACTCTCCATTCTATGCAAATACGCAAGGTTCATGCGTTTAGAGCCCCCAAACTAGCCCCAAACGAACGCAAAGTCGCTTTATAACGAAATCGAACGATTGAGTTTTGGGCTCGCTGTACTAGTTCCAGCTCGTATTATCAGATCAGAAACTCTTCATTCTATGCAAATACGCAAGATTCATGCGTTTCGAGCAGCCAAACATGCCCCAAACGAACGCAGAGTCGCTTTATAACGAAATCGAACTATTGAGTTTAGCGCTCGCTGTAGGAGTTCCAGCTCGTATTATCAGATCAGAAACTCTTCATTCTATGCAAATACGCAAGATTCATGCGTTTCGAGCAGCCAAACATGCCCCAAACGAACGCAGAGTCGCTTTATAACGAAATCGAACTATTGAGTTTTGCGCTCGCTGTACGAGTTCCAGCTCGTATTATGAGATGAAAAACACTTCATTCTATGCAAATACGCAAGATTCATGCGTTTCGAGCCGCCAAACGAGCCCCAAACGGATGCAAATTCGCTTGATAACGAAAGCGAACGATTGAGTTTTTCCTTCGTTCTACGAGTTCGAGCTCGAATGATAAGATCAAAAACTCTTCATTCTATACAAATACGAAAGATTCATGCGTTTAGAGCCCCCAAACAAGCCCCAAACGAACGCAAAGTCGCTTTATAACGAAATCGACCGATTGAGTTATGCGCTCGCTGTACTAGTTCCAGCTCGTATTATGAGATCAGAAACTCTTCATTCTATGCAAATACGCAAGATTCATGCGTTTCGAATCGCCAAACAAGCCCCAATCGAATGCAAAGTCGCTTTATAACGAAATCGAACGATTGAGTTTTTTGCTCGCTGTACGAGTTCCAGCTCGTATTATGAGATCAAAAACACTTCATTCTATGCAAATACGCAAGATTCATGCGTTTCGAGCAGCCAAACATGCCCCAAACGAACGCAGAGTCGCTTTATAACGAAATCGAACTATTGAGTTTTGCGCTCGCTGTACGAGTTCCAGCTCGTATTATGAGATGAAAAACACTTCATTCTATGCAAATACGCAAGATTCATGCGTTTCGAGCCGCCAAACGAGCCCCAAACGGATGCAAATTCGCTTGATAACGAAAGCGAACGATTGAGTTTATCCTTCGTTCTACGAGTTCGAGCTCGAATGATAAGATCAAAAACTCTTCATTCTATACAAATACGAAAGATTCATGCGTTTAGAGCCCCCAAACAAGCCCCAAACGAACGCAAAGTCGCTTTATAACGAAATCGACCGATTGAGTTATGCGCTCGCTGTACTAGTTCCAGCTCGTATTATGAGATCAGAAACTCTTCATTCTATGCAAATACGCAAGATTCATGCGTTTCGAATCGCCAAACAAGCCCCAATCGAATGCAAAGTCGCTTTATAACGAAATCGAACGATTGAGTTTTTTGCTCGCTGTACGAGTTCCAGCTCGTATTATGAGATCAAAAACACTTCATTCTATGCAAATACGCAAGATTCATGCGTTTCGAGCAGCCAAACATGCCCTAAATGAATGCAGAGTCCATTAATAACCAAATCGATCATTTGTGTTTTTCCCTCGCAGCAGGCGTTCCAGCTCGTCTTATGATATCAGAAACTCTTCATTCTATGCAAATACGCATGATTCATGCTTTTCGAGCACCCAAACAAGCCCCAAACGAATGGAAAGTCGCTTTATAACGAAATCGAACGATTGAATTTTTCGCTCGTTGTACGAGTTCGAGCTCGTATTATAAGATCAAAAACTCATCATTCTAAGCAAATACGCAAGATTCATGCGTTTGGAACTTCCAAACAAGCCCCAATCGAGTGCAAAGTCGCTTTAGAACGAAATCGAACGATTGAGTTTTGCGCTCGCTGTAGGAGTTCCAGCTCGTATTATCAGATCAGAAACTCTTCATTCTATGCAAATATGCAAGATTCATGCGTTTCGAGCCGCCAAAGAAGCCCCAAACGGATGCAAATTCGCTTTATAACGAAATCGAACGATTGAGTTTTTCGTTCGTTCTACGAGTTCGAGCTCGTATTATAAGATCAAAAACTCTTCATTCTATGTAAATACGCAAGATTCATGCGTTTCGAGCAGCCAAACATGCCATAAACGAACGCAGAGTCGCTTTATAACGAAATCGAACCATTGAGTTTTGCGCTCGCTGTAGGAGTTTCAGCTCGTATTATGAGATCAGAAACTCTTCATTCTCTGCAAATACGCAAGGTTCATGCGTTTAGAGCACCCAAACTAGCCCCAAACGAACGCAAAGTCGCTTTATAACGAAATCGAACGATTGAGTTTTGGGCTCGCTGTACTAGTTCCAGCTCGTATTATGAGATCAGAAACTCTTCATTCTATGCAAATACGCAAGATTCATGCGTTTCGAGCATCCAAACATGCCATAAACGAACGCAGAGTCGCTTTATAACGAAATCGAACGATTGAGTTTTGCGCTCGCTGTAGGAGTTTCAGCTCGTATTATGAGATCAGAAACTCTTCATTCTATGCAAATACGCAAGATTCATGCGTTTAGAGCCCCCAAACTAGCCCCAAACGAACGCAAAGTCGCTCTATAACGAAATCGAACGATTAAGTTTTTCGTTCGTTCTACGAGTTCGAGCTCGTATTATAAGATCAAAAACTCTCCATTCTATGCAAATACGCAAGGTTCATGCGTTTAGAGCCCCCAAACTAGCCCCAAACGAACGCAAAGTCGCTTTATAACGAAATCGAACGATTAAGTTTTTCGTTCGTTCTACGAGTTCGAGCTCGTATTATAAGATCAAAAACTCTCCATTTTATGCAAATACGCAAGGTTCATGCGTTTCGAACTGCCAAACAAGCCCCAATCGAATGGAAAGTCGCTTGATAACGAAATCGAACGATTGAGTTTTTCGCTCGTTGTACGAGTTCGAGCTCGTATTATAAGATCAAAAACTCTTCATTCTATGTAAATACGCAAGATTCATGCGTTTCGAGCATCCAAACATGCCATAAACGAACGCAGAGTCGCTTTATAACGAAATCGAACGATTGAGTTTTGCGCTCGCTGTAGGAGTTTCAGCTCGTATTATGAGATCAGAAACTCTTCATTCTATGCAAATACGCAAGATTCATGCGTTTAGAGCCCCCAAACTAGCCCCAAACGAACGCAAAGTCGCTCTATAACGAAATCGAACTATTGAGTTTTGCGCTCGCTGTACGAGTTCCAGCTCGTATTATGAGATGAAAAATACTTCATTCTATACAAATACGCAAGATTCATGCGTTTCGAGCCGCCAAACAAGCCCCAAGCGAATGCAAAGTCGCTTTATAACGAAATCAAACAATTAAGGCTTACGCTCGCAGCAGGGGTTCCAGCTCGTATTATGAGATCAAAAACACTTCATTCTATGCAAATACGCAAGACGCATGCATTTCGAGCAGCTAAGCAAACCTCAAACGAATGCAAAGTCCATTTTTAACGAAATTGCACGATTGAGTTTTGCGCTTGCTGTAAGAGTTCCAGCTCGTATTATCAGATCAGAAACTCTTCATTCTATGCAAATACGCAAGATTCATGCGTTTCGAGCCGCCAAACAAGCCCCAAACGAACGCAAAGTCGCTTTATAACGAAATCGAACGATTGAGTTTTGCGCTCGATGTACTAGTTCCAGCTCATATTATAAGATCAAAAACTCTCCATTCTATGCAAATACGCAAGGTTCATGCGTTTAGAGCCCCCAAACTAGCCCCAAACGAACGCAAAGTCGCTTTATAACGAAATCGAACGATTGAGTTTTGGGCTCGCTGTACTAGTTCCAGCTCGTATTATGAGATCAGAAACTCTTCACTCTATGCAAA
This sequence comes from Exephanes ischioxanthus, assembly GCA_958510785.1. Taxonomy (NCBI): domain Eukaryota; kingdom Metazoa; phylum Arthropoda; class Insecta; order Hymenoptera; family Ichneumonidae; genus Exephanes; species Exephanes ischioxanthus. The sequence goes on from OY294022.1 coordinate 720,137, forward strand.
TAAGCAAGATTCATGCGTTTCGAACTGCCAAACAAGCCCCAATCGAATGGAAAGTCGCTTGATAACGAAATCGAACGATTGAGTTTTTCGCTCGTTGTACGAGTTCGAGCTCGTATTATAAGATCAAAAACTCTTCATTCTATGTAAATACGCAAGATTCATGCGTTTCGAGCATCCAAACATGCCATAAACGAACGCAGAGTCGCTTTATAACGAAATCGAACGATTGAGTTTTGCGCTCGCTGTAGGAGTTTCAGCTCGTATTATGAGATCAGAAACTCTTCATTCTATGCAAATACGCAAGATTCATGCGTTTAGAGCCCCCAAACTAGCCCCAAACGAACGCAAAGTCGCTCTATAACGAACTCGAACGGTTAAGTTTTTCGTTCGTTCTACGAGTTCGAGCTCGTATTATAAGATCAAAAACTCTCCATTCTATGCAAATACGCAAGGTTCATGCGTTTAGAGCCCCCAAACTAGCCCCAAACGAACGCAAAGTCGCTTTATAACGAAATCGAACGATTGAGTTTTGGGCTCGCTGTACTAGTTCCAGCTCGTATTTTGAGATCAGAAACTCTTCATACTATGCAAATAAGCAAGATTCATGCGTTTCGAACTGCCAAACAAGCCCCAATCGAATGGAAAGTCGCTTGATAACGAAATCGAACGATTGAGTTTTTCGCTCGTTGTACGAGTTCGAGCTCGTATTATAAGATCAAAAACTCTTCATTCTATGTAAATACGCAAGATTCATGCGTTTCGAGCATCCAAACATGCCATAAACGAACGCAGAGTCGCTTTATAACGAAATCGAACGATTGAGTTTTGCGCTCGCTGTAGGAGTTTCAGCTCGTATTATGAGATCAGAAACTCTTCATTCTATGCAAATACGCAAGATTCATGCGTTTAGAGCCCCCAAACTAGCCCCAAACGAACGCAAAGTCGCTCTATAACGAAATCGAACGATTAAGTTTTTCGTTCGTTCTACGAGTTCGAGCTCGTATTATAAGATCAAAAACTCTCCATTCTATGCAAATACGCAAGGTTCATGCGTTTAGAGCCCCCAAACTAGCCCCAAACGAACGCAAAGTCGCTTTATAACGAAATCGAACGATTGAGTTTTGGGCTCGCTGTACTAGTTCCAGCTCGTATTTTGAGATCAGAAACTCTTCATACTATGCAAATACGCAAGATTCATGCGTTTCGAACCGCCAAACAAGCCCCAATCGAATGCAAAGTCGCTTTATAACGAAATCGAACGATTAAGTTTTGCGTTCGTTCTACGAGTTCGAGCTCGTATTATAAGATCAAAAACTCTCCATTCTATGCAAATACGCAAGGTTCATGCGTTTAGAGCACCCAAACTAGCCCCAATCGAACGCAAAGTCGCTTTATAATGAAATCGAACGATTGAGTTTTGGGCTCGCTGTACTAGTTCCAGCTCGTATTATGAGATCAGAAACTCTTCATTCTATGCAAATAAGCAAGATTCATGCGTTTCGAACCGCCAAACAAGCCCCAATCGAATGCAAAGTCGCTTTATAACGAAATCGAACGATTAAGTTTTGCGTTCGTTCTACGAGTTCGAGCTCGTATTATAAGATCAAAAACTCTCCATTCTATGTAAATAGGCAAGATTCATGCGTTTCGAGCAGCCAAACATGCCATAAACGAACGCAGAGTCGCTTTATAACGAAATCGAACGATTGAGTTTTGCGCTCGCTGTAGGAGTTTCAGCTTGTATTATGAGATCAGAAACTCTTCATTCTATGCAAATACGCAAGATTCATGCGTTTAGAGCCCCCAAACTAGCCCCAAACAAACGCAAAGTCGCTCTATAACGAAATCGAACTATTGAGTTTTGCGCTCGCTGTACGAGTTCCAGCTCGTATTATGAGATGAAAAATACTTCATTCTCTACAAATACGCAAGATTCATGCGTTTCGAGCCGTCAAACAAGCCCCAATCGAGTGCAAAGTCGCTTTAGAACGAAATCGAACGATTGAGTTTTTCGTTCGTTCTACGAGTTCGAGCACGAATTATAAGATCAAAAACTCTTCATTCTATACAAATACGAAAGATTCATGCGTTTATAGCCGCCAAACAAGCCCCAATCGAACGCAAAGTCGCTTTATAACGAAATCGAACGATTGAGTTTTGCGCTCGCTGTAGGAGTTCCAGCTCGTATTATAAGATCAAAAACTCTTCATTCTATATAAATACGAAAGATTCATGCGTTTATAGCCGCAAAACAAGCCCCAAACGAACGCAAAGTCGCTTTATAACGAAATCGAACGATTGAGTTTTGCGCGCGCTGTACTAGTTCCAGCTCGTATTTTGAGATCAGAAACTCTTCATTCTATGCAAATACGCAACATTCATGCGTTTCGAGCAGCCAAACATGCCATAAACGAACGCAGAGTCGCTTTATAACGAAATCGAACGATTGAGTTTTGCGCTCGCTGTAGGAGTTTCAGCTCGTATTATGAGATCAGAAACTCTTCATTCTATGCAAATACGCAAGATTCATGCGTTTAGAGCCCCCAAACTAGCCCCAAACGAACGCAAAGTCGCTCTATAACGAAATCGAACTATTGAGTTTTGCGCTCGCTGTACGAGTTCCAGCTCGTATTATCAGATCAGAAACTCTTCATTCTATGCAAATACGCAAGATTCATGCGTTTCGAGCCGCCAAACAAGCCCCAAACGAACGCAAAGTCGCTTTATAACGAAATCGAACGATTGAGTTTTGCGCTCCCTGTACTAGTTCCAGCTCGTATTTTGAGATCAGAAACTCTTCATTCTATGCAAATACGCAAGATTCATGCGTTTCGACCCGCCAAACAAGCCCCAATCGCATGCAAAGTCGCTTTATAACGAAATCGAACGATTAAGTTTTTCGTTCGTTCTACGAGTTCGAGCTCGTATTATAAGATCAAAAACTCTCCATTCTATGCAAATACGCAAGGTTCATGCGTTTAGAGCCCCCAAACTAGCCCCAAACGAACGCAAAGTCGCTTTATAACGAAATCGAACGATTGAGTTTTGCGCTCGCTGTAGGAGTTCCAGCTCGTATTATCAGATCAGAAACTCTTCATTCTATGCAAATACGCAAGATTCATGCGTTTCGAGCGGCCAAACAAGCCCCAAACGGATGCTAAGTCGCTTTATAACGAAATCGAACGATTGAATTTTTCGCTCGTTGTACGAGTTCGAGCTCGTATTATAAGATCAAAAACTCATCATTCTATGCAAATACGCAAGATTCATGCGTTTGGAACTTCCAAACAAGCCCCAATCGAGTGCAAAGTCGCTTTAGAACGAAATCGAACGATTGAGTTTTGCGCTCGCTGTAGGAGTTCCAGCTCGTATTATCAGATCAGAAACTCTTCATTCTATGCAAATACGCAAGATTCATGCGTTTCGAGCCGCCAAACAAGCCCCAAACGAACGCAAAGTCGCTTTATAACGAAATCGAACGATTGAGTTTTTTGCTCGCTGTACGAGTTCCAGCTCGTATTATGAGATCAAAAACACTTCATTCTATGCAAATACGCAAGATTCATGCGTTTCGAGACGCCAAACAAGCCCCAAACGAATGCAAAGTTGCTTTGCAACGAAATCAAACATTTGAGGTTTACGCACGCAGCAGGGGTTCCAGCTCGTATTATAAGATCTAAAACACTTCATTCTATGTAAATATGCAAGACTCATGCGGTTCGAGCCGCCAAAGAAGCCCCAAACGGATGCAAATTCGCTTTATAACGAAATCGAACGATTGAGTTTTTCGTTCGTTCTACGAGTTCGAGCTCGTATTATAAGATCAAAAACTCTTCATTCTATGCAAATACGCAAGGCTCATGCGTTTAGAGCCCCCAAACTAGCCCCAAACGAAC